>CM022297.1:68524678-68831662 GCA_011799875.1 Thinopyrum elongatum
GTCACATATAAGGAACAATGCGAAGGTTTCCTATTTTCTGATTGTTTTGAATTTTTATGCCCGTTTCAAAATGCAGTCAAAAACAGGGGAATGAACCGTTGTTCCTAGCTAGTGTGTGAATCTTGGAAAAAATTTGGTGTTTCTCTGATTAAATAGATACTTATGCACCTAGAAATGATTTTTGGAAAAAATAAAGAGGAAAACATGAGGCAGCTGCAGTTCAAATTGGTATCCGCTTCCTTCTGAATCGGCGAGAAAATTGTCTTTTTCCCAGAGGTGGGATCAAATATTTTGACACCCAACCATTTGGTCAATTGTGCATTAAATATGGCCTAGTATATTAGAAATTGATTGGTCCATTTTACAACAAATATATGGTAGGTCATAACAAAAAAAAAAACTCATTTTGGCACTCGAAAAATGGAAAATTAATTTTTCGTCCAAAGAAAATGAAACTCCCTTAGGCAACATTGTTTGCCATTCTAAGATGCACCCTTGTGCACCACTATGAGATCATTTGAACAAAACTATGCCATGAACGTGGCCATAGATGATCATTGGCTTGAAAGTCATGAATCTTCACACATGATAGCTCATTTATGATAACAATTTTTAAAAGAATTTCGTATTATAAGTATATTTTTACTGGTAACTGGTCACATATAATGACCAATGCGAAGGTTTTCAATTTTTTTATTTTTTTTGAATTTTTTATCTCGTTCAAAAATGTGGTCAAACGGCGGGCATGACCGTTCCTAGCTAGGGTTGAATCTTGCAAAACTTTTGGTGTTTTCTCTGATTAAATAATACTTATGTACCGAGAAATGATTTTGCAAAAAAAATAAAGAGCTAACTATGAGGCAGCTGCAGTTCAAATTTGACCCGTTTCTCTACTGAATCGGCAGAAATTTGTCTTTTTACCAGAGGTGGATCAAATCTTTTGACACCCAACCATTTGGTCAATTGTGCCGTAAATAGTCATAGTATTTATAAATATTATTTGGTCCAATTTTGCAACAAATATATGGTAGGTCCTTTCACAAAAAAACTCATTTTGGGCACTCGAAAAATGGAAAATTGATTTTTTGTCCCAAGAAAATGAAAACTCCCTTGGCAACAACTTGTTGCCATTCAAGATGCATCCTTGTGCACAATATGAGATCATTTGAACAAACATATGCCATGAAAAGTGGCCATAAGATTGATCATTTGGCTTGAAAGCCATGAATCTTCACACATGAAGCCTCATTTATGAGAAAACTTTTTTAAAAGAATTGCCGTATTGATAAGTTTATTATTGTTTACTGGGTAAATGGTCACATATAATGACACAATGCGAAGGTTTTCTATTTTTTTTTGAATTTTTAATGCCCGTTTCAAAATGCGGTCAAAACGGCGGGCCATGACCGTTCCTAGCAGTGGTTGAATCTTGGAAAACTTTTGGTGTTTCTATGATTAAATAGATACTTAGTACCTAGAAATGATTTTGGAAAAAATAAAGAGCCAATTATGAGCGCAGCAGCAGTTCAATTGACCGCTTCCTACTCTAATCGGCGGGAGTTTGGTCTTTTCACAAGAGGTGGACTAAAGCTTGACACCCAACCATTTGGTCAATTCTGCATTAAATATGTCCTCTAGTATTTTATTAAATTGATGTGGTCCAAATTTGCACAAACAAATATTTGGTAGGTCCTTTATAAAAAAAATCATTTGGGCACTCGGAAAAAAGTGATTCTCTAAAAAAAACTCATTTGTGAGAACACTTTTTAATATATTGGTATTATTCCAAGTTTGTTATTTTATGAAAAAAGTAGGTCACATGGTGGGACACAATGCGAGGTTTTCATTTCTATTTATTTTAAAATTTTCTAGGCCGTCAAATAGCAGACTGATTTAGCATCTTATTTTCAATCCATTATGACAATTAAATGGTCTATTAACCTCACAAAGGAGGGTACTATGTTCTGATTGGTCCAAAATCATCTCACGCGGATCATGGATTAAGGTCGTCGATGGCCCGGATCAACGACAGCCAAGCCCCCTCATCGCTCTCATCCCCCTACCGATTCCCGAACTCACCCCGTGGCCCTCTCATCCTGTCCACCCACGAAACCCTAGCTCCCTTTCCCATCGCCACCGCCCACTCCCTTTCCCATACGCCGCCGCCACCACCTTCCGCAGCCCATTGAATGGTCCTTCCCATGGCCTTGGCACCCCCGGATCCTGTGTTCCTCGCACCTCGCCGTCCACACACGCTCACCGCTTGCCTCCGTCTCCCCCACGCCGCACGCCCGGGAAAAGGGCAGGGCGAGCCACCTCCGCCCTCCCCTCGCCCCCGCGCGTGGTCCCACCGCCAAGCCCAGTTCCCCCCACTTCTCCGTCCAGGCGCCGTCGCCATCCAATCGACTCGCCCTGAGCAAGCTACGCCCACACCAAGGGCTCGGATCTCGCCACTCTGGCCGAGTAGGTGGGGTTGATCGAACGCACCGCCGCCCCCATGCCGGAGGTGACTGACGCGCCGGCGGGTCACAGCCCGACACCCGCGCCAGGATCGTCCGTAAAGATGTAAGAGCGGACCCTACTCGAATCTGATTCAATCCTTATCCCCTTTTCTCTCTGTTTCGCATCGCATCACATGAGAAAGGAAGAGACTGTGTTTCCGCCTGATTTCGGGTAGTTTTGTCATCGCGCGATTGGTATAGCTTCGATCTACCCAGCGGCATGACAGATTCATCCTCGATTACACAGGCTCCCAGTTTCTGCGCTCCTTTGTTTTAATTAGTCGACAATTCCCGCTGGGGGCAACCTGCATCATGGCTCCTGGTTGAAGTCGTTTGCTGTGATGCCTCTATTTTTGGGGTCAGTCGGTAGTACTTTGAACAAGACACACCCATGCGCTCTAGAGAGGATAGGCATATATGATTGTGTTCTGGATTGATTGGATTAAGCTACTACATCTGTTGTGATAGTTTTTGTGAAGCATGATGTTCACTCTGGTCATTGGATACCCTCAGATTTTGCTATGTATAACTAGGATGCCAGTGGATTGTATGAACCAGTGGTGATTCATTTATGTCTGGTGTCACAGATATTTCATAATTTGATTTGGACATGCACAGTGCTAATGGTTGTTTTTATGGATTCAACATCACCATGATTTGTAGGTTTCATACAGTTAATGTGGCTTGACGATGTTGTTGAACACTTAATTAACTCGTCACTGCATCTTACTGTCAAACAATTGTGCCTGACTTCCTATTGAAATGTACATTAGAACTACCAATTGATGTGAGCATGTGGCATCCAATTTTGACTGCTCTCATGTTAATAATTTTAATTTCTGGCATTTCAAGTATGCACAGTGTATTAGGATCATCATCTGTGTTTGATTTATATATGTGCTGATGATCTTGCTCACCCGGTGTTCTACCTACTACCTGCAGATCAACAGGGTCTCTGGCTCGCAGGGCCATCAAGGGACTAATGGAGTGGGGACTCATAAGGATGGTGGTCAATATTTTGGGAAACTATTCTAGTGCCGGATATGTATCCCAATTCAGTCTCAAAATGCGCCCCATTTACTTCACCTCTAGAATATATTCTTTGCTGTCTTGTGAATAGTAACATATGAATGTTATACATGCTTAAATCTTAGTCGCTACATGCTAGTAGGAGCAGGAAGAATTGTAGTTTTATGTATGTAACTCAGTCTGCTTGGACACATTAGCATGTGTACTATTACTACTACTATTCAACAAGTTTATGAGTTGACAGTATCGCACTTCTCTAGTTGCATTAATGGTGTTTTAACAGTACTTTGCCCTGTATCCTTTATTTGATCTCAGATTTCAACATCTAGGAGATATGCGGATGAGTATGCATGTTTTGCTTAGTTGGAAGAACTGAGATATTGTGGTATGAGTTCATGGCTTAAATTGCTTGTTCTTTTTTGTTGCCCTGAGCGTGAACATATGCCAGATTGTTCCTGCTTGGGTTCTTGGTTTTAAAGTGTGCTGCTGCCTATATGACCTGCCATATGGATATTGCAATTGTGGTCTTCTGTGATGTAGGGTTGGTCGTGTAATTGATAACACCCAATTGTCAAAGCTAGCATTTTATCATGCCATGCATTAAAATAAGGGATAAGAAGTAACCCCCTCATTTGAAGATTCAGAACAAAGAAATTGCGATTTCATTTTCCTTTGCAAACAGCTGCTAGTAGAACTGTGAAACTTTGCTTCTCTACATTGGGTGAATTCTACCAAATCATTGTTGGATGATGGATGCCTGTGTTGATCCTGTGATGGTTGTGTCGTCGCAGGTACAACGGGATTTTCTTATGGTGCAGGAGCTCGTCAACAATCATAAAGCGATGTATCCGAGGGACTTTCAAAATCGAGATGACGGACATGCTGATCGATAAGCTGTAAGTTGCCGCAAACTCCCTCTTTTTTATCGTTTGCACGTGTGATGCTATATCCATTGTTTGTTTGAGATCTTGAGTGTATGCTATGGGAGGTATCCATCTGTAAATTTACACAAATACTCCATGATGTGGATGCCCCCAATTTGAGCTTTCTATCAATCAGTGAATATAGCAGTTCACTACTGTTATTCAAATAAATAATACTACTACAGCAGCCAGAAGCAATCCATTTTATTTAAATGCATTCTGGTTAGGATTTGTCATGGCATGACCTTGCTGTTTGTTTTCTTTAAATCTGGTGCAAGTGTTACTATTTTCAAAACCATCATCTTACATTTTCTGTGTCAATGTACAGCTTGCCAAAATGGCTAAACTCTCCGCATGGAGGGAGCAGCACCACCTTCAGGTTCGTCACTTGCTCCTCCTTCTATTCTCTTCTTCTTCATCTCGCATCTGATCCATGCAAATTTTTGAAGGTTGCTCCGAAGTTAGTGTGTGAAGGGGAAAAAGCAAGGCCAATCTACGCTGCTGTTGGTGTGCTCCTTGAACGATCTGGTGAAGGACAAGTGGTTCCATAGGTCCTCCTCCCCTGCCCATCTCTCTCTGGTGCATAGATAGGTTAATTTTCTTTTGTTCTCATTCTAGTTTAAGCATTAGCAGATTCCAGTAAGTGTCTATTGTTATTCCTCTCGTGCTCCTAAGTCAGAACATGTAATCTAATTAGGGACGCCAGCTTGCTCATGTCATGTGCAAAACTTGCTTGCATTCAATTTTAACTAATCAAATATTTTAATGTCCCCGAAACCATGACTGTACATAATATTTTTCATGTCCAGAACCAGACTGTACGTAATCGTATGAAAATTATTTACAAACCTTGTTCACTAGATCAACTAGTAATCGTGTATATATACGTAAGTGTAACACCCCCGGTGATTAGCAACAGTAACCATTTTGATAAGACATGTTAGATGAATCAACAGTGCTAATCATCATAGCATCATATTGCCTTTCAACTCCTAAGTCAAATTCAAATTTAAAGAAAGTGGAATATAAAAGTTGTCCAACATAGGAGCTACTAAAATGTCCGATAAATAACAATATTCTAGGGCTATTCTAAAATGGAACCAACATCATTGGAATTGGATAAGTGACTCGAAACAACCTCAAACAGTGGATAAAGATAATATTTAGTAACCATTTGATTAAATCTGAATAAATATGGAATTATGTTTTGCCCAAACTATTTTCAGGTGTTAGGGAATAATGCACTGGTATTTTGAAATAGGTCACACTTTTACAAAAACCATTTGGGGCCTAAACATTTAACAGTGGAGAAAGAGAATAAAGAAAAGAACAAGAAACAGAAAAGAAAAAAAAAAGAGCAACACCCCCCCGGCCCAACTGGCGAAGCCCAGCCGGCCGGCCCACCTGCGCCCCCCTCTCTATATGGCTCCCCCAGGAGACCCAAACCCTAACCACCACGGTGCCACTTCCCCCCCTCGCTCCCTCCCCCCCGATCCAGATCGGATCGGGGCGACGTGCCATCGCCCCGGATCGCTGTCGCCGTCGCCGTTGGACGCCGCCGCCCGGAGCCCGCTATCCCTCGCCGGCTGCTCCCTCGACGCGCTCGATCCCCCGACGCGCCCGACCGCGCCCCCCCCCCCCGTCTCCATCTCGCCGCCGATTCGCCGCAGTGCCGCTTGTCCCGCAGCGGCCTGCCCTCCCCATCGCGTGGTCCCCGTTCGACCAACCCGGACCCCGCTGGCCCGTACCCAGATCACGGGTGAGGCCTCGGGCCTTCCCCCACTCTATGCTCCCGCACCTCGCCGCGCGCACCGCGCCCCCGTGCCGCCGCTCCGCCCGCGCTCGCCGGCTCGCGCACGCGCCCGCGCGCACCGCAGCCTCGCCGGGCCTCGCACACGCGCGCGCGTGCCCTGCCTCGCTACTGCTCGCGGATCTTGCCCCGCTTCGCCTCCACGCGACCGCCGCCCGCTGCCGCTCCAGCCACCGCGCTGCCGCCCACGGCCGCTCCAGCCACCGCGCCGCCGCCCCGCCTCCGGCCCCGCGTGCGCTCGCCTGCGCCCACGCTTCGCCGCACCCCCGACCGCCCGCGCCCGCCCGTGCGTCCCCTTTGGGCACCGGACATGTCCGGTCCCAAAAGGGGCACGCCCCGGACGTGTCCGCCCCTGGTCCACTGACCAGTGGGGCCCATGACCCAAATAAAAATAAAAAAATAAAAAAATAAAAAATAATAATTAATTAATTAGTTAATTAATCCTGATTAGGTTAATCTAATTAACTAATTAGTGTTAATTAAACAGTAATTAGTAATTAACTTAATTAACCGCTGACATCAGCATGAGGTCATGCTGATGTCATCATCAGCACTGTTTCGGATAATGTTGAATTAAATAATTAATTAAATTTCAGAAATTAATAAAAACTTTAGAAAATCATATTAAATAAACCGTAACTCCGATGAAAATACTTTGTACATGAAACTTGCTCAGAACGACGATACGAACCCGGATACGCCCTCTGTATTCCCGTCAGATGCCCGCGACTATAAGAACGTTGAACAATTAGACCGATTTCGATAAATGAATAGTGCCCAACTTTAATTAAATAAATCCAAATAAATTCCTAAATTAACTAAATCATTTAGTTAGGCAGTAGAACACCCTGGCATATCATTTAGGCATGTCATACATATTGTTTGCATTATTGCCGTGAATTTATTGTTTCTCTCCCCCTCCTTCTCTCTCGATAGACGCCGAGACCGGCGTCGCTGCTGTCGAGTACGACTACGCTACTGACGAGCAGCCCGTTGACGACCTCCCTCTCTTGCCAGAGCAACCAGGCAAGCCCCCCCCCTTGAGCATTCCAGATATCGCCCATTCTATTCTCCTGCTTGCATTAGATTTCGCTACTGTTAATGTATGCTCCTATTCTGATGCATAGCCTGCTGTTGTAACCTGTTCATTGCTACCTTACCTGCCTATGATAAACTGTTTAGTATAGGTTGGTATGAACCATCTGTGACCCCACCACCTTACTTTGTCGCCCCTGCTTGTTCATCGATGACTCGATCAACGTGATCGTCGATCAGAGACAGACGCCTCACTTCACACCCCCTTAGTTGTACGACTCTGCGTAGTAACTATCGAGTGCCGAGGGTGATACCTCGTAACGCACTCCTGATGAATACTCTGCAGCATAGCTGTACGGTCGTGGTCATCGAGGGTGATTCCTCCTTCTCCATGTCCGATACGACTCTGTCGTGCAACCCCTCAGTGTGAACCTCGAGGGTGATACCTCTTACGTTCACCCTGATGATTATGACCACCCGGTTACTTGACCTTTTTCACAGGCGGGTCCACCCTGGTGGGTACCCGCTGGGGATCTATGATTTCGGGTGTGCCGGAAGGGCACTCGAGTGTGACATTGTGGCGGAGCATCAGAGACTCTGATTGTCTCCGCTTGATACTAATTGAGCCTATTGGATTTGGGTGTGTGATCTGAGTGGGTCGACGTGCCCTATACGCACTGCCACCACGCGGGATAATGGTTATGGGGCCCTCTGCGATGTACGTTTCTCCGAAAGCTTATCAGACGTCACGATTCACCGTGCGGGCTGATCGTCGGGATTGGGCTGGATACTTCACTGACGAGTTCAGTGTCGCGCCTGCACCCCGGCCAGCCACGCAACGCGCAGGGTGCCCAGGGCGATGGCCCGAGACCCCTGGGTGCATAGGTTAGTCCGGCGTGCTGACCTCTCTGCTGAGCCTAGGTAGAGCGCTGCTTCGTGTTGATCTTCCGAGGACGGGCATTACCCATCAAGTATGTCCGGCCAGAGTTGATCGAGCGTGTTGGGTAACAGTAGTGCACCCCTGCAGGGATGAATCTTCTATCGATAGCCGGTCCTACGTTAAAGGACGCTCAGTTTGTGTATCCCGATCTACTACTTAAACTGGATACTTGTTACTTAATTGAAGCTTCGGGATTACTTTCTCGCTGGGAGTCGAGGAAGGATCTTTGAGCTGTACTTCAACATGTTTGCTAAATAAAATGCTATTCTACTCTCTTCTACTGCTGCAAGATGATGGCTTTGAGAAGATGTTTGAAGATGCTAGTCTTCGATAGGACTAGGCCTTTCTCTCTATTCTGGCATTTCTGCAGCCCAGTCCACATATACAGCCTTTTCTCCATTGATAATGTTGCATATGTAGTATAGATCCTTGCTTGCTGAGTACTTCGGATGAGTACTCACGGTTGCTTTATTTTCTCTTTCCCCCATATACCCCACCTTGATGATACACCAGACGATGGAGTCCAGGAGCCAGACGCCACCACCGGAGCCTACTACCAGGCGGGTCCAGAGGGCACGTACTACTGGATCGAGCCATCTGACCAGGAGTAGGATCGGAGGCTTCCAGGCAGGAGGCCAACGCCTTTCGATCTAGTGTCGCTGTTTGTGCTAGCCTTCTTAAGGCAGAACTTGTCTAACTATGTCTGTACCCAGATATTATTTGTATGACTGACTTATGTATTCGGATCTTCGGATCCCTGGTCTGTAATATTGTGGACCTCCGTTTATTTGTGTTTAGAGTTGTGTTGTGATATCTTCCCGTGAGTCCCTGGGCTTGATCGTACACGTTTGCGTGTATGATTAGTGTACGATTGAACCGGGGGCGTCACAGTAAGCTCCAAGCATCATGTGCTTTAAGCGTTAAATCTGTGTATATATATGATCTTCTTTATGTATATATATCCTCCTGGTCAGTTTCTTGAATGCAGTTTTGTAGGCAAGTGAATGATTGTCTGCTGTATGTTTTTGTTTTCTGCCTTTTGTCCATGATGAAAGGTGAAGAAACTATTAAGATGCACAAATGCAATCTCTCAAGTAAAGTAACCAACTATAGCAAAATGGATAACAATGTACCATCATGTGAAGGGCTAAAATCATCTCAATGGGACAGAACATTAGTTGGTTATCTTATAGCTCAAATGCATTAACAGTGAATAATTTCTGTTTTTGATAGTAAACATTGGGTGACATGGCAAACAAAATTTCCTGCAGCATACTGATTGTTAAATCACTAAACATCTTATATGAAGCAACACTTATCTTGCAGACATCTAATATGCAATTCTAATAATATGTGAAATACTGATTTTATTTTTTTAGTTGCATATGTCATTCGTGCATGGATTCCTTTTCTGAAGCTACCTAATCATGTTTTTTGTCTTTCAGGTTGGTATCTTAGGAGAACCTAGGCGTGCTATGTGGGGGAGCAAAGCAGCAACTCACAACTCCGGACTGCAACTCCAGATGAAGGCACCGCAACGACGCATCATAGTGCTCCTTGGAAGGTCGGCTCCTGGACCGTAACTTTCTCTCAACTTGTGCTCTGCTTGATACCAGTTCCTTGTATTGCTCTCAACTTGTGCAAATTGCAATATGCAGGGCTTCCTAGTACATGGCCTGCCTTCTGGATGGAGCAAGGAGGGGGCATCATCCACACCGCGGAGCTGGTTGAGCCTTAGTGCGACCTGGAGAAGCAGGGCATCATCGGGGACATCTCTCGCTTATGCCATGGTAAGAACAGAGCATCACTCTCTGTCGTGCATGTATTGAAATGCCGAAATGTCAAATACATGTTCGCTCTCAGCTGGGATATTGGATTGTACTTAGTTATGTGACTTGTTCATGTTCGTGCTGCTTGTTAAGTGATTACCTTTATGTACTTGCTACCAGTAGGATGGTCAATACATGCTTGTTTTGTATATATTCCATAACAGTTTGCTTGGTGGCTTGATGCTTGATGCATGTATAATGTGACACACTGATACGTCTCCAACGTATCTATAATTTTTTATTGTTCCATGCTGTTATATTATCATTCTTGGATGTTTTACAATCATTTTATAGTAATTTTATATCATTTTTTGGTACTAACCTATTGACATAGTGCCCAGTGCCAGTTGCTGTTTTCTGCATGTTTTTTGCATCGCAGGAAATCAATACCAAATGGAGTCCAAACGCAGTGAAACTTTTTGTGGATTTTTTTGGACCAGAAGACATCCAGTGGGCCGGAGAAGCACCTGGGGGGTGCTCCGAGGGGAGCACAACCCACCAGGGCGCGCCTGGAGGCCCAGGCGCGCCCAGGTGGGTTGTGCCCACCTCGGCCGCCTCCCGCACCTCCTCTTTGCTCTATAAATACCCCAATATTCCAGAAACCCTAGGGGAGTCAACAAAAATCAATTCTAGCCACCGCAAGTCCCAGAAACACCAGATCCAATCTAGACACCATCTCGGAGGGGTTCATCATGCCCATTGGCGCCTCTCCGATGATGCGTGAGTAGTTCTTTGTAGACCTACGGGTCCGTAGTTAGTAGCTAGATGGCTTTCTCTCTCTCGTTTGATTCTCAATACAATGGTCTCTTGGAGATCCATATGATGTAACTCTTTTTGCGGTGTGTTTGTTTGGATCTGATGAAGTTTGAGTTTATGATCAGATCTATCTTTTTATCCATGAAAATTATTTGAGTCTTCTTTGATCTCTTATATGCATGATTGCTTATAGCCTCGTATTTCTTCTCCGATATTTGGGTTTTGTTTGGCCAACTTGATCTATTTATCTTGCAATGGGAAGAGGTTCTTCGTAATGGGTTTGATCTTACGGTGCTTTATCCCAGTGACAGAAAGGGAAACGACACGTATGTATCATTGCTATTAAGGCTAACAAGATGGGGTCTATTTCTACATAAATAGATCTTGTCTACATCATGTCATCGTTCTTATTGCATTACTCCGTTTTTCCATGAACTTAATACACTAGATGCATGCTGGATAGCGGTCGATGTGTGGAGTAATAGTAGTAGATGTAGGCAGGAGTCGGTCTACTAATCTTGGACGTGATGCCTATATAATGATCATTGCCTGGATATCGTCATGCGTATTTGAAGTTCTATCAATTGCCCAACAGTAATTGTCTTCCCACCGTTTGCTATTTTTCTTGAGAGAAGCCACTAGTGAAACCTACGGCCCCCGGGTCTATTTTCTCATCATATATTTTTAGATCTATTTGCTATTTGCCTTCGCGATCTATTTTTATTTGCTTTTATTTTCAGATCTATTAATCCAAAAACCCAAAAATATCTTGTTGCACTTTATTTTATTTTGCATTTATTCGAGATCTATTTATCCAATCTATTACAACTTTTTCCCGTCCACTAGCCATCTCTGGCGCCGTTGCCCGAAAGGGATTGACAACCCCTTTAATACATCGGGTTGCGAGTATTTATTATTTGTGTGCAGGTACCGTTCACGTAGTGTTGCGTGGTTCTCCTACTGGTTCGATAACCTTGGTCTCATCACTGAGGGAAATACCTACCTTCGCTGTGCTGCATCATCCCTTCCCCTTTGGGGAAATACCGACGTAGTTCTAGCAGACATCACACACACATTAGGAAATCTGAATAACTTTGACATAGTTTCTCTGTTACCTTGCACTGGATTGATACTTGTCATTTTCCCTTCCCAAATATATCTCAGTTTTGCTGTTATGAGAATGTTATATGCATGGTTTCTTATTAGATCTCAAATTCTGCAGCTATTTTTTTTGAAGGGGTTAGACAGTAGGAAAGGCTCCTACTGCATATATATTACCAACTTACAAACAACATAGATTTATAGGTGTTATGTTACATATGCACAAAGGAAAAAGGGGGGGGGGGTTCGATAGTGGTACAAGGTGCAGCAGAGTGACAACTACAACTAAGGCAGAGAGTTAAGTATGCAAGCAACCAACTGCTTCTTGTGGGGGGGGGGGGGGCACTCTGTAGCTAATGTCAGCAAAGTCCTTTTTGAATCTAGCCAGCCAGGATGAGATCGAGGGGGCCACCTGGCGAAAGTAGTTATTGTTCCTCTCTTTCCACATACTCCTGGTTGCTACCAAGAAAACGTCCATGATCATCTTTCTTCGATGCAAAGTCTTGAGGTGTGCAATGAGCTCTAGCCTGTTTCCTTGTGAGGGCCAGCATATATTGAGCTTTTTCCAACATTCATTGCTGAAGGGGCAATGGAAAAAAAGGTGTTCAATGGTTTCTTCAACATGGCATCCACATAATAGACAGTCAAAGTTGTTACCAATGTTGTAGTGCCTCCTCTTGAGCATGTTTCTCGTATTAAGGCGATCTGAGAGCAGGAACCAGCTAAATACTTTGAGTTTAGGGATGCTTTTGGCTTTCCAGAGCCATAGGTATGCATCATGAGCAATCATCTCTCTAAAGAAGAAGGTGTAGTACGCCGTGGTTTTGAATTCAGCAGATCCCCAAGTGCATATCCAGGCATCATTAGAGTCGGTCATCATTGTAGTGCTTACATCCTGTTGGAGAGCTCTCAGTTCATCATACACTTGGACAGAGAGGGGCAAATGGAAGGCCTGGTCAAGATGGGTGATTGAGAGAAATTGGCGTGTTGAGGCGTCTTCATTATTTGTAAAGGAGAAAGCACGCGGGTATGTTTCCGATAGAATGGAGTTATTCCAGTCATCCTTCCAAAATGTAACACCCCCAGTGGTTAGCCACAGTAATCCCATTTTCAATAATGCCAAGTCAGCATGATTATCAGTGCCTAAACATCATTTGCATCATATTGCATTTCAACTCGTAACTCAAAATCCAAATTTAAATGAAAGTGAAATATAAAAGTGGTCCAACATAAAAACTAAATTGTTCATTAAATAGCAAATAAATCAGAGACAATTCTAAAATTGAAACCAACATTATTCAAAATTGGATAAGTGACTCGAGCAACTTAAAACAGTGGCTGAAAATAACATTTAGTAACCTTTTAATTTATTTAAAACAAATATGAAAAGATATTTACCCCCAAACTAGTTTTTGGTGTTAGGGTATAAAGCACTGGTATTTATGGACTAGGTCTCCCTTTTTACAAAAACCATTTGGGGCCTAAACAATTAACAGAACAGAAAAGAAAAGAAAAACAAAATAAAACAAAAAGAAAAGGCCCCCCCCCGACTGGGCCTCGGCCCAGCAGGCCACCAGGCCACCAGGCCGGCCCAGCCGCTCGCCCCCTTTATCCCCCACCCACCCCGACTAACCCTAATCCCCACTCTCACCCCCCCTCGCTCTCCTCTCCTCCTCTCCCCCCCCCGATCCAGGAGGGATCGGGCGCGATCGCCCGCGGCCGTTCGACGCCGCCCCGCGCCGACACCGTCGCCGGACGCCATCGCCACCGCCTCCTCCCCTACGCGCCCCCCCAACGCGCGTCGCCTCACCCCGTCGCCCCTCCGCCGCGCCCTGGCTGGCCTCCTCACCGCCGACCATCACGCTGCCCCGCCTCACCTCCTCCTTGTCTCTCCTCCGCCGCGGACAGACCCGACTCGGCAGCCCGATGTGAGCGCCGCCTCCCCCTTGCCCCTGGCCATTGCCCCAGTCGCCGCCTTTTCCCCTCGGTCGTCACGGCCGTCACCGCGCGCACGCGCGCTCGGGGCGCGCCCACGTTCCCGCCCCCGCGCTCGCCTCACCTCTGCAGGCCCCCGCACCGGACATCGCCCATGCACCACTCCCTCGCCGCCCTGCCGCAGCGCGCCCGCGTGCCCTACTGTTGCTCCAACCGCGCCGCGCTTCGGCCCTGGCCTCGCCCTCCTCGGCCGGCGCCGTGCCCGCCGTTGCCTGTTGCCCCCCCCCCCGCGCGCGCGCGTTGTGCGAGCGCCGGACACCGAACCGGCACCGACGGACATGTCCGGCTCGGGCCACTGTCAAACGGGGCCCACGGCCCAGAACGTTTAAAAAAAATGAAAATAAAAAAATAAAATAAAAAAATTAATTAATTAATTATTTTAATTAATACTGATTAGGTTAATTTAATTAAGTAGTTAGTGTTAATTAAACAGTAATTTAATTAGTTAATCCCTAATTAACTAAACAGCCTATGACAGGTGGGACCCACTGGTCCACACGTCATGCTGACGTCAGCAAACACTGTTTCGGATATTGTTGATTTAATAAAATAAATAAATTCCAGAAAATCAATAAAACTTTAGAAAATCATATCTTTTAATCCGTAACTCCGATGGAAAAACTTTGTACATGAAAGTTGCTCAGAACGACGAGACGAATCCGAATACGCGATCCGTTCGTCCGTCACGCGTCCCTAACTATCCGAACATGCAACCGTCCCTCTCCGGTCATCTGTCTGACAAATGTCCGGAACCGGGAAAACATTCCCGGATGGATTCCTCCTTCCTCGGTGATGTGCAACCATACGTTAGGACACACCCGGCACTGCATATTGTCATGCCGTACTTTGCGTTGCTCATGTTTGCTCTATATTTATACTGTTTCCTCCCCCTCTTCTCTCTCGATAGATCCCGGCGCAGCTCCGGAGACCGAAGTCACCATTGACGACCTTGCCCTTGCCGCCGAGCAACCAAGCAAGCCCCCCCCTTTTGATCATCTCAATATCGCCCATTCTATTTCTCATGCTTGCAATAGAATTGCTGCTGCTGCTGCTTTACCTATTCTGATGCATAGCCTGTTTATTGTAACTTGCTGTTGATAATTACCTGCATATCCTAAACTGTTTAGTCTAGGCTGGGTAGAGACCTATCAGTGACCCCACTTATCCTGACTGCCACGCTGGATCGTCAGAAGACCCGATCAACGGGATTGAAGACCAGGACCCGACACCGCACATCACGCCTCCCCCTTAGTTGTAACGACACTGCAGCGTTACTATCGAGTGCCGAGGGTGAAACCTCTTGTAGCACTTCTGATGTTAACTCTGTAGAGTAGCTATTCGATCGTGGTCATCGAGGGTGATTCCTCCTTCACCGCTTTCGATAACGACGCCGTCGTACAACACCTCAAGTGTGAACCCAGTGAGGGTGATTCCTCCGAGTTCACCTTGACGGATACATCGAGTAGAAATCCAACGAGGGTGATACCTCGGATTCCCCTGATGATATGGACACACGGATAATTGGACTTTACATTGTTACTTGGATAGGCGGGTCGACCCTGAGGGGTACCCGCGTGCGCCTGAGAGGCGAGTGTTGTGAAGACGGGTGCCAGTGTGGTGCCCGAGTGGTGAATACGAGGCGCGGCCGGGCATTCTTAACCCTTGCAGCAAGTCCTCAAGACGGGGCGACGGGGTCACATCTTTCGTGAGTCTCTGCTCGTTACCGCAAGCCCCTAGTCCTAACGATTTGGATATTTGATCCAAGCAGGCCTCTGGTCTGATAGCACTAACCATCACGTGGGCATAGTATGGGCGTTCTACATCGTATGCATCAGCCAAAAGCTCTGTCAGACGTCCAGTTTAGCAGTGCGGCATGGAGTGATTGGCGCCATTGCGGTGGTGCTTGGATCTGGGCCATGTGCGCAACGACCCGGAGGGCGAGGGGCGATGGCCAAGACCCCCTTGCGCTTAGGATGTAGACCGGCGGGGACCTCTCTGCTGAGCTGTAGGTAGGGTTGCGATGTGTCGTTTGGCCGAGGCCGGGCATGACCTAGGAAAGTGTGTCCGGCCGGAGTTAATCGAGCGTGTTGGGTAAGTTGGTGCACCCCTGCAGGGAAGAAAACTTCTATCGATAGCCTGTCCTACGGTAAAGGACACTCGGAGTTGTATCCTGATTGATACAATTTAGAACTGGATACTTGGATACTATGGCTCTGGGATTGCTTCTCGCAGGGAGTCGAGAAGGGATCTCAGGACGAGGTTGATGACTGTATGGCTCTGGGATTGCTTTCTCGCAGGGAGTCGAGAAAGGATCTCTGGGTGAGGATGAGACTTAATGATACTGCTACATTATATGGTACTGTTCTACTCTCTTCTATTGCTGCAAGACCGATGAAGATGCTAGTCTTCGATAGGACTAGGCCTTCTCTCTATTCTGGCATTTCTGCAGCCTAGTCCACATATACAGCCTCCCCTTGAAAATGTTGCATATGTAGTGTAGATCCTTGCTTGCTGAGTACTTCTGAGTACTCACGGTTGCTTTGTTTTCCTTTTCTCCCCTTATCAGTTTGTCGTGACCAGAGGACGGAGCCCCCTGAGACAGATGTCCCGACGATCGCTACTACTACTACCCAGAGGATGGATACTGCTACGAGTTGACTGACGACCAGGCGTAGGATCGGAGGGTCCCAGGCAGGAGGCCTACGCCTTTCGATCGTAGTGTTTTATTTTGCCCCGCCTTTCTAAAGGCCTTTCTGTGCTTTCTTTTATATCTGTACTCAGATATCTGATGCTTCTGCTGACGCTTGTTCGCAAGCTTATGTATTCGAGCCCTCGAGGCCCCTGGCTTGTAATATAAAGCTTGTATGACTTTATTTATGTTTTAGAGTTGTGTTGTGATATCTTCCCGTGAGTCCTTAGGCTTGATCGTGTGCATTTGCGTGTATGCTTAGCGCACGATTGAGCCGGGCGCGTCACAAGTTGGTATCAGAGCCGACTGCCTATAGGAATTCCCCCTTTCCAACTCCTTGGCCGAAGTTGAGTCTAGTAACTAAAAAAACTGTTTTACAAACTTGGCTGTGTGGCTTACGGGCCCACGTCGCCAATTGGGTGGTATTAGGATCTTTTAATCCTTGACCTTTACTCTGGGACTCTGACCTCTCTTCTATTCGGGTTAAAATTTTACTAACTCCAACATCAGGTTCTCGTGATCACATCCACCCGGAGTTCTGAAATATCCCCCCTTGCTTCAAGATTGTGGGCCAGGTTCTGCTTACAGGATCCTTTTATCGAGGGCACACTGTGTTGTCACTTGCAGATTCCTCGCTCCGTCAGTTTTCTCCGACGTTGATGTAGCCTTTGCTATGTCTCGTTGTGTACTTCCTTACCGCGTGCCTGCGCGCCGCCTACTTGTCTAGCCCTCCCTTTTCAACTGTCGTAATGCCGGATGCTAACCGAGGCTATGTGTGGATTCGAATGTCTGGTGCGAATATGATGAAGTGTCTATTGCACTTCTTCTGTTGTGCGTGTTACTTCATGAATCATTCCATACACCTGCAGTTTTTCTTGCTAAACTACCCCTGTTGATTTGGCAGGATGGCTGACGATCCTCCACCTCCACCTTATATTGCCGCAATGATGCAGCAATTTGAACTGAACCGTCAGGTTATGACCGGGATATTGGCTCAGTTCCCAAACCAGAATGCTCATCAGCAGCCTACACCAATAACACTGTCAGAATTCGTGCGCCTCAATCCGTCCACTTTTCGCAGCTCGACTGATCCAATGGATGCTGACGATTGGCTCCGTGACATTGCCTTCCAGATGAAGTCAGCCAATGTTATCCCTGACAGTTACGTCACCTATGCGACGTATCACCTGAGGGGATCAGCTGCTCAGTGGTGGGAAAGCCACAAGGCTATGTTGCCTGTAGAGACTGTAACCACTTGGCAGGAATTTCAGTCAGCTTTTCATGCACGGTACATTCCTCAAGGTCTGATCGACCAGAAGAAGCAGGAGTTTCGCAAACTCTCTCAGGGTAAAATGACTGTGGATGAATATCAGAGGAAATTCCTTTGATTATCCCGCTATGCTGCGGATGATGTCGACACTGACACTCGCAAGCAGGATAAATTCCGTGAAGGACTCCGTACTGACATAAAACTCGCACTTGCAGTCCATGATTGCACAGACTACACAACGCTTGTCAGCAAATCTTTCCAAATTGAAACAGCTCTGTCTGAATGCCAGGAGTCGCTCAAGCACACTCATGGAGCTGGCTCATCCTCGGGTCAGCCTGTTCAGAAGCGTTGAGTGTGGATCCCGCACAATGTACACCACCGACCTGCTGCAACACCAAGGCCGTCCTATGTTGCACCTCGTTTGCCTTCACCGCCGAGACAGCTATCGGTTCATGCTGGACCGCCTGATGCTATGTCTTTTCGTCAGGATGCACCACGTCCTCCTGCTGGTTGCAGGAAGAGCCGTCGAAAACATCTTTCTAGGAACGTTGGAACCAGACTACCTGCTAGTCAACTTGTTCATGTCAACCAAGTCAACATGGAAGAAGCTCGACAAGACCCCAACATTGTGATGGGCACCCTTCTAGTGAATTCAATCCCAGCTTCAGTCCTCTTTGATTCTGGAGCATCGCACTCCTTCATGTCTGAAAGTTTTGCGCGAAGCCATGATATACTTTTCGAGGAGATGTCCATCCCATTAGTAATCCATTCACCTGGGGCTAATTGGCAAACTACCATGGTTAGCCACGGTAACCACATTGTGATCGGGGGATTGACGTTCCCCGTTTCACTCATTGCTCTGAAGACCTCCAACATAGACATTATTCTCGGTATGGACTGGTTGAAGCCCCATAAAGCTTTGATTGACTATGCCACTGAAACAGTCCGCCTCACACACCCTTCCGGTCAGACTGTCAGATACTCAGCTCAAACAGTTCAGGACGCCGAAGCTCAGATATATGTCCTAAATGCATTGAACGCTTCACCTCTTGAAGGCATCGAGAACGTTCCAGTTGTTCGTGAATTTCAAGATGTATTTCCAGAAGAAATTCCAGGAATACCCCCTGCTAGAGCTGTTGAGTTCGTCATCGACTTGAAACCTGGCACTACCCCTATTGCGAAGCGTCCTTACAAGATGCCTCCGCACCACCTTCTCGAACTTAAGGAAGAAATCGACACGTCACTTAAGAAAGGTTTCATCCGCCCCAGTTCCTCTGCTTGGGGAGCACCTTCACTCTTCATTAAGAAGAAGGATGGAACTAACCGATTGGTTCAGGATTATCGGCCCATTAACCAAGCCACAATTCAGAACAAGTATCCGCTTCCCAGAATCAATGATTTGTATGATCAACTTGCCGGTTCCTCAGTATTCTCTAAGCTGGATTTGAGATTGGGATACCATCAGATCCGTGTTCGCGAAGAGGATATTCCGAAGACTGCATTTGTTACTCACTATGGCTCCTACGAGTACACGGTCATGTCCTTCGGCTTAACAAATGCTCCAGCCACATTCTCCCGTCTGATGAATTATATTTTCATGGATTACCTCGACAAGTTCGTCGTGGTATATCTGGATGATATTCTGGTATATTCGAAGAATAAGGAAGAACATGCCGAACACCTCCGTCTTGTACTGGAAAGGCTCCGAGAACACCAGTTGTATGCCAAATACTCCAAATGCGAGCTCTGGTTATCTGAAGTGACATATCTTGGTCATGTGATTTCAAAGGATGGAATTGCCGTTAACCCAGAACGAGTTCAGGCTATTCTGGACTGGACTCCTCCGAAGAACGTCAAGCAAGTGAGAAGTTTTCTCGGCCTTGCAAGCTATTGCCGTCGATTTGTCGAGAACTTTTCCAAGATTGCTAAGCCCCTGACTGATCTGCTTCACAAGGGCGTTAAATTTGAATGGACAGAAAAATGTCAGGAAAGTTTTCAAACACTCAAAGACAAGCTGACATCTGCCCCAGTACTTTCTCCTCCAGATACCCGCAAAGACTTTGTGATTTATTGTGATGCATCCCGTGAAGGATTAGGCTGTGTCCTAATGCAAGAGCGTAAAGTGATTGCTTATGGCTCTCGTCAGTTGCGCCCACATGAAGAGAATTATCCGGTACATGATCTAGAACTAGCTGCTGTCATCTATGCACTGCAGTTGTGGCGACATTACCTCCTCGGTAATCGTGGCGAGATATACACGGATCATAAAAGTCTGAAGTACTTGTTCACTCAACCTTCTCTAAACCTCCGTCAGCAAAGATGGATGGAGGGCATTGCAGACTATGATTTGGGTATTTCCTATACCCCTGGCAAGGCTAACGTGATGGCTGATGCCTTAAGCCGCAAGTCCTATTGCGACAACCTCATGGTTAGGCGAGCTCAACCTCGTCTTTTTGAAGAACTATGCAAGCTGAATCTACGTATTGTTCCACAGGGTTCTCTTAATAACCTTGTGATACAACCAGATCTTGAGAAAGCTATTAAGGATGCGCAAGCTAAGGATGCTGAAATTGATCTGATGAAGAAAGACCTTCACCTTGTAAAGTACAGGGATTTCTCGCTGGCTGAAGATGGAACCTTGTATTTCAGAAACTGCATTGTCGTACCTCGCTTCGAGCTCATGACTGACAAGGTCATGAAGGAGGCACATGATACCCCGCTGTCTATTCATCCGGGTAGCACCAAGATGTATCGTGATCTCCGTCAAAGGTACTGGTGGTCTAAAATGAAGCAGGATATTGCTCGATATGTTGCTGAATGTGATGTGTGTCGTCGCGTTAAAGCAGAACATCAGAAACCAGCTGGAATTCTGCAACCACTTCCTATTCCTCTATGGAAATGGGATAAGGTTCAGATGGATTTCGTTACAGGACTTCCCAGGTCACAGAAGGGTCACGATGCTATTCTTGTCGTCGTCGACCAACTCTCTAAAGTTGCACACTTTCTGCCTGTCAAAGAAACTATCACTGCTAGTCAGTTAGCAGAGTTGTATATCTCCAGAATTGTATCACTCCACGGTATTCCGAAGAAGATTAGTTCGGACCGTGGTGGTCTTTTCACTTCCAAGTTCTGGGAAAGTTTCCAAACAGCTATGGGAACTCATATTACCTGGAGTTCAGCTTATCACCCTCAATCCCAAGGCCAAGTTGAACGAGTTAATCAAGTGCTTGAAGACATGCTTCGAGCTTGTGTTATATCCTTCGGCAAGAAATGGGAAGAATCTCTCCCGTATGCTGAGTTCTCGTATAACAACAGCTATCAAGCCAGCTTGAAAATGGCCCCCTTCGAAGTTCTATATGGACGTAAGTGTCGAACCCCTCTGAATTGGTCAGAAACTGGGGAACGACCGCTCGTGGGTCCGGATATTATTCAACACGCCGAAGAACCAGTCCGTATCGTCCGTGAAAATCTCAAGGCGGCTCAGGACCGCCAGAAGAGCAACTATGATCGCAAACGATGGGGTTTGACTTATTAACCTGGTGATCAGGCTTATCTTCCTGTCACTCCTATGAAGGGCACTCACCGTTTTGGAATCAAGGGCAAGCTAGCTCCACGCTACATAGGTCCTTTCCGCATAATTGCTAGACGTGGTCAGGTGGCATATAAATTGGAGTTGCCACCGCAATTCTCTCATATCCACGACGTCTTCCATGTGTCGCAACTTCATCAATGCTTCAAGGAATCTCCGCACCGAGCTGTGGATCACGAGGTGCTCGAATTGCAAGATGACCTATCTTATAAGGAGCATCCGATCCGCATTCTCGACGAAGCTGAACGTCGGACCCGTCAGAAGGTTACCAAGTTCCTCAAAGTGCAGTGGTCAAATCATACTGAAGATGAAGCCACTTGGGAACGCGAGGATAATCTCAGTGCGGAACACCCCGAACTTTTTCCTTCTACCTCTTAATTCTCGGGACGAGAATTCTTATTAGTAGAGGAGATTTGTAACACCCCCAGTGGTTAGCCACAGTAATCCCATTTTCAATAATGCCAAGTCAGCATGATTATCAGTGCCTAAACATCATTTGCATCATATTGCATTTCAACTCCTAACTCAAAATCCAAATTTAAATGAAAGTGAAATATAAAAGTGGTCCAACATAAAAACTAAATTGTTCATTAAATAGCAAATAAATCAGAGACAATTCTAAAATTGAAACCAACATTATTAAAATTGGATAAGTGACTCAAACAACTTAAAACAGTGGCTGAAAATAACATTTAGTAACCTTTTAATTTATTTAAAACAAATATGAAAAGATATTTACCCCAAACTAGTTTTTGGTGTTAGGGTATAAAGCACTGGTATTTATGGACTAGGTCTCCCTTTTTACAAAAACCATTTGGGGCCTAAACAATTAACAGAACAGAAAAGAAAAGAAAAACAAAATAAAACAAAAAGAAAAGCCCCCCCCCCGACTGGGCCACCAGGCCACCAGGCCGGCCCAGCCGCTCACCCCCTTTATCCCCGGTCCACCCACCACGCTAACCCTAATCCCACTCTCACCCCCCCTCGCTCCTCCTCTCTCCCTCTCCCCCCCCGATCCAGGAGGATCGGGCGCGCTCGCCGCCGTTCGACGCCGCCCCGCGCCGACACCGTCGCCGGACGTCATCGCCACCGCCTCCTCCCCTACGCGCCCCCCCAACGCGCGTCGCCTCACCCCGTCCGGCCCAACGCCTGGCGCCCGCGCCCGACCGCCGCCGCGTTGCCCCGGCGCCCCTCCGCCGCGCCCTGGCTGGCCTCCTCACCGCCGGCCATCACGCTGCCCCGCCTCACCTCCTCCTCGTCTCTCCTCCGCCACGGACAGACCCGACTCGGCAGCCCGATGTGAGCGCCGCCTCCCCCTTGCCGCTGGCCATCGCCCTAGTCGCCGCCTTTTCCCCTCGGTCGTCACGGCCGTCGCCGCGCGCACGCGCGCTCGGGGCGCGCCCACGTTCCCGCCCCGGCGCTCGCCTCACCTCTGCAGGCCCCCGCACCGGACATCGCCCCTGCGCCACTCCCTCGCCGCCCTGCCGCAGCGCGCCCGCGTGCCCTGCTGCTGCTCCAACCGCGCCGCGCTTCGGCCCTGGCCTCGCCCTCCACGGCCGGCGCCGTGCCCGCCGTTGCCTGTTGCCCACCCCACCCCCGCGCGCGCGCGTTGTGCGAGCCCCGGACGTGTCCGGCGCCCGAACGGGCACCGACGGACATGTCCGGCTCGGGCCACTGTCAAACGGGGCCCACGGCCCAGAACATTTTAAAAAAATGAAAATAAAAAAATAATTAAATTAATTAATTAATTAATTAGTTTAATTAATACTGATTAGGTTAATTTAATTAAGTAGTTAGTGTTAATTAAACAGTAATTTAATTAGTTAATCCCTAATTAACTAAACAGCCTATGATAGGTGGGACCCACTGGTCCTGACGTCATGCTGATGTCAGCAAACACTGTTTCGGATATTGTTGATTTAATAAAATAAATAAATTCCAGAAAATCAACAAAACTTTAGAAAATCATATCTTTTAATCCGTAACTCCGATGGAAAAACTTTGTACATGAAAGTTGCTCAGAACGACGAGACGAATCCGAATACGCGGTCCGTTCGTCCGTCACGCGTCCCTAACTATCCGAACATGCAACCGTCCCTCTCCGGTCATCTGTCTGACAAATGTCCGAAACCGGGAAAACATTCCCGGATGGATTCCTCCTTCCTCGGTGACGTGCAACCATACGTTAGGACACACCCGGCACTGCATATTGTCATGCCGTACTTTGCGTTGCTCATGTTTGCTCTATATTTATACTGTTTCCTCCCCATCTTCTCTCTCGATAGATCCCGGCGCAGCTCCGGAGACCGAAGTCACCATTGACGACCTTGCCCTTGCCGCCGAGCAACCAAGCAAGCCCCCCCTTTTGATCATCTCGATATCGCCCATTCTATTTCTCATGCTTGCATTAGAATTGCTGCTGCTGCTGCTTTACCTATTCTAATGCATAGCCTGTTTATTGTAACCTGCTGTTGATAATTACCTGCATATCCTAAACTGTTTAGTCTAGGCTGGGTAGAGACCTATCAGTGACCCCACTTATCCCGACTGCCGCGCTGGATCGTCAGAAGACCCGATCAACGGGATTGAAGACCAGGACCCGACACCGCACATCACCCCCCCCCTTAGTTGTAACGACACTGCAGCGTTACTATCGAGTGCCGAGGGTGAAACCTCTTGTAGCACTTCTGATGTTAACTCTGTAGAGTAGCTATTCGATCGTGGTCATCGAGGGTGATTCCTCCTTCACCGCTTTCGATAACGACGCCGTCGTACAACACCTCAAGTGTGAACCCAGTGAGGGTGATTCCTCCGAGTTCACCTTGACGGATACATCGAGTAGGAATCCAACGAGGGTGATACCTCGGATTCCCCTGATGATATGGACACACGGATAATTGGACTTTACATTGTTACTTGGATTGGCGGGTCGACCCTGAGGGGTACCCGCGTGCGCCTGAGAGGCGAGTGTTGTGAAGACGGGTGCCAGTGTGGTGCCCGAGTGGTGAATACGAGGCGTGGCCGGGCATTCTTAACCCTTGCAGCAAGTCCTCGAGACGGGGCGACGGGGTCACATCTTTCGTGAGTCTCTGCTCGTTACCGCAAGCCCCTAGTCCTAACTATTTGGATATTTGATCCGAGCAGGCCTTTGGTCTGATAGCACTAACCATCACGTGGGCATAGTATGGGCGTTCTACATCGTATGCATCAGCCGAAAGCTCTGTCAGACGTCTAGTTCAGCAGTGCGGCATGGAGTGATTGGCGCCATTGCGGTGGTGCTTGGATCTGGGCCATGTGCGCAACGACCCGGAGGGCGAGGGGCGATGGCCAAGACCCCCTTCGCTTAGGATGTAGACCGGCAGGGACCTCTCTGCTGAGCTGTAGGTAGGGTTGCGATGTGTCGTTTGGCCGAGGCCGGGCATGACCCAGGAAAGTGTGTCCGGCCGGAGTTAATCGAGCGTGTTGGGTAAGTTGGTGCACCCCTGCAGGGAAGAAAACTTCAATCGATAGCCTGTCCTACGGTAAAGGACACTCGGAGTTGTATCCTGATTGATACAATTTAGAACTGGATACTTGGATACTATGGCTCTGGGATTGCTTCTCGCAGGGAGTCGAGAAGGGATCTCAGGACGAGGTTGATGACTGTATGGCTCTGGGATTGCTTTCTCGCAGGGAGTCGAGAAAGGATCTCTGGGTGAGGATGAGACTTAATGATACTGCTACATTATATGGTACTGTTCTACTCTCTTCTATTGCTGCAAGACCGATGAAGATGCTAGTCTTCGATAGGACTAGGCCTTCTCTCTATTCTGGCATTTCTGCAGCCCAGTCCACATATATAGCCTCCCCTTGAAAATGTTGCATATGTAGTGTAGATCCTTGCTTGCTGAGTACTTCTGAGTACTCACGGTTGCTTTGTTTTCCTTTTCTCCCCTTATCAGTTTGTCGTGACCAGAGGACGGAGCCCCGTGAGACAGATGTCCCGACGATCGCTACTACTACTACCCAGAGGATGGATACTGCTACGAGTTGACTGATGACCAGGCGTAGGATCGGAGGGTCCCAGGCAGGAGGCCTACGCCTTTCGATCGTAGTGTTTTATTTTGCCCCGCCTTTCTAAAGGCCTTTCTGTGCTTTCTTTTATATCTGTACTCAGATATCTGATGCTTCCGCTGACGCTTGTTCGCAAGCTTATGTATTCGAGCCCTCGAGGCCCCTGGCTTGTAATATAAAGCTTGTATGACTTTATTTATGTTTTAGAGTTGTGTTGTGATATCTTCCCGTGAGTCCTTAGGCTTGATCGTGTGCATTTGCGTGTATGATTAACGCACGATTGAGCCTGGGGCGTCACACAAAACAGTACCGTGTTGCCCGACCCAATCTTCACCTTAGTGATCCCTCTGTAGATAGGCATTAGCTTAGCGAGCTGGCACCACCAAAAAGAGCCGCAAGGCGCTGAAGCATGGGGGACAGTGGCAGCGTAGTACGTGTCCCAAATCAGGTGTACCCAGGGTGTATCGATTTTGTTGTAAAACTTGTGCAGCAGCTTAAGGAGCAATGCATCATTCTGAACCTTAAGATTGAGAACTCCGAGGCCACCATTTTTCTTTGGCCGACACACCATGTCCCAGGCCGCAAGGGAGTTACTTTTCTCTCCATCATCAGTTTTCTTCACCCAGAGTCCGTGTCTTCTTATCTTGTTGAATTGTTCAATGATTTTTGGCGGGAGTTTAAGAATCCCCATTGGGTATATCGCCAGCGAGGTGACCAACGAGTTCATAAGTGCCAGTTTACCCGCATACGACATCAACGACATAGCCGCTGTGATTCTGCTCTCGGTTTGCAAACCCACGGAGTTAGATCAAGGACCGTAGGTTTTGTTGTGCCTAAGGGCAGACCAAGATATGTGAACGGTAGTTGGGCACATTCACATCCAAAGATGGCAGCAATATCCTTGTACGTGTCTTCCGGAGTGTTTAATGGAATAAGCGTGGACTTGTGGAAGTTAATGCGCAGACCAACAGAGTCAGCGTAGTCAGTGAGTATTTGTTTGATGTAGGTTGCTTGGACTCGACAGGCCGGCATGATAATGATTGTATCATCCGTGTATTGGATGACCGGGAATTGATTGTCACGACCCGAAGGTATTGGATGTTGCAGAATGTTGTTATGCATGGCTTCATTAATGCCTGTCTGAAGTAAGTCAGTGGCGAGCACAAAGAGTAAGGGGGATAGTGGATCGCCCTGACGAACTCCACATTTACACCAGAAGTGTTTTCCTGGGACTCCATTAAGAAGCACAGAGGATCTGCCTGAAGAAGAGATGCATTTAAACCAATCAATCCATTAAGAAGCACACAGGATCTGCAGCTATTTTTCATTGTTAGGAGAATGTTATATGCACGGCTTCACTTGATTATATTCCTAACTTTTCTGATTTATAACTTACAGATATTCTCCTTCATTCATCAAAAGTTGGTGTCCAAGGAACTACAGGAGAAGAATCCTGAAGAAAACCCGCACCCAACAATGTGTTTTAGCTCCCTGGAGCTGGACATGTTAATATTTAGCTGTATTTTATAGTTGAATACCTGATTTGTACTGCCATGATTGTAAAGTACCTGCCATGATTTGGCTGTCGTTTGAAATTTTATGTGTTATTGGCTCTGTTTGAATCAAGTTATTGGTTGTTGCACAAATAGAGAATTGACGTGTGGCACCTAAACAGCACACCTGGTCCCATTTCACTAGTGGATCCTTTAAAATAGGAAAGAAACAAAAGAAAACTGACAAGTGGGACCTAATTGGATGACCTGACTAGTGGGACCTGGTCCAAAATGGATTGTAAAAAGGCCGACGCCCAAATAAGAAATGGAAGGAAAAAGGCCTAGAAAATAAAAGGATTAATTGTTGGGTTGGCCCATGTAGCTGACCAGAATTAACAAGGAAAAAATATAATAAATGGGTTGGACTACTGGGCTTGGCCCATATAGACACCGAATTGGACCGGGCTGATTCTAATCAACGACCTTTTCATTCGGTCGCAATTTTGCCACATCAGCTTGTCACGTCGGATCTGACGTGGCCTCGGCAGACAACCAATGACCAAAGCAATTGGTCGTTGGTTCAATGACCTTTTGTTTTGGTCATTGCCTTCAACGACCTTATCACAAAGAAGGTCGTTAATTTGCATTAAAGACGGTTAGCTTTTGACCATCTGTTTTTGGTCACAAAAAGGTCGCAAATGAAAAACAATGACCATTCAGCGACCAATAGTGATGGTCGCAAGTTGACATATTTCTTGTAGTTGGGGATCCTCTAGAGCAGTCTTGATTCGTTGTCAGATCTCTACTCAACTGTTTTTCTGAGAGAGAAGATCTCTACTCTACTTTTTTTTGAGAAAGAGATCTCTACTCTACCTTTTTTTAGAGGAAAAGCTAAGTTTTATTGATCAAATACCACTTGAAGTGGGATACAATAAGGATCATGGGGTTGAGGGCAACAACACAAACATGCCCCAAAGCCAAAAAACGATACAAGATGCCTCGTGGAGAGGTGTCTCCTGCTAGGGAATGCAGATTGCTGACAGCATACCAGCTGAGGGCCATCCAACATGCCACCTAGCCAGTACCTGTCCCACCACCTACTGAAGGGTACCATTGCTGCATAAAAGCCAAGAATTTAAACACAGAGTCATAAGCACACCATAGTAATATCTTCTTAATAACCATCTTATTAGACATCGTTCACATGGTCAAAGTCATCGCCGCTAACACCAACACGAACGGGCACCTCCTCCTATACCGGTATAGGGCATTCAGGAAGTCACCTAGGTACGAGGCATGTCATTCATGCCCTAGAGCCTCACGGACATAGCTCCACAAGAGCGGGCGGTGTGACATGTGAAGAAGATATGTGTCTTGGACTCGAGCACGGCGCAAAGGGGATACATGACATCGTGAGGCACTTGTCGCTTTTACCATCTTTGTGCCCAATGAGAGGTGGTCCCGATGTAGCTACCAAACAAAGATCTTGATTTTCAATGACAACAACAGTTTCATCGACAGAGCGACAAAGAGCTCGATATGCATTGATCGGGAAAGATCTCAAAAGAACTAAGATGGGGGTAATTTGCCGGAAGTAACTTGCATCAAAATCACACCCTAGTGTCGAGTGACTCTGGCTAACAGGTACATCAATGACACACCCCAATGTCCAACCTATAGATATGTTGGGAAACGTTGCATGGAAAACAAAAAAAATTCTACACACACGCAAGATCTATCCATGAAGATGCATAGCAACGATAGGGGAGAGTGTGTCTACGTACCCTCGTAGACCGTAAGCTGAAGCATTTAGTAACGCAGTTGATGTAGTCAAACTTCTTCGCGATCCAACCGATCGAGTACCGAACATACGGCACCTGCACGTTCAGCACACGTTCAGCTCGGTGACGTCCTCGCCTTCTTGATCCACCAAGATGGCGAAGTAGTGGATGAGTTCCATTAGCACGACAGCGTGGTGACGGTGGTGGTGATTCTATCTCCGCACGGCTTCGCCTAAGCACTACGAAAATATGACCGAGGGACGAAACTGTGGAGAGGGGCGCCGCACACGGCTAAGAGATTTTCATGGTCTTGTGTGGCGCCCCCTCCCACATATATATAGGTGGGGGGAGAGGGGAGGCAGCCAGGGGCGCCCCAGTGGTGGCCGAATCCACCTTGGGCTCCTGCCCTGACCGCCCCCCCCCCCTACCATATTTGCCCGAGGGGGAAAGGAAGGGGGAGGAAAGGAAGGCAGGGGGAGGCCGAATCCCCCTCCTTCCTTTTCTCCCCATGGCCAGCTGCCATAGGAGGGGCGCGCCAGCCTCTTGTGGGCTGGTGTGCTCCTCTTACTTGGCCCATAAGGCCCATATACCTTGGTCTCATCACTGAGGGAAATAACTACCGTCGCTGTGCTGCATCATCCCTTCCTCTTTGGGGAAATACCGACGTAGTTCTAGCAGACATCAAAAGGAAATTTCTGGCGCCGTTGCTGGGGAGACATCATCAACATCTACCAGGTTCCTAATCACAAATCTCATCTCCTCGCAATTTACATTATTTGCCATTTGCCTCTCGTTTTCATCTCCCCCACTTCACAAAAATTTGCTGTTTTATTCGCCTTCTTTTCCGTTTGCCTTTTTCTCGTCAGATCTCTTGTTTGCTTGTGTTGCCATGTGTCTTCTATTTGCTTGCATCTTTGCTTGCTAAAAATCTATTGATATGGATCCTCATCCACTTGCTAATCTTTTTAAAAGATCCAATTATGACGAACCAATTGCTTGTGAATTGAGTTCACTAGATTATCTTTATGAAGTTTTTCTTGAGATTTATGAATCTGAAAATTGTGATGAAGTGTTAAATGAAGGAATTTATAAAGTGATTCATGATAGCTCCTTGAATGAAAAGCATGATTGCAATGATGTTATTATAAATTCTATTAATGTCAGTTGTACTAATAATATGCAAAACCCCAAGCTTGAGGATGCTAATATTGCTAGGTCCACTACTTATTGCAATGATCATGATTGGGGTGATAATGATTCTTATGATCTTGAAAATTTATTTAAGCCTCATAATGAATATGTTTGCAATAATATTGAAAGTGGGTTCGGAAGAGTGTCAACTCTAGGTAAAAATAATCCCACATATTTGGAGAGTGATCAATCTTATGATTTTTTTTTATAAAAGTGGGCTTGGAGAGGTCATGACTTTATTTGATAATAATCCCACTATTTCGGAAGAGTGTCAACTTTGCATGCATGTGGATTATGAAAAGAAAATTTTATATGATAGCTATATTGTTGAATTTGATTATGATCCTACATGTAATTATTTTGAGAGAGGAAAATATGGTTGTAGAAATTTTCATGTTACTAAATTACCTCTCTTCATGTTGAGATTGCTATTATTTTCTTCCATGCTTATGCTAGATCTTGCTTGTCTTGCTAATTTGTTTTCCTATAAAATTCCTATGCATCAGAAATATGTTAGACTTAAATATGTTTGTCACATGTTTTATGATGCTCTCTTTGTGTTTTCATTATTATCTTTCATGTGAGCATCAATAAAATATTATGCCTAGCTAGGGGCATAAAACGATAGCGCTCGTTGGGAGGCAACCCAACTTGTATCTTTTTGCTTTTTGGTTTTCTTGCTGTTTTCAATAAAATAACCAATTATGCCTCTGTTTAGATGTGTTTTTGTGGTTTAAATTAGTGTTTGTGCCAAGTAAAGCCTTTGGGATAGCTTTGGTGATAGTTGATTTGATCTTGTTGGGAAACAGAAACTTTTGCGTCCATAAAAATAATTGTTTACAATTACAGAAGCGATGAAAAGTTCTGAATTTTTTACACAAGATTTATATACAAATTGCCTATGTTTTCATAATTTTTCAGAATTTTTCGAGTTACAGAAGTATTCGAAATATTCAGATTGCTACGGACTGTTCTGTTTTAGACAGATTCTGTTTTCTTTGCATTGTGTGCTTGTTTTAATGATTCTATGGTTTTCTTTGAAGAGTTTTTGCCATAGAAAAGTTGGAATACAGTAGATATAATGCAAGAATAAAATATGAATTGGTTTGCTACAGTACTTATAGTAGTGATTTGTTTTCTTATACTAACGGATCTCACGAAGGTTTTGTTGAGTTTTGTGTGATTGAAGTTTTCAAGTTTTGGGTGATCTTACGATGGATGAAGGAATAAGGAGTAAGAAGAGCCTAAGCTTGGGGATGCCCATGGCATCCCAAACTATTATCCAAAGAGAAGAAAGCAACTAAGCTTGGGGATGCCCGAGTGGCATCCCCTCTTTCTTCTAAACGACCATCGGTATTTTACTCGGAACTATATTTTTATTCGTCACATGGTATGAGTTTTGCTTGGAGCGTCTTGTATGATATGAGTCTTTTCTTGTTTTGATTTTTGTTTTAAGTCTTGAATCCTTGCTGGACACACCTATTTGAGAGAGCCAAAATTATGCCATGACTTGTTAGAATTGCTCTCTTTGCTTCACTTAAATCTTTATGAGCTATGGAATTGCTCTAGTGCTTCACTTATATCCTTTTGAGCATGGTGTGCTTTATTATTTTTGAAGAAATACTATCATGCTTCACTTAGATTTATTTGGGAGTTAGTAAATTTTTTAAGAAATTCTCTCTTGCTTTAATTAAATTAATTTGAGAGAAAGAAATGTTATGCTCATGATCTTCACTTGTATTTGTTTGAGCTTATCAAAAGCAACACATGAAAATTAGTCCCAAAGTGATAGATATCCAAGGAGGATATAATAAAAACTTTCATGAAGATCACTGGATAAAATAAACTTGATTCCTTGTAATAGTTTTGAGACATGATGATGTGATATGTGAGTTATGTTGATGAGTAATTATGCTTTAGTAAGAATATTGGTGTTAAGGTTTGTGATTCCCTATGCATGCACGAAAGTCAATAGTTATGCAATGAAATTATATCCTACTTGTGGTGCATTATTCGGTGTTAATTATGCTTAATGCTCGCTTATGAGATTTTTTGTTTCTTGGTTGGTCGCTTCTCAATCTATTGCTAGCCTTCATTTTGCACTAAGTATGATCACTACTTGTGCATCCAAAACTCTTTAAACCAGTTTTGCCATATGAGTCCACTATATCTACCTATATGCGGTATTCTTTTGCCGTTCTAAGTAAATTTGCATGTGCCATCTCTAATTTTCAAAATAAATTTCTCTTTTGTGTGCTCGTACCGCTCGCGAGGCGGTGAGGGGTGGCCAATATTTTCCATGCTAGATGTGTTATTCTCACGATGAGTGTTTATTCACTTGTCATTGCACGAGAGTAAGGCAAAAGTATTAGGGATGCCCAGTCCCAAAATGAATAAATGAATTTACTTTATGTTGTCAAATAATAAATTCCTTGGAAAGTGTTGGTATGGAGGGCACCCGTGGATACGGATAGCCATGGAAAGTGAAAGAAATGGTGTAAAAAGGAATAAACTTTATTTTCTGTTTGGGAACCACCTATGATATATCTAGCACGGAAAGTGTGGGGAACTCTAAGTCGTTTTCATTGGTGGGAAAAGTATACCTCCCAAAATATTTTTTTTATCTCTCAATTTTTGTTTTGAGCTCTGGCACCTCTACAAATCCCTACTTCCCTCCGCGAAGGGCCTTTCTTTCACTTTATGCAATTTTTATTTCGAGTCTCCATCTTCTCTTATAAAGCACCAACTAAGGGGCACTATGATCGTACTTGAGCATTGGGTATACCTAATATGTGAGTGTGTTTCATGAATGGATCAATGATTGAGCATAATGGGCTAGGGATAACTTATTTTAGCATTGATATTTTCAAAGACATGGTTGCTTGCTGATATGCTTGAGTATTTAAGTTATCATGTCAAAACTAGACTATTGCTTTCAACCATATAAAAGTCCAAATGTCCATGCTATAAAGAAAAAAATATGTGATGAACATGTTAGGCAGCATTCCACATCAAAAATTCTGTTTTTATCATTTACCTACTCGAGGACGAGCAGGAATTAAGCTTGGGGATGCTGATACGTCTCCAACGTATCTATAATTTTTTATAGTTCCATGCTGTTATATTACCATTCTTGGATGTTTTACAATCATTTTATAGTCATTTTATAACATTTTTTGGTACTAACCTATTGACATAGTGCCAGTTGCTGTTTTCTGCATGTTTTTTGCATCGCAGGAAATCAATACCAAACGGAGTCCAAATGCAGCGAAACTTTTTGTGGATTTTTTTGGACCAGAAGACATCCAGTGGGCCGCAGAAGCACCTGGGAGGTGCTCCAAGGGGAGCACAACCCACCAGGGCGCGCCTGGAGGGCCAGGCGTGCCCAGGTGGGTTGTGCCCACCTCGGCCACCTCCCGCACCGCCTCTTTGCTCTATAAATACCCTAATATTCCAGAAACCCTAGGGGAGTCGACGAAAATCAATTCCAGCCACAGCAAGTTCCAGAAACACCAGATCCAATCTAGACACCATCTCGGAGGGGTTCATCATGCCCATTGGTACCTCTCCGATGATGCGTGAGTAGTTCTTTGTAGACCTATGGGTCCGTAGTTAGTAGCTAGATGGGTTTCTCTCTCTCGTTTGATTCTCAATACAATGGTCTCTTGGAGATCCATATGATGTAACTCTTTTTGCGGTGTGTTTGTTTGTATCCGATGAACTTTGAGTTTATGATCAGATCTATCTTTTTATCCATGAAAGTTATTTGAGTCTTCTTTGATCTCTTATATGCATGATTGCTTATAGCCTCGTATTTCTTCTCCGATATTTGGGTTTTCTTTGGCCAACTTGATCTATTTATATTGCAATTGGAAGAGGTGCTTTGTAATGGGTTCGATCTTACGGTGCTTGATCCCAGTGACAGAAAGGGAAATGAAACGTATGTATCGTTGCTATTAAGGATAACAAGATGGGGTCTATTTCTACATAAATAGATCTTGTCTACATCATGTCATCGTTCTTATTGCATTAATCCGTTTTTCCATGAACTTAATACACTAGATGCATGCTGGATAGCGGTCGATGTGTGGAGTAATAGTAGTAGATGTAGGCAGGAGTCGGTCTACTAATCTTGGACGTGATGCCTTTATAATGATCATTGCTTGGATATCGTCATGAGTATTTGAAGTTCTATCAATTGCCCAACAGTAATTGTCTTCCCACCGTTTGCTATTTTTCTCGAGAGAAGCCACTAGTGAAACCTACGGCCCCCGGGTCTATTTTCTCATCATATATTTTTAGATCTATTTGCTATTTGCCTTCGCGATCCATTTTTATTTGATTTTATTTTCAGATCTATTAATCCAAAAACCCAAAAATATCTTGTTGCACTTTATTTTATTTTGCATTTATTCGAGATCTATTTATCCAATCTATTACAACTTTTTCCCCTCCACTAGCCATCTCTGGCGCCGTTGCCCGAAAGGGATTGACAACCCCTTTAATACATCGGGTTGCGAGTATTTATTATTTGTGTGCAGGTACCGTTCACGTAGTGTTGCGTGGTTCTCCTACTGGTTCGATAACCTTGGTCTCATCACTGAGGGAAATACCTACCTTCGCTGTGCTGCATCATCCCTTCCTCTTTGGGGAAATACCGACGTAGTTCTAGCAGACATCACACACACATCAGGAAATCTGAATAACTTTGACATAGTTTCTCTGTTATCTTGCACTGGATTGATACTTGTCATTTTCCCTTCCCAAATATATCTCAGTTTTGCTATTATGAGAATGTTATATGCATGGTTTCTTATTAGATCTCAAATTCTGCAGCTATTTTTCATTGTTAGGAGAATGTTATATGCACGGCTTCACTTGATTATATTCCTAACTTTTCTGATTTATAACTCGCAGATTTTCTCCTTCATTCGTCAAAAGTTGGTGTACAAGGAACTACAGGAGAAGAATCTTGAAGAAAACCCGCACCCAACAATGTGTTTTAGCTCCCTGGAGCTGGACATGTTAATATTTAGCTGTATTTTAAAGTTGAATACCTGATTTGTACTGCCATGATTGTAAAGTACCTGCCATGATTTGGCTGTCGTTTGAAATTTTATGTGTTATTGGCTCTGTTTGAATCAAGTTATTGGTTGTTGCACAAATAGAGAATTGACGTGTGGCACCTAAACAGCACACCTGGTCCCATTTCACTAGTGGATCCTTTAAAATAGGAAAGAAACAAAAGAAAACTGACAAGTGGGACCTAATTGGATGACCTGACTAGTGGGACCTGGTCCAAAATGGATTGTAAAAAGGCCGAGGCCCAAATAAGAAATGGAAGGAAAAAGGCCTAGAAAATAAAAGGATGAATTGTTGGGTTGGCCCATGTAGCCGAGCAGAATTAACAAGGAAAAAAATATAATAAATGGGTTGGACTACTGGGCTTGGCCCATATAGACACCGAATTGGACCGGGCTGATTCTAATCAACGACCTTTTCATTTGGTCGCAATTTTGCCACATCAGCTTGCCACGTCGGATCCGACGTGGCCTGGGCAGACAACCAACGACCAAAGCAATTGGTTGCTGGTTCAATGACCTGTTGTTTTGGTCATTGCCTTCAACGACCTTATCACAAAGAAGGTCGCTAATTTCTTAAAGACGGTCAGCTTTTGACCATCTGTTTTTGGTCACAAAAAAGGTCACAAACGAAAAACAATGACCATTCAGCGACCAATAGTGATGGTCGCAAGTTGACATATTTCTTGTAGTGGGGGATCCTCCAGAGCAGTCTCGATTCATCATTAGATCTCTACTCAACTTTTTTTCTGAGAGAGAAGATCTCTACTCTACTTTTTTTGAGAAAGAGATCTCTACTCTACCTTTTTTTAGAGGAAAAACTAAGTTTTATCGATCAAATACCACTTGAAGTGGGATACAATAAGGATCGTGGGGTTTCGGGCAAAACACAAACATGCCCCAAAGCCAAAAAAACGGTACAAGATGCCTCGTGGAGAGGTGTCTCCTGCTAGGGAATGTAGATTGCTGACAGCATACCAGCTGAGGGCCATCCAACATGCCACCTAGCCAGTCCCTGTCCCACCGCCTACTGAAGGGTACCATTGCTACATAAAAGCCAGGAATTTAAACACAGAGTCATAAGCACACCATAGTAATATCTTCTTAATAACCATCTTATTACACATCGTTCACATGGTCAAAGTCATCGCCGCTAACACCAACACGAAGGGGCACCTCCTCCTATACCGGTATAGGGCATTCAGGAAGTCACCTAGGTACGAGGCATGTCATTCATGCCCTAGAGCCTCACGGACATAGCTCCACAAGAGCAGGCGGTGTGACATGTGAAGAAGATATGTGTCTTGGACTCGAGCATGACGCAAAGGGGATACATGACATCGTGAGGCGCTTGTCGCTTTTACCATCTTTGTGCCCAATGAGAGGCGGTCCCGATCTAGCTACCAAACAAAGATCTTGATTTTCAATGACAACAACAGTTTCATCGACAGAGCGACAAAGAGCTCGATACGCATTGATCGGGAAAGATCTCAAAAGAACTAAAACGGGGGTAATTTTCCGGAAGTAACTTGCATCAAAATCACACCCTAGTGTCGAGTGACTCTGGCTAACAGGTACATCAATGACACACGCCAATGTCCAACCAATAGATATGTTGGGAAACGTTGCATGGAAAACAAAAAAAATTCTACGCACACGCAAGATCTATCCATGGAGATGCATAGCAACGATAGGGGAGAGTGTGTCTACGTACCCTCATAGACCGTAAGCGGAAGCGTTTAGTAACGCGGTTGATGTAGTCGAACTTCTTCGCGATCCAACCGATCGAGTACCGAACGTACGACACCTCCGCGTTCAGCACATGTTCAGCTCGGTGACGTCCTCGCCTTCTTGATCCAGCAAGACGGCGAAGTAGTGGATGAGTTCCAGCAGCACGACAGCGTGGTGACGGTGGTGGTGATGCTATCTCTGCAGGGCCTCGCCTAAGCACTACAAAAATATGACCAAGGGATGAAACTGTGGAGTGGGGCGCCGCACACGGCTAAGAGATTGTCGTGGTCTTGTGTGGCGCCCCCTCCCACATATATATAGGTGGGGGAGAGGGGAGGCAGCCAGGGGCACCCCAAGGGTGGCCGAATCCACCTTGGGCTGCTGCCCTGGCCGCCCCCCCTACCATATTTGCCCGAGGGGTTAAGGAAGGGGGAGGAAAGGAAGGCAGGGGGAGGCCGAATCCCCCTCCTTCCTTTTCTCCCCATGGCCAGCTGCCATAGGAGGGGCGCGCCAGCCCCTTGTGGGCTGGTGTGCTCCTCTTACTTGGCCCATAAGGCCCATATACCTTGGTCTCATCACTGAGGGAAATACCTACAATCGTTGTGCTGCATCATCCCTTCCTCTTTGGGGAAATACCGATGTAGTTCTAGCAGACATCAAAAGGAAATTTCTAGCGCCGTTGCCGGGGAGACATCATCAACATCTACCAGGTTCCTAATCACAAATCTCATCTCCTCGCAATTTACATTATTTGCCATTTGCCTCTCGTTTTCATCTCCCCCACTTCACAAAAATTTGCCGTTTAGTCGCCTTCTTTTCCGTTTTCCTTTTTCTCGTCAGATCTCTTGTTTGCTTGTGTTGCCATGTGTCTTCTATTTGCTTACATCTTTGCTTGCTAAAAATCTATTGATATGGATTCTCATCCACTTGCTAATCTTTTTAAAAGATCCAATTATGACGAACCAATTGCTTGTGAATTGAGTTCACTAGATTATCTTTATGAAGTTTTTCTTGAGATTTATGAATCTAAAAATTGTGATGAAGTGTTAAACGAAGGAATTTATAAAGTGATTCATGATAGCTCCTTGAATGAAAAGCATGATTGCAATGATGTTATTATAAATTCTATTAATGTCAGTTGTACTAATAATATGCAAAACCCCAAGCTTGGGGATGCTAATATTGCTAGGTCCACTACTAATTGCAATGATCATGATTGGGGTGATAATGATTCTTATGATCTTGAAAATTTATTTAAGCCTCATAATGAATATGTTTGCAATAATATTGAAAGTGGGTTCGGAAGAGTGTCAACTCTAGGTAAAAATAATCCCACATATTTGGAGAGTGATCAATCTTATGAATTTTTTTATAAATGTGGGCTTGGAGAGGTCATGACTTTATTTGATAATAATCCCACTATTTCGGAAGAGTGTCAACTTTGCATGCATGTGGATTATGAAAAGAAAATTTTATATGATAGCTATATTGTTGAATTTGATTATGATCCTACATGTAATTATTTTGAGAGAGGAAAATATGGTTGTGGAAATTTTCATGTTACTAAATTACCTCTCTTCATGTTGAGATTACTATTGTTTTCTTCCATGCTTATGCTAGATCTTGCTTGTCTTGCTACTTGGTTTTCCTATAAAATTCCTATGCATCAGAAATATGTTAGACTTAAATATGTTTGTCACATGTTTTATGATGCTCTCTTTGTGTTTTCATTATTATCTTTCATGTGAGCATCAATAAAATATTATGCCTAGCTAGGGGCATAAAACGACAGCGCTCGTTGGGAGGCAACCCAACTTGTATCTTTTTGCTTTTTGGTTTTCTTGCTGTTTTCAATAAAATACCCAATTATGCCCCTGTTTAGATGTGTTTTTGTGGTTTAAATTAGTGTTTGTGCCAAGTAAAGCCTTTGGAGTAGCTTTGGTGATAGTTGATTTGATCTTGTTGGGAAACAGAAACTTTTGCGTCCAGAAAAATAGTTGTTTACAATTACAGAAGCGACAAAAAGTTCTGAATTTTTTACACGAGATTTATATACAAATTGCCTCTGTTTTCCTAATTTTTCAGAATTTTTGAGATTACAGAAGTATTCGAAATATTCAGATTGCTACGGACTGTTCTGTTTTAGATAGATTCTGTTTTCTTTGCGTTGTGTGCTTGTTTTAATGATTCTATGGTTTTCTTTGAAGAGTTTTTGCCATAGAAAAGTTGGAATACAGTAGATATAATGCAAGAAGAAAATATGATTTGGTTTGCTACAGTACTTATAGTAGTGATTTGTTTTCTTATACTAACGGATCTCACGAAGGTTTTGTTGAGTTTTGTGTGATTGAAGTTTTCAAGTTTTGGGTGATCTTACGATGGATGAAGGAATAAGGAGTAAGAAGAGCCTAAGCTTGGGGATGCCCATGACATCCCAAACTATTATCCAAAGAGAAGCAAGCAACTAAGCTTGGGGATGCCCGAGTGGCATCCCCTCTTTCTTCTAAACGACCATCGGTATTTTACTCGGAATTTAATTTTTATTCGTCACATGCTATGAGTTTTGCTTGGAGCGTCTTGTATGATATGAGTCTTTGCTTGTTTTGCTTTTTGTTTTAAGTCTTGAATCCTTGCTGGACACACCTATTTGAGAGAGCCAAACTTGTGCCATGACTTGTTAGAATTGCTCTCTATGCTTCACTTAAATCTTTATGAGCTATGGAATTGCTCTAGTGCTTCACTTATATCTTTTTGAGCACGGTGTGCTTTATTATTTTTGAAGAAATACTATCATGCTTCACTTAGATTTATTTGGGAGTTAGTAAATTTTTTAAGAAATTCTCTCTTGCTTCACTTAAATTAATTTGAGAGAAAGAAATATTATGCTCATGATCTTCACTTATATTTGTTTGAGCTTATCAAAAGCAGCACATGAAAATTAGACCCAAAGTGATAGATATCCAAGGAGGATATAATAAAAACTTTCATGAAGATCATTGGACAAAATAAACTTGATTCCTTGTAATAGTTTTGAGATATGATGATGTGATATGTGAGTTATGTTGATGAGTAATTATGCTTTAGTAAGAATATTGGTGTTAATGTTTGTGATTCCCTATGCATGCACGAAAGTCAATAGTTATGCAATGAAATTATACCTACTTGTGGTGCATTATTCGGTGTTAATTATGCTTAATGCTCGCTTATGAGATTTTTTGTTTCTTGGTTGGTCGCTTCTCAATCTTTTGCTAGCCTTCATTTTGCACTAAGTATGATCACAACTTGTGCATCCAAAACCGTTTAAACCAGTTTTGCCATATGAGTCCAGCATATCTACCTATATGCGGTATTCTTTTGCCGTTCTAAGCAAATTTGCATGTGCCATCTCTAATTTTCAAAATAAATTTCTTTTTTGTGTGCTCGTACCGCTCGCGAGGCGGTGAGGGGTGGCCGATATTTTCCATGCTAGATGTGTTATTCTCACGATGAGTGTTTATTCACTTGTCATTTCACGAGAGTAAGGCAAAGGTATTAGGGATGCCCAGTCCCAAAATGAATAAATGAATTTACTTTATGTTGTCAAATAATAAATTCCTTGGAAAGTGTTTATATGGAGGGCACCCGTGGATACGGCTAGCCATGGAAAGTGAAAGAAATGGTGGAAAAAGGAATAAACTTTATTTTCTGTTTGGGAACCACCTATGATATATCTAGCATGGAAAGTGTGGGGAACTCTAAGTCGTTTTCGTTGGTGGGAAAAGTGTACCTCCCAAAATATTTTTTTTATCTCTCAATTTTTGTTTTGAGCTCTGGCACCTCTACAAATCCCTACTTCCCTCCGCGAAGGGCCTTTCTTTCACTTTATGCAATTTTTATTTTGAGTCTCCATCTTCTCTTATAAAGCACCAACTAAGGGGCACCATGATCGTACTTGAGCATTGGGTATACCTAATATGCGATTGTGTTTCATGAATGGATCAATGATTGAGCATAATGGGCTAGGGATAACTTATTTTAGCATTGATATTTTGAAAGACATGGTTGCTTGTTGATATGCTTGAGTATTTAAGTTATCATGTCAAAACTAGACTATTGCTTTGAACCATATAAAAGTACAAATGTCCATGCTATAAAGAAAAGAATATGTGATGAACATGTTAGGCAGCATTCCACATCAAAAATTCTGTTTTTATCATTTACCTACTCGAGGACGAGCAGGAATTAAGCTTGGGGATGCTGATACGTCTCCAATGTATCTATAATTTTTTATTGTTCCTTGCTGTTATATTATCATTCTTGGATGTTTTACAATCATTTTATAGTCATTTTATATCATTTTTCCGTACTAACCTATTGACATAGTGCAAGTTGCTGTTTTTTGCATGTTTTTGCATCGCAGGAAATCAATACCAAACGGAGTCCAAATGCAGCGAAACTTTTTGTGGATTTTTTTGGACCGGAAGACATCCAGTGGGCCGGAGAAGCACCTGGGAGGTGCTCCGAGGGGAGCACAACCCACCAGGGCGCGCCTGGAGGCCCAGGCGCGCCCAGGTGGGTTGTGCCCACCTCGGCCGCCTCCCGCACCGCCTCTTTGCTCTATAAATACCCCAATATTCCAGAAACCATAGGGGAGTCGACGAAAATCAATTCCAGCCACCGCAAGTTCTAGAAACACCAAGTCCAATCTAGACACCATCTCGGAGGGGTTCATCATGCCCATTGGTGCCTCTCCGATGATGCGTGAATAGTTCTTTGTAGACCTACGGGTCCGTAGTTAGTAGCTAGATGGCTTTCTCTCTCTCGTTTGATTCTCAATACAATGGTCTCTTGGAGATCCATATGATGTAACTCTTTTTGCGGTGTGTTTGTTGGGATCCGATGAACTTTGAGTTTATGATCAGATCTATCTTTTTATCCATGAAAGTTATTTGAGTCTTCTTTGATCTCTTATATGCATGATTGCTTATGGCCTCGTATTTCTTCTCTGATATTTGGGTTTTGTTTGGCCAACTTGATCTATTTATCTTGCAATGGGAAGAGGTGCTTTGTAATGGGTTCGATCTTACGGTGCTTGATCCCAGTGACAGAAAGGGAAATGCACGTATGTATCATTGCTATTAAGGATAACAAGATGGGGTCTATTTCTACATAAATAGATCTTGTCTACATCATGTCATCGTTCTTATTGCATTACTCTATTTTTCCATGAACTTAATACACTAGATGCATGATGGATAGCGGTCGATGTGTGGAGTAATAGTAGTAGATGCAGGCAGGAGTCGGTCTACTAATCTTGGACATGATGCCTATATAATGATCATTGTCTGGATATCGTCATGAGTATTTGAAGTTCTATCAATTGCCCAATAGTAATTGTCTTCCCACCGTATGCTATTTTTCACGAGAGAAGCCACTAGTGAAACCTACGGCCCCCGGGTCTATTTTCTCATCATATATTTTTAGATCTATTTGCTATTTGCCTTTGCGATCTATTTTTATTTGCTTTTATTTTCAGATCTATTAATCCAAAAACCCAAAAATATCTTGTTGCACTTTATTTTATTTTGCATTTATTCGAGATCTATTTATCCAATCTATTACAACTTTTTCCCGTCCACTAGCCATCTCTGGCGCCGTTGCCCGAAATGGATTGACAACCCCTTGAATACATCGGGTTGCGAGTATTTATTATTTGTGTGCAGGTACCATTCACATAGTGTTGCGTGGTTCTCCTACTGGTTCAATAACCTTGGTCTCATCACTGAGGGAAATACCTACCTTCGCTGTGCTGCATCATCCCTTCCTCTTTGGGGAAATACCGACGTAGTTCTAGTAGACATCACACACACATCAGGAATTCTGAATAACTTTGACATAGTTTCTCTGTTATCTTGCACTGGGTTGATACTTGTCATTTTCCCTTCCCAAATATATCTCAGTTTTGCTGTTATGAGAATGTTATATGCATGGTTTCTTATTAGATCTCAAATTCTGCAGCTATTTTTCATTGTTAGGAGAATGTTATATGCACGGCTTCACTTGATTATATTCCTAACTTTTCTGATTTATAACTCGCAGATTTTGTCCTTCATTCGTCAAAAGTTGGCGTACAAGGAACTACAGGAGAATAATCCTGAAGAAAACCCGCACCCAACAATGTGTTTTAGCTCCCTGGAGCTGGACATGTTAATATTTAGCTGTATTTTATAGTTGAATACCTGATTTGTACTGCCATGATTGTAAAGTACCTGCTATGATTTGGCTCTCGTTTGAAATTTTATGTGTTATTGGCTCTGTTTGAATCAAGTTATTGGTTGGTGCACAAATAGAGAATTGACGTGTGGCACCTAAACAGCACACCTGGTCCCATTTCACTAGTGGATCCTTTAAAATAGGAAAGAAACAAAAGAAAACTGACAAGTGGGACCTAATTGGATGACCTGACCAGTGGGACCTGGTCCAAAATGGATTGTAAAAAGGCCGAGGCCCAAATAAGAAATGGAAGGAAAAAGGCCTAGAAAATAAAAGGATGAATTGTTGGGTTGGCCCATGTAGCCGACCAGAATTAACAAGGAAAAAAATATAATAAATGGGTTGGACTACTGGGCTTGGGCCATATAGACACCGAATTGGACCAGGCTGATTCTAATCAACGACCTTTTCATTTGGTCGCAATTTTGCCACATCAGCTTGCCACATCGGATCCGACGTGGCCTCGGCAGACAACCAACGACCAAAGCAATTGGTCGTTGGTTCAACGACCTTTTGTTTTGGTCATTGCCTTCAACGACCTTATCACAAAGAAGGTCGTTAATTTCCATTAAAGACGGTCAGCTTTTGACCATCTGTTTTTGGTCACAAAAAGGTCGCAAATGAAAAACAATGACCATTCAGCGACCAATAGTGATGGTCGCAAGTTGACATATTTCTTGTAGTGGGGGATCCTCTAGAGCAGTCTCGATTCATCGTCAGATCTCTACTCAATTGTTTTTCTGAGAGAGAAGATCTCTACTCTACTTTTTTTTGAGAAAGAGATCTCTACTCTACCTTTTTTTAGAGGAAAAACTAAGTTTTATTGATCAAATACCACTTGAAGTGGGACACAATAAGGATCATGGGGTTGAGGGCAACAACACAAACATGCCCCAAAGCCAAAAAAACGATACAAGATGCCTCATGGAGAGGTGTCTCCTGCTAGGGAATGCAGATTGCTGACAGCATACCAGCTGAGGGCCATCCAACATGCCACCTAGCCAGTCCCTGTCCCACCGCCTACTTAAGGGTACCATTGCTGCATAAAAGCCAAGAATTTAAACACAGAGTCATAAGCACACCATAGTAATATCTTCTTAATAACCATCTTATTACACATCGTTCACATGGTCAAAGTCATCGCCGCTAACACCAACACGAAGGGGCACCTCCTCCTATACCGGTATAGGGCATTCAGGAAGTCACCTAGGTACGAGGCATGTCATTCATGCCCTAGAGCCTCACAGACATAGCTCCACAAGAGCGGGCGGTGTGACATGTGAAGAAGATATGTGTCTTGGACTCGAGCACGGCGCAAAGGGGATACATGACATCGTGAGGCACTTGTCGCTTTTACCATCTTTGTGCCCAATGAGAGGCGGTCCTGATGTAGCTACCAAACAAAGATCTTGATTTTCAATGACAACAACAGTTTCATCGACAGAGCGACAAAGAGCTCGATACGCATTGATCGGGAAAGATCTCAAAAGAACTATGACGGGGGTAATTTGCCGGAAGTAACTTGCATCAAAATCACACCCTAGTGTCGAGTGACTCTGGCTAACAGGTACATCAATGACACACCCCAATGTCCAACCTATAGATATGTTGGGAAACGTTGCATGGAAAACAAAACAAATTCTACGCACACGCAAGATCTATCCATGGAGATGCATAGCAACGAGAGGGGAGAGTGTGTCTACGTACCCTCGTAGACCGTAAGCGGAAGCGTTTAGTAACGTGGTTGATGTAGTCGAACTTCTTCACAATCCAACCGATCGAGTACCGAACGTACGGCACCTCCGCGTTCAGCACACGTTCAGCTCGGTGACGTCCTCGCCTTCTTGATCCAGCAAGACGGCAAAGTAGTGGATGAGTTCCAGCAGCATGACAGCGTGGTGACGGTGGTGGTGATGCTATCTCCAAAGGGCTTCGCCTAAGCACTACGAAAATATGACCGAGGGACGAAACTGTTGGGAGGGGCGCTGCACACGGCTAAGAGATTGTCGTGGTCTTGTGTGGCGCCCCCTCCCACATATATATAGGTGGGGGGAGAGGAGAGGCAGCCAGGGGTGCCCCAAGGGTGGCCGAATCCACCTTGGGCTCCTGCCCTGGCCGCCCCCCCCCCCCTACCATATTTGCCCGAGGAGGAAAGGAAGGGGGAGGAAAGGAAGGCAGGCGAGGCCGAATCCCCCTCCTTCCTTTTCTCCCCATGGCCAGCTGCCATAGGAGGGGCGCGCCAGCCCCTTGTGGGCTGGTGTGCTTCTCTTACTTGGCCCATAAGGCCCATATACCTCCCGGGGCTTCCCGAAACCCCTTCCGGTGATCCGATGACCACCCGGTACCTCCCGAAACTCTTCCGATGTCCGAATAGTATTGTCCTATATATCAATCTTTACCTCCAGACAATTCCAGAGCTCCTCGTCATGTCCGTGATCTCATTCGGGACTCCGAACAACATTCGGTCACCAAATCATATAACTCATATAACACTATATCGTCAACGAACGTTAAGCGTGCGGACCCTACGGGTTCGAGAACTATGTAGACATGACCAAGACACCTCTTCGGTCAATAACCAATAGCGGAACTTGGATGCACATATTGGTTCCTACATATTCTACGAAGATCTTTATCGGTCGAACCTTATGACAACATACGTAATTCCCTTTGTCTGTCGGTATGTTACTTGCCCGAGATTCGATCGTCGGTATCTTCATACCTAGTTCAATCTCGTTACCGGCAAGTCTCTTTACTCGTTCCGTAATACATCATCTCGTAACTAACACCTTAGTCACTTTGCTTGCAAGCTTCTTGTGATGTGTATTACCGAAAGGGCCCAGAGATACCTCTCCGATACACGGAGTGACAAATCCTAATCTCGATCCATGCCAACTCAACAGACACCTTCGGAGATACCTGTGGAGCATCTTTATGATCACCCAGTTACGTTGTGACGTTTGATAGCACACAAGGTATTCCTCCGGTATCCGGGAGTTGCATGATCTCATAGTCAAAGGAATATGTATTTGACATTAAGAAAGCAATAGCAATAAACTGAACGATCATATGCTAAGCTAACGGATGGGTCTTGTCCATCACATCATTCTCCTAATGATGTGATCCCGTTATCAAATGACAACACATGTCTATGGTTAGGAAACCTTAACCATCTTTGATCAACGAGCTAGTCTAGTAGAGGCTTACTAGGGACACGGTATTTGTTTATGTATTCACACATGTATTTAAGTTTCTGATCAATACAATTCTAGCATGAATAATAAACCTTTATCATGAATAAGGAAATATAAAATAACAACTTTATTATTGCCTCTAGGGCATATTTCCTTCAAGATAGGGGCCGGCGGGATGTTGAACATATGTTGTTTGGTTGTCCCAAAACTAAAGATGTGTGGAGCATACTTGGTATGGAAGATATCATTTGCAAGTCATGTGCATTTGATCACGCAGGAGAGGTGGTACCAGAACACCTATTAAGTATTCTAGAGCAGGAGGTCAGTCGAGAATCCCTCCGGGATCCCGGTCAAAAACCAGGGCGCGCAACCCACAAGACAAGTCAGCCCAAGGAAAGCCCGCGACGCATTTGGTCTCTCGCCCGCCACGGGTTTTCCTCCCCGATCCGCGTCGTTTCCACGGGAAAACAGTCCGCGCCTCTAGGGGTCGGGGAGAAATCCCTCGAGGTAGTGGTGGCGGCGCAACGCTTGCCGATCCCCTTCGCCAGCGACTGAGAGCAGCGGATCCACCTTCCTCCGGCGATGGTTCCCCAAGCGATGCAAGTTTCTTTGACCTCCACGACGGGGAGTACCCAGCGATCGTCCATCTCCTGCCCTTGAGACCCTGCTTCGAAGCATTCCAACGGACAGCGACAACCCGGCGGTCGTCCATCTCCTCATTTCGAGCCAGGTTAGCCCTCTCCCCCCATCCCCACTACCAGTCCATCACCACCACCCACCTCGTTATGTTTCTCCAGTTCATGTCTCATGCGTTGTGTGGCTCCACGTGCACGAACATGAGCCATCTTTGCTTCTTCTTCCGAATTTTGCAAGTTATCTCCCTTTTCCCTTGATGCCCAAACAACAAGAGGGGTGTTGTCCCCTGGTGGCTCGGGGGTTCCAAGTGAGCAAGGAAAACCCCCCAAGGGGTCTACTGCCCAGGGTTTACCACCCCCAACAACCAAATAAGCCCAAGTCTTAGGAACTTCCATGAGACTATATCAATATGTGCATGGTATGTCTGGTGGGAGAGGAGAAAACATGTCCTATGCGAACCAACACAAAAAGCAAAAATAATAATATCGACGACATGTGCTTTAATAGAGAACTTGAGAGTTGTAACTACTCCCAAAGCATCAGTGAAGGAACAAGAATGGGAAAGACCTATTCTGATGAACGTGGATGCCTCTTTTGAAGCCGGTCTACTTTATGACTGGACTGGTGTAGCTCCAAGAGAAAACAAGGGTGAGGTGATTATGGCATGTAAAAAAACTATTGACTCGTTCGCTAATGTACTCACTGTTGAGGCCTTGGGCTTACATGGTTTGGGCTATCTATCACGCTATTGGCTGGCTTTAATAGATCGATCATTAACCCCTCAAAAAAATAGATTGATTGTTACGCCATTTTTTTGGGCGGGGATCAGATCATTACGCCAGTTGACAACAACTATGAAAAATAGAGGCCAACTGGCAGGTGCTGTCACAACCATTTTTTATGACACTTCTGCTTCGGTACACCCCCTCTGAACACATCGACGGCTGAGATTGCCCCATACCCTTTCATAATAAAGGGCATGATGGTCTTTTTTTAAAGTACATCGCGAGACCTCGTATACAAATTCTACATGCGTGAGCGACTGGGCCGGCCCATTAAGCCATGTCCCTCCTACCACATTCAATATAAGCGACGTAAAAATACAAAGAAAAAAGATGCTCGCTAGAACTCAAACTTGAGTCATTGCACTTAAAGGCACATGCTGCTAGCCACTTCACCTCATCGCTACTTGTCGTATTTTGTAGCGCGTAATATATAAGAAAACACAACATCGTTCATATGTATGAAATATTTTCTAGAAAAATTTGAAAATTTTATTAAAAAAATGTGAACAATTTTGAAAGGCCGAATATTTTTGAATTTATGAACAAAACAAACATTTTTTGAAACTTCAACAAAATTTCAAAACATGAACAATTTCTGAACAATATTTAAAATTTGTGATTTTTTTTGTTTTTATTTGTCCTATTTTACTTCTGTTTTTTTCTTTTTCTTTTTCTCACTTTCTTTTATTTTTTCAAAACTCTAAACTATTTTTAAATTGTGAATCTATTCTTAAATCCATGAACTTTTCAAATTCGTGACAATTTTCTTAAATTCGTGAACTTTGTTCTCAAATTCTTGAATTTTTTTTCAAAATCCACAAACTCTTTTCAACTTTAATTAACTTTGTCCAAAGCCCGCGAATTTTTTCACATTTGTGAACATTTGTTTTAAAAATTTACGAACTTCTCTAAAATCCTCGAAAACTTACGCCGGCCCAACAGGCACCCGACAGTAGTGATACTCTCACCTAATTGGGTCAAGGCCTAAGTGTATTTTTTTTCCTTTTCTATTTACTCATTTTTCTTTCCTTTTTTTTGTTAATTCAGTTTTCTCCTTTTTGAACTTTATTATTCCTTTTTAAAGCTGTTTAAATTTGAAATATTATTGGAATACCAAAAGATGTTCTTGCTACCAAATATTATTTACAATTCTTAATAAGGTTCTAGAATTTCAAAAAATGTTCCCATTTTTTATTTTATTTTGTTCACAAATTTAAGAAATGTTTGCATTTCAGAAAAATTGATAAATTTTAAAAAAAGTATGTGGTTTGCAATTTGTGTACAATATCAATTGTTGGGAATTTGTTCACAATTGTGGAAAAGTATTCAAGTTTATAAAATTTCCGTACATGATTTGAAATTCCAAAATTATTTGACAAATTTTAAGAATTTTTTAGGATATATGAAAATATGCATGTGTATTGATAATGGCTGAAATTGCAAATAACAGAGGCATTAAATTAGAAAAAAAACTACATGTTCACGAATGCACCCGTGTGGCCTAGTCTAGCACACTCCTCTCAACTGGTGTTTTTTGGACTATGAATAAATGAACACAACTTCTTGCAGCAACCTGACACGGACATATGAGGCGTCCATGCCAGGTTTAAACAACTTCCGGCACTGTTTGCTTGTTGCAACACGTACGGCCATTTATCGGCCCTTTTTCACAAAGAAAACTCCAGAAAATGCAAAAGTTGTCAAAAATCCAAACAGTTTGGCATGATGCCTTCAGTTCGCCATAGAATTTGGTGGAAAAAAATTGGGGTCATTTGATAGTGTCGAAAAACATCGTGCTTTCAAATGGACCTTACTGGCCTACCCGGACACCCTTCATTGCACATGGTCTACTTATTGACATTCTTCAAATGGCCCCAACTTTGCAAGCAGGTGGGCATGCCCATGGTAGGCATCCATGCCTGGTTTGAACGATTGTCGACATCGTATGCAAATTGCGACACGTCCGACCAGCTATCGGCCTTTTTGACCAAGAAAACTCCACAAAATACAAGATTAATGAAAACCATAACAAATTGGTATGATTCCTTGAATTGGTCATACAAGACCATGGATTTTTTGGGGGGCATTTCAAGAATGTCGGGAAACAGCGTGCTCTCTACCCGAACGCCCTCCGTTGAACATGGTCTATGTTTGGACATACTTTGAATGATCCCATCTTTTGCAAGAAGGTCTATATGCTCATGGCAGGCATTTATCTCAGGTTTGAATTATTTTCGACACCGTATGTAAGTTGCGACACGTCCATCCATTATCGACCTTTTTTGACCGAAAAAACTCTTGCAAAATTTATCGAAAACGAAAACAACTTGGCATGGTGCCTTTAATTGGTCATATAATCTCATGAAATAAATTTGAGGTCATTTGACAGATCCCCAAAAAATGTACTGTCAAATGAATCCTTCTGTCGTACCCGAAGACCCTTTATTAATCATGGCCTATTTTTGACACTCTTCAAATGACCCCAACTTTTGCAAGCAATTGGGCATTCCCATGGTAGGAATCCATGTCAGATTTGAATGATTTCCGAGAAGGTATGCAAGTTGCGACACGTCCGGCCATTTATCGGCCTTTTTTGACCAAAAAAACTCTAGAAAATACACAACTTTTGCCAACAGGTGGGCATTCCCATGGTAGGCATCCATGCCAGGTTTGAAGAAAAAGTTATTTAAAATCATAATAAAAAAGGTATTTAAAAATGTTATCTAAAGTTTTTTAACATAACTAATAAATACAAAGGGATAAAATAATAATTTAAGGTTTTAAGGCATTTAATAGATATTTGAAGGAAAACAAAATTTAAATTCATAATTTAAAACAGTTCCTTAAACCTGTAATTTTGGTATTCCGAACAATATTTCAAATTTTGAATAGGTTTCAAAAAGAACAATAAAGTTTTAAAAGGAGAAAAATGAATTAACAAAAAATGAGAAGAATAAAATAGAAAAGAAAAACACTAAGGCCTTGGCCCAACTAGGCGACGGCATCTCTCCCGTCGGGTACTTGTTGGGCTGGCCTAAACGCTCACGGATTTAAGAAAAAATCATCGATTTTGAAAAAAAAACATGGATTTCAAAATTTTCAAAGATTTTCAATAAAAGTTCACTACAAAAGTTGCAAAAAAAAAGTTCCAAGTTTTAGGAACATCGGCTTCGCAGCCGGTTTTTCAGGTGTTGGGAGCCGTCTAGGAGGTCCCTCGACCGTGTTTCTTTTAGGAAAACTAAAGTTCCATGTTGTATAAAGAATCAGTTTTGAAATCATGGATTGAGTAGGGTAATTTTTTTCTTATGAAATTTATTTATTTGCACGCTATTCATGAGTAGAGGTTTCATCTTTCATGTAGTCTATCTAATTAATACGTCCAACGGTCCAAGCACCTTTTATTAAGTGAAACGTGCATGTTGACGTGCTTATTAGCAATCGTATACAACAAGACAATAAGTGTGCATGTCAAATTCAGATTCAAAAGCAAAGCTACTCGTACAAATGAAAATGGAATAACTCTCAGCATGCCACCGCCGGAACCAGTAAAGTAAGCTGCAGCGCCCTTACTCACCACGAAATCTGTCTAGAACATGTACAGGATTCCCCGGGCGGTTTCAGCATAGGACGATTAAAAGGCAAAAGATCAGGATGAAAGCACAAACAGCTGAGCTTACCTGGTTGGTTACTGTGGTTTGAACACAACAGTGAGGTTTTGGGGTTCAAATCCCACTTCCCTCACCAATCTTTGCAGCGTAAATGGGCCGAGCCCAGTACGCGAGGGGTGTAACGTATGTATATGTTACGGCGGGTGACCTACTATACATACTAATTTGTCAAAGGTCCAAATTGCTCTTTATACGTTTAGTGAGGGGGTGTACCGAAGCGGGGCTAATTTTATAATTGTTACCAACCTGGCGTGTGAGTATGTGTACCTTCGGTGATCATTGCCCTAGAGAGATCAATTCAGTTGTCCATGAACTTGCTAAGATTGCTAGAGTTTCTAGTAGTAGCGAATGGAGAGAGAAAGCTCGCACCGACATGATCCCTTCCTTTTATTTGATGTAACTTTCTTCAGAGAGTCGCATTGTAAAGAAAGAGCTTGCATTAAACAAAGCGGACTTCAATTCGATTAGTGCTTGTGGAAAAAGGTCTGATCCAGGCGACTGATTTCAACAACGAATCCTATTCGCTCCTTCTTTCTATGGATCATATTTGCTCTTTAATGTGGCCGAAATGTCCACCAAACTCATTTAAAAAAAGTTGACCAAATGCACATGAACCGTGCTAATCGGACAGCCCAAGTTGAGCGGAGGATTTTCCTTTTCTCTGTACCTGTTTCCTGTCGAATTTTTTATTTTCTATTTTTCCATTATTTTTCTAATTTCTTGTAACACCCCAAAAATTTAATCATGTTTTTAGTAAATAAAAATTTGGCTAGAAATAAAATTTTGAAGTATATTAAGTCCTTTGTTATTTTCGGAGTATTTTCCGCCCCCTGTTTTTCAAAATTCTTCCCTCCATATGGAAATTTTTGGAAATAATATTGTGGCTTTGGGAGTTTTCTTAAACCATTTCATTACTACTTTAATAACAATAGGAATTATTTTCATAATAAAAATTGCCCCAAAACAATTCTTTTAACAGCATTTTCAACTCTTTAAATGCCTTTGTTGCACTACAACTAATTTAAATAATTCGTTTTAATTTCCAAAAAAAATTAGAAGAGGTCATATGTTACCTACATATCACTTTTATGCTAAAACATAACTTGGTCTTTTGTAAATTTTGAGCAAAACAATCTCTTTTCATTTCTGTCCCATTTTTGAGTTTCTACTGCAACCCTAATTTTTATTGCTCCAATAATTCTGAAATTTTTCTCACTCATTGTCCTTCCAACCAAAACCTTAAGTCCAGGAGATTAGCTTCATTTGCATCCTTTAAGTCCACCAAAAACTCCTCTGTAAGTTCTGTCCAGAACTGAAATTTGATAAAACTTGCACTAGCAAGTTACTCTTCTTGCCATACCAGCTTCACTATAGTATTTAACCACTAAGGAGACACCATCCTGGCAATTCTCACAGCCAACAAAGATTCCTAGATGGCCATACCATTTTGTCAAATAGCTCATGTGCATAACTGAATCTTTGCCTCTTCACAAACTACACACACAATTTGATCATATGGCCAAGATAACATGTCCATCATCTTTTCCATCCTAGATAACACCACCCTGCCAAAAATTGGATCATTTGGATCAGCCTAAAACCCCTTCGCATTTCGTCGAGCAACTCATGCGCATGCCTAGAGCACGAGCAAAGCGCTCGTTTGGCAGGCTCGGCCTCGCCTTCGCGTCGTTGCTCTGTTGCTCCCCTCACCCGTCCTGATCCTTCCCTGATCGCCCAGTCAACACTGAACACCGCCGACACCTTCCCCTTGGCTCTAGCACCGTTCCTCACCGACCACCACCGCCGCCATGGTCGGCAGCTCGGGCACGGCACCGCCCGAGCCGCTCAGACCCGCCAACTCGCTCCCCTCTTAACTTCTAACCACCTGAGCCTATCCACTCCTCACCGACTCCGCCGACCACCACCAACCTCGCCACCGACCTCTGAATGCCATAAATGGCCGCCGCCGTCGTGCCTTCCTCTGGAAGCCACGGGCACGGCCACCCCGTGCTATTTAAGCCGCCGCGAGCTCACTCCACTCCAGACCGCCACACCTCCCCCTTCCCTACGAGCCTCCAGGAGCGACCAGACGACCGGAAGAGGCCGTCTTCCCTGCCTCCGACAGACACGGCCGCCGTCATCCTGTCGATGATTCCGTCGCAAACACAGCCCCTCTACTCCACTTTCCGCCACCAAACCACTCAGTGAGCACCCCTACATCGACTCCACACATCAATTTTGCCGGAGGGGCATCGGAGGCAAAATCCCCAATTTGGGTTCCGCCGGAGCCTCTCGGGAGACCTCGCCGCCGGCGAGATAGGGCTCCCCGACGACCGTAACGCACCTCAACAGGATCACCAACTCCTCCTGAGTCCGTCCCCGTGCTTACCTCCTTGATTGGCGCCGCCGGACGCCGGAGCTCCGCCCCGGTTCTGCCGCGGAAGGAGGAGGCGCGGGCGACCGGTCAAATATGACAGGTGGGCCCTAGGACGCACTGTCAGCGACCCGGCACCGCGTCATCGGCCTCCCGCGCAGCCGAGCGTCTCTGGCCTTGGCCCAATAGCCCACACGACTATAGCCCGCCCAGGGCACACCTCTGTCCCTTTCCATTTTTCTTTTTCCAGTAAACTTCCAATAATTCCATAGCAATCTTTTCAAATCCAAATCCAGTTATTCAAATTTCTGAAGACTTATAAAATCATGCTCTATTATTCTAGCTAGGGTGAACAGTTTTACTTAGCTTAGTTTTTGTTGGGTCTATTTAATAGTCCTTTTAATCATTTATTCCATCTTAGAATTGCTCTAAGTAATTCATATGAACTCCAAATAAATTGATTATTTGTCTGAAATTCCTTATATTTCACCTAGTTTATTTTAGTATTTATTTCAAAAATTTCCAAACAACTTTTTATTACTATTTTTGAATTATGTGGTAATTGCTATAATCTTCAAAATAGGAAAAATGGAGGGAAGAAACTTTTCAAAATTTTGGAGTGCACCCAATATCTCTGCATACTAAAGGCAAGCATCTCGAACACTTGATATGGTGAATGCATGGTTGGTTATTTGCATGAATAGTGGAATTATGAATAATTTGAATTCTAATAAAATTTGGCCTATGGCAATTTTTGCATGCATGCATGATCATGTATATATTTCCTCTTGCATGCACTCCACTCAAGTTCTGACCTGCAGAAATTGTGAGAATCCAGGAGCGTGCTCCTGCCTTGGACGTGCCGGTGGGCACGGGCCATTTTTGACACGATGGTGTCACGTGATATATGTGGAGCATGCAAGGGTTGTGACCCTGTTTGTTATTACTGTCGAGAAAATACTTGTTGTGCTAACCACTGCAGGAAATAATTGAGCCTCCTGAGTCGACCGTAGATCGAGTCTTGTTCCGGTAACCCCCAAACTTGATCCGTGCTACCACATGTCCCTACCACAGGTAGGGTATGGTTCAGTAAGTTGTTAACCCCTTTCCTGCACACACCATACAGAGAGGCCATAGTGGAAGATACCATTGATCACAGGTAGGCATGCTACTTGGTCCGGGGGCATGGGTGTCTCCGATTGTAGTCGGAGAGGGGTCGCACCCCTATTTGCGCGCCGATAAAAATGTTGTGATCCCATGCTATTGGAGGTTGTAGCCTTCCCACTTAGAGTTTTACTCCATCATTGCCTTGGGTGATTCCTGGCTTTGGTAAGATAAAGCTGGTATGTGCGGGTTAGGTGTGTTTTCAACCCAAAGACCGTAATGGGAATTAGTCAGTGTCACGGTACTGACTAAAGAAATCCTTTACTTGTGGGTAAAGAGTACACCCTCTGCAGAGTTTAAACCTATTCGAATAGCCATGTCTGCGGTCAAGGATTACAGTCTGGGTTGGTCAAGTGTCAGTCTTAGCGTCGGCCTTCGGAGGAAATACTTAAAATGTGCCTGAATTGTTTTTGCTGAATATTTATTGTCACCCTGATGCTATCATGAATATGTTGCTATGCTTGTTAATAATAATGTGGTTATACATATTATTGTGGACTAACCCGTTTCTCTTATTTTATATTCCTGAGTTTCTGAGGGGCTGGCTAGACTACCCCGGGCACTCAATTTTATTTTTAAGACCTCTCCGTGGCATCCCTTGAGTTATTAGGCGGTCTGTCACGCCACTACTCTTGTGGACACCCGATTGGCATTTAGTTTCAAGACCTCTTCGTGGCGTCCCTCGAGTTATCAGGCGGTATATCACGCCACTACTCTTGTGGATACCCGATTGGCATTTCTTTTCAAGTCCGACCGAGGCGTCACTTGACACCCGACTGGCATTTCTTTTCAAGACCTCTCGTGGCGTCGCCTGAGTTCTCGGATGGTCCTGTCTCGTCCGATTTCTCTTTTAGACACCCAATTGGCATTTCTCTTCAAGGCCTACCGTGGTGTCACTTGACATCCGACCGGCATTTCTTTTATTTTGTTTCCTTTGACTTTCCTTGTTTATCACTAACAATTTTATATGTTTGCATATGCTAATATTTTATCATGCCATGATTTAATTCCTGTCAGTGGGCATTTAAGTCCATCATGAGCATACGCATATAGTGTGGTTCATCATGATCATATAATTTAATTGTTGCTTTTGGTATATCTTTTGTTCCTGATGTTTGCGAGTACATTCAAACGTACTCACAGGCTTGTCCCTGGCTATTTACTTGGCAATGTCAGGATTTCTATAAGGAGTACCACAACGATGTCCGTGCGGAGCCTAGGATGGCAGCCATGCGGGATAGGAATTATCCAGGTCAGCCATTCCTGTGGGAATGGATCCCCATCGTCGTTGAAGAACCGCGAGACAATTCCGTCATCCACCACCAGAATCACTATTGTATCATTAGACCTTTATGGTCTTGTACCCAATTCTTGTAATAGCTTGGTAATCTGTAACAACGACGTGTCCACCAGTAACGGTAATCCTGGGCTGGTGATGACACGAGGGGTTGATTTTCTGGGATATGTTGTGTCCCCGAAATCCGGCCCCGGCAGCCTTGGTATCAGAGCCAGGCTGACCATTGGCTAATCCTATCTTAGCCTGGTCGCTATCTCTAGGTTTCCAAACCATTCACATCCTTTCCTATCCACAGTCAAGCCCATCCTATCTGAAAACAGCACAGTGGCCAGCCGACACCTTTTGACAGTCGATGCCCAACCTATCAACCTAGCCCATAGGTTGTGTGCCTGTGGCCGACACCTGCGTTGTCCTATCCGCAAGCGTGCGATGGAAGACTCTGCTGGCTTATAGGAGAAGCCTTGCCCCAAACCAGCAGATCACAGCCTCACTCCCAGTTCGATATCCAAACCCCAAGATGCCTGGCCCCATCGTGCACAACGAGACCACCGCAGCCGAGCTTGAAGGCTTTGTAGCCATCCTCGCCAACCTCACCCGTCGTGCTCTCGGCATCGAAGAGCCGCCGGAGTATGTCGTGTACCAAGAGTACGCGAGTGATGCCATCCACCACTACTGGGCCACGGTGCACATCTACGGGAGGGGCATCACCGCGGAGCGCCCTTACCGGTTCACCGGGAGGACGACCACCGACGAGCCCCAAGCCATCCAACTTGCAGCCCGAGAAGCTGTAGTTCAACTCCGGCACCGGTCGCCGAGGGTTAACTGCCGCTCCTTCTACTACTACCCTAGTCGTGAAGGCTATGGTAGGCCGACCCAAGTCGCCAACGGAGACCATGAGACGGATCCTGCTTTGGTGCATCTGGTGCGCTACCTGAGAGCGCAAGAGGCACTCTTCGATCAGGTCACCAATGATCTGATTGAGACCCGCAGGACGCTCGCTCTCCTGACCCCGGCCAGGAGTGAAGCTGCACCCGACACCGACACCCCGATAGTACTGCTTGGGAGGCCAGTTGAGCCCCCAAGGTCTGCCCCTGTCATCCACCCGGGCAATGCATTCGTTTCCCCGGATGAACTCCGTCGTCTCTTAGGGATTTTCTCCAACGGGACTGTAGCCACTACACCCCGCGTGGGTCATCATCGCTACCCCAACCCTGCAGCCCCTCATAACACTCCAGTCAACTCCGACGTTGAAGCCCCCGGAGAAGCCTCGACGTCCGTGAGACACGCCCGTCTGGATGTCGACGAAGTGGACTGAGTCTGCCAGAGTAGTTGCCATATCCTTAGCAACACTGTTCCCCTGTAAATTCCACCGTCATGCCATAGACGATTATGTGTATGTCTCTAGCAGTGTGTAGTGTTTGATTGAATGATGTGCCTGTGTGTTATTGTCTGGTGCATGATTACTTGTCTGTTGTGATTGCATTTAATTCTTCCGTCCTTAACAAATCTCGAGGACGAGATTTTCTTAAGGGGGGTAGAGTTTGTAACACCCCAAAAATTTAATCATGTTTTTAGTAAATAAAAATTTGGCTAGAAATAAAATTTTGAAGTATATTAAGTCCTTTGTTATTTTCGGAGTATTTTCCGCCCCCTGTTTTTCAAAATTCTTCCCTCCATATGGAAATTTTTGGAAATAATATTGTGGCTTTGGGAGTTTTCTTAAACCATTTCATTACTACTTTAATAACAATAGGAATTATTTTCATAATAAAAATTGCCCAAAACAATTCTTTTAACAGCATTTTCAACTCTTTAAATGCCTTTGTTGCACTACAACCAATTTAAATAATTCTTTTTAATTTCCAAAAAAAATTAGGAGAGGTCATATGTTACCTACATATCACTTTTATGCTAAAACATAACTTGGACTTTTGTAAATTTTGAGCAAAACTATCTGTTTTCATTTCTGTCCCATTTTTGAGTTTCTACTGCAACCCTAATTTTTATTGCTCCAATAATTCTGAAATTTTTCCCACTCATTGTCCTTCCAACCAAAACCTTAAGTCCAGGATATTAGCTTCATTTGCAACCTTTAAGTCCACCAAAAACTCCTCTGTAAGTTCTGTCCAGAACTGAAATTTGATAAAACTTGCACTAGCAAGTTACTCTTCTTGCCATACAAGCTTCACTATAGTATTTAACCACTGAGGAGACACCATCCTCGCAATTCTCACAGCCAACAAAGATTCCTAGATGGCCATAGCATTTTGTCAAAGAGCTCATGTGCATAACTGAATCTTTGCCTCTTTCCAAACTACACACACAATTTGATCATATGGCCAAGATAACATGTCCATCATCTTTTCCATCCTAGATAACACCACCCTGCCAAAAATTGGATCATTTGGATCAGCCTAAAACCCCTTGGCATTTCGTCGAGCAACTCCTGTGCATGCCTAGAGCACGAGCAGAGTGCTCGTGTGGCAGGCTCGGCCTCACCTTCGCGTCGTTGCTCTGTTGCTCCCCTCGCCCGTCCTGATCCTTCCCTGATTGCCCAGTCAACGCTGAACACCGCCGACACCTTCCCTTGGCTCTAGCACCGTTCCTCACCGACCACCACCGCCGCCATGGTCGGCAGCTCGGGTACGGCACCGCCCGAGCCGCTCAGACCCGCCAGCTCGCTCTCCTCTTAACTTCTAACCACCTGAGCCTATCCACTCCTCACCGACTCCGCCGACCACCACCAACCTCGCCACCGGCTTCTGAATGCCATAAATGGCCGCCGCCGTCGTGCCTTCCTCTGGAAGCCACGGGCACGGCCACCCCGTGCTATTTAAGCCGCCGTGAGCTCACTCCACTCCGGACCACCACACCTCCCCCTTCCCTATGAGCCTCCAGGAGCGACCAGATGACCGGAAGTGGCCGTCTTCCCCGCCTCCGACAGACACGGCCGCCGTCATCCTGTCGATAATTCCGTCGCAAACACAGCCCCTCTACTCCACTTTCCGCCACGAAACCACTCAGTGAGCACCCCTGCATCCACTCCGCACCTCAATTTTGCCGGAGGGGCATCGGAGGCAAAATCCCCAATTTGGGTTCCGCCGGAGCCTCTCGGGAGACCTCGCCGCCAGCGAGATAGGGCTCCCCGACGACCGTAACGCACCTCAACACGATCACCAACTCCTCCTGAGTCCGTCCCCGTGCTTACCTCCTTGATTGGCGCCGCCGTACGCCGGCGCCGGACGCCGGAGCTCCGCCCCGGTTCTGCCGCGGAAGGAGGAGGCGCGGGCGACCGGTCAAATATGACAGGTGGGCCCTAGGACCCACTGTCAGCGACCCGGCACCGCGTCATCGACCTCCCGCGCAGCCGAGCATCTCTGGGCTTGGCCCAATAGCCCACGCGACTATACCCCGCCCAGGGCACACCTCTGTCCCTTTCCATTTTTCTTTTTTCCAGTAAACTTCCAATAATTCCATAGCAATCTTTTCAAATGCAAATCCAGTTATTCAAATTTCTGAAGACTTATAAAATCATGCTCTATTATTCTAGCTAGGGTGAACATTTTTACTTAGCTTAGTTTTTGTTGGGTCTATTTAATAGTCCTTTTAATCATTTATTCCATCTTAGAATTGCTCTAAGTAATTCATATGAACCCCAAATAAATTGATTATTTTCCTGAAATTCCTTATATTTCACCTAGTTTATTTTAGTATTTATTTCAAAATTTCCAAACAACTTTTTAGTACTGTTTTTGAATTATGTGGTAATTGCTATAATCTTCAAAATAGGAAAAATGGAGGGAAGAAACTTTTCAAAATTTTGGAGTGCACCCAATATCTCTGCATACTAAAGGCAAGCATCTCGAACACTTGATATGGTGAATGCATGGTTGGTTATTTGCATGAATAGTGGAATTATGAATAATTTGAATTCTAATAAAATTTGGCATATGGCAATTTTTGCATGCATGCATGATCATGTATATATTTCCTCTTGCATGCACTCCACTCTAGTTCTGACCTGCAGAAATTGTGAGAATCCAGGAGCGTGCTCCTGCCTTGGACGTGCCGGTGGGCACAGGCCATTTTTGACACGATGGTGTCACGTGATATATGTGGAGCATGCAAGGGTTGTGACCCTGTTTGTTATTACTGTCGAGAAAATACTTGTTGTGCTAAACACTGCAGGAAATAATTGAGCCTCCTGAGTCGACCGTAGATCGAGTCTTGTTCCGGTAACCCCCAAACTTGATCCGTGCTACCACATGTCCCTACCATAGGTAGGGTATGGTTCAGTAAGTTGTTAACCCCTTTCCTGCACACACCGTACAGAGAGGCCATAGTGGAAGATACCATTGATCATTGGTAGGCATGCCACTTGGTCCGGGGGCATGGGTGTCTCCGATTGTAGTCGGAGAGGGGTCGCACCCCTATTTGCGCACCGATAAAAATGTTGTGATCCCATGCTATTGGAGGTTGTAGCCTTCCCACTTAGAGTTTTACTCCATCATTTCCTTGGGTGATTCCTGGCTTTGGTAAGATAAAGCTGGTATGTGCGGGTTAGGTGTGTTTTCAACCCAAAGACCGTAATGGGAATTAGTCAGTGTCATGGTACTGACTAAAGAAATCCTTTACTTGTGGGTAAAGAGTACACCCTCTGCAGAGTTTAAACCTATTCGAATAGCCGTGTCCGCGGTCAAGGATTACAGTCTGGGTTGGTCAAGTGTCGGTCTTAGCATCGGTCTTCGGAGGAAATACTTAAAATGTGCCTAAATTGTTTTTGCTGAATATTTATTGTCACCCTGATGCTATCATGAATATGTTGCTATGCTTGTTAATAATACTATGGTTATACATATTATTGTGGACTAAACCGTTTCTCTTATTTTATATTCCTGAGTTTCTCAGGGGCTGGCTAGACTACCCCGGGCACTCAATTTTATTTTTAAGACCTCTTCGTGGCGTCCCTTGAGTTATTAGGCGGTCTGTCACGCCACTACTCTTGTGGACACCCGATTGGCATTTATTTTCAAGACCTCTTCGTGGCGTCCCTCGAGTTATCAGGCGGTTTATCACGCCACTACTCTTGTGGATACCCGATTGGCATTTCTTTTCAAGTCCGACCGAGGCGTCACTTGACACCCGACTGGCATTTCTTTTCAAGACCTCTCGTGGCGTCGCCTGAGTTCTCGGATGGTCCTGTCTCGTCCGATTTCTCTTTTAGACACCCGATTGGCATTTCTCTTCAAGGCCTACCATGGTGTCACTTGACATTCGACCGGCATTTCTTTTATTTTGTTTCCTTTGACTTTCCTTGTTTATCACTAACAATTTTATATGTTTGCATATGCTAATATTTTATCATGCCATGATTTAATTCCTGTCAGTAGGCATTTAAGTCCATCATGAGCATACGCATATAGTGAGGTTCATCATGATCATATAATTTAATTGTTGCTTTTGGTATATCTTTTGTTCCTGATGTTTGCGAGTACATTCAAACGTACTCACAGGCTTGTCCCTGGCTATTTACTTGGCCAGGTCAGGATTTCTATAAGGAGTACCACAGCGATGTCCGTGCGGAGCCTAGGATGGCAGCCATGCGGGATAGGAATTATCCAAGTCAACCGTTCCTATGGGAATAGAGCACCATCGTCGTTGAAGAACCGCGAGACAATTCCGTCATCCACCACCAGAATCACTGTTGTATCATTAGACCTTTATGGTCTTGTACCCAATTCTTGTAATAGCTTGGTAATCTGTAACAAGGACGTGTCCACCAGTAACGGTAATCCTGGGCTGGTGATGACACGAGGGGTTGATGTTCTGGGATATGTTGTGTCCCCGAAATCCGGCCCGGCAGCCTTGGTATCAGAGCCAGGCTGACCATTGGCTAATCCTATCATAGCCTGGTCGCTATCTCTAGGTTTCCAAACCATTCACATCCTTTCCTATCCACAGTCAAGCCCATCCTATTCGAAAACAGCACAGTGGCCAGCCGACACCTTTTACTGTCGGTGCCCAACCTATCAACCTAGCCCATAGGTTGTGTGCCTGTGGCCGACACCTGTGTTGTCCTATCCGAAAACGTGCGATGGAAGACTCTGCTAGCTTATAAGAGAAGCCTTGCCCCAAACCAGCACATCACAGCCTCACTCCCAGTTCGATATCCAAACCCCAAGATGCCTGGCCCCATCGTGCACAACGAGACCATCGCAGCCGAGCTTGAAGGCTTTGTAGCCATCCTCGCCAACCTCACCCGTCGTGCTCTCGGCATCGAAGAGCCGCCGGAGTATGTCGTGTACCAAGAGTACGCGAGTGATGCCATCCACCACTACTGGGCCACGGTGCACATCTACGAGAGGGGCATCACCGCGGAGCGCCCTTACCGGTTCACCGGGAGGACGACCACCGACGAGCCCCAAGCCATCCAACTTGCAGCCCGAGAAGCTGTAGTTCAACTCCGGCACCGGTCGCCGAGGGTTAACTGCCGCTCCTTCTACTACTACCCTAGTCGTGAAGGCTATGGTAGGCCGACCCAAGTCGCCAACGGAGACCATGAGACGGATCCTGCTTTGGTGCATCTGGTGCGCTACCTGAGAGCGCAAGAGGCACTCTTCGATCAGGTCACCAATGATCTGATTGAGACCCGCAGGACACTCGCTCTCCTGACCCCGGCCAGGAGTGAAGCTGCACCCGACACCGACACCCCGATAGTACTGCTTGGGAGGCCAGTTGAGCCCCCAAGGTCTGCCCCTGTCATCCACCCGGGCAATGCATTCGTTTCCCCGGATGAACTCCATCATCTCTTAGGGATTTTCTCCAACGGGACTGTAGCCACTACACCCCGCATGGGTCATCATCGCTACCCCAACCCTGCAGCCCCTCATAACACTCCAGTCAACTCCGATGTTGAAGCCCCCGGAGAAGCCTCGACGTCCGTGAGACACGCCCGTCTGGTTGTCGACGAAGTGGTATTGAAGTATGCCAGAGTAGTTGCCATATCCTTAGCAACCCTGTTGCCCTATAAATTCCACCGTCATGCCATAGACGATTATGTGTATGTCTCTAGCAGTGTGTAGTGTTTGATTGAATGATGTGCCTGTGTGTTATTGTCTGGTGCATGATTGCTTGTCTGTTGTGATTGCATTTAATTCTTCTGTCCTTAACAAATCTCGAGGACGAGATTTTCTTAAGGGGGGTAGAGTTTGTAACACCCCAAAAATTTAATCATGTTTTTACTAAATAAAAATTTAGCTAGAAATAAAATTTTGAAGTATATTAAGTCCTTTGTTATTTTCGGAGTATTTTCCGCCCCCTGCTTTTCAAAATTCTTCCCTCCATATGGAAATTTTTGGAAATAATATTGTGGCTTTGGGAGTTTTCTTAAACCATTTCATTACTACTTTAATAACAATAGGAATTATTTTCATAATAAAAATTGCCCCAAAACAATTCTTTTAACAGCATTTTCAACTCTTTAAATGCCTTTGTTGCACTACAACCAATTTAAATAATTCTTTTTAATTTCTAAAAAAAATTAGGAGAGGTCATATGTTACCTACATATCACTTTTATGCTAAAACATAACTTGGTCTTTTGTAAATTTTGAGCAAAACAATCTCTTTTCATTTCTGTCCCATTTTTGAAGTTCTACTGCAACCCTAATTTTTATTTCTCCAATAATTCTGAAATTTTTCCCACTCATTGTCCTTCCAACGAAAACCTTAAGTCCAGGAGATTAGCTTCATTTGCATCCTTTAAGTCCACCAAAAACTCCTCTGTAAGTTCTGTCCAGAACTGAAACTTGATAAAACTTGCACTAGCAAGTTACTCTTCTTGCCACACCAGCTTCACTATAGTATTTAACCACTGAGGAGACACCAACCTGGCAATTCTCACAGCCAACAGAGATTCCTAGATGGCCATAGCATTTTGTCAAACAGCTCATGTGCATAACTGAATCTTTGCCTCTTTCCAAACTACACACACAATTTGATCATATGGCCAAGATAACATGTCCATCATCTTTTCCATCCTAGATAACACCACCCAGCCAAAAATTGGATCATTTGGATCAGCCTAAAACCCCTTGGCATTTCGTCGAGCAACTCCTGTGCATGCCTAGAGCATGAGCAGAGTGCTCGTTTGGCAGGCTCGGCCTCACCTTCGCGTCGTTGCTCCCCTCGCCCGTCCTGATCCTCCCCTGATCGCCCAGTCAACGCTGAACACCGCCGACACCTTCCCCTTGGCTCTAGCACCGTTCCTCACCGACCACCACCGCCGCCATGGTCGGCAGCTCAGGTACGGCACTGCCCGAGCCGCTCAGTCCCGCCAGCTCGCACCCCTCTTAACTTCTAACCACCTGAGCCTATCCACTCCTCACCGACTCCGCCGACCACCACCAACCTCGCCACCGGCCTCTGAATGCCATAAATGGCCGCCGCCGTCGTGCCTTCCTCTGGAAGCCACGGGCACGGCCACCCCGTGCTATTTAAGCCGCCGCGAGCTCACTCCACTCCGGACCACCACACCTCCCCCTTCCCTACGAGCCTCCAGGAGCGACCAGACGACCGGAAGAGGCCGTCTTCCCCGCCTCCGACAGACACGACCGCCGTCATCCTGTCGATGATTCCGTCGCAAACACAGCCCCTCTACTCCAGTTTCCACCACCAAACCACTCAGTGAGCACCCCTGCATCGACTCCGCACCTCAATTTTGCCGGAGGGGCATCGGAGGCAAAATCCCCAATTTGGGTTCCGCCGGAGCCTCTCGGGAGACCTCGCCGCCGGCGAGATAGGTCTCCCCGACGACCGTAACGCACCTCAACAGGATCACCAGCTCCTCCTGAGTCCGTCCCCGTGCTTACCTCCTTGATTGGCGCCGCCGTACGCCAGCGCCGGACGCCGGAGCTCCGCCCCGGTTCTGCCGCGGAAGGAGGAGGCGCGGGCGACCGGTCAAATATGACAGGTGGGCCCTAGGACCCACTGTCAGCGACCCGGCACCGCGTCATCGGCCTCCCGCGCAGCCGAACGTCTCTGGGCTTGGCCCAATAGCCCACGCGACTATACCCCGCCCAGGGCACACCTCTGTCCCTTTCCATTTTTCTTTTTCCAGTAAACTTCCAGTAATTCCATAGCAATCTTTTCAAATCCAAATCCAGTTATTCATATTTCTGAAGACTTATAAAATCATGCTCTATTATTCTAGCTAGGGTGAACATTTTTACTTAGCTTAGTTTTTGTTGGGTCTATTTAATAGTCCTTTTAATCATTTATTCCATCTTAGAATTGCTCTAAGTAATTCATATGAACTCCAAATAAATTGATCATTTTTCTGAAATTCCTTATATTTCACCTAGTTTATTTTAGTATTTATTTCAAAATTTCCAAACAACTTTTTAGTACTGTTTTTGAATTATGTGGTAATTGCTATAATCTTCAAAATAGGAAAAATGGAGGGAAGAAACTTTTCAAAATTTTGGAGTGCACCCAATATCTCTGCATACTAAAGGCAAGCATCTCGAACACTTGATATGGTGAATGCATGGTTGGTTATTTGCATGAATAGTGGAATTATGAATAATTTGAATTCTAATAAAATTTGGCATATGGCAATTTTTGCATGCATGCATGATCATGTATATATTTCCTCTTGCATGCACTCCACTCAAGTTCTGACCTGCAGAAATTGTGAGAATCCAGGAGCGTGCTCCTGCCTTGGACGTGCCGGTGGGCACGGGCCATTTTTGACACGATGGTGTCACGTGATATATGTGGAGCATGCAAGGGTTGTGACCCTATTTGTTATTACTGTCGAGAAAATACTTGTTGTGCTAACCACTGCAGGAAATAATTGAGCCTCCTGAGTCGACCGTAGATCGAGTCTTGTTCCGGTAACCCCCAAACTTGATCCGTGCTACCACATGTCCCTACCACAGGTAGGGTATGGTTCAGTAAGTTGTTAACCCCTTTCCTGCACACACCGTAAAGAGAGGCCATAGTGGAAGATACCATTGATCACTGGTAGGCATGCCACTTGGTCCGGGAGCATGGGTGTCTCCGATTGTAGTCGGAGAGGGGTCGCACCCCTATTTGCGCGCCGATAAAAATGTTGTGATCCCATGCTATTGGAGGTTGTAGCCTTCCTACTTAGAGTTTTACTCCATCATTGCCTTGGGTAATTCCTGGCTTTGATAAGATAAAGCTGGTATGTGCGGGTTAGGTGTGCTTTCAACCCAAAGACCGCAATGGGAATTAGTCAGTGTCACGGTACTGACTAAAGAAATCCTTTACTTGTGGGTAAAGAGTACACCCTCTGCAGAGTTTAAACCTATTCGAATAGCCGTGTCCGCGGTCAAGGATTACAGTCTGGGTTGGTCAAGTGTCGGTTTTAGCGTCGGTCTTCGGAGGAAATACTTAAAATGTGCCTGAATTGTTTTTGCTGAATATTTATTGTCACCCTGATGCTATCATGAATATGTTGCTATGCTTGTTAATAATACTGTGGTTATACATATTATTGTGGACTACCTCGTTTCTCTTATTTTATATTCCTGAGTGTCTCAGGGGCTGGCTAGACTACCCCGGGCACTCAATTTTATTTTTAAGACCTCTCCGTGGCGTCCCTTGAGTTATTAGGCGGTCTGTCACGCCACTACTCTTGTGGACACCCGATTGGCATTTATTTTCAAGACCTCTTCGTGGCGTCCCTCGAGTTATCAGGCGGTTTATCACGCCACTACTCTTGTGGATACCCGATTGGCATTTCTTTTCAAGTCCGACCGAGGCGTCACTTGACACCCGACTGGCATTTCTTTTCAAGACCTCTCGTGGCGTCGCCTGAGTTCTCGGATGGTCTTGTCTCGTCCGATTTCTCTTTTAGACACCCGATTGGTATTTCTCGTCAAGACCTACCGTGGTGTCACTTGACATCCGACTGGCATTTCTTTTATTTTATTTCCTTTGACTTTCCTTGTTTATCACTAACAATTTTATATGTTTGCATATGCTAATATTTTGTCATGCCATGATTTAATTCCTGTCAGTAGGCATTTATGTCCATCATGAGCATACGCATATAGTGTGGTTCATCATGATCATATAATTTAATTGTTGTTTTTGGTATATCTTTTGTTCCTGATGTTTGCGAGTACATTCAAACGTACTCACTGGCTTGTCCCTGGCTATTTACTTGGCCAGGTCAGGATTTCTACAAGGAGTACCACAGTGATGTCCGTGCGGAGCCTAGGATGGCAGTCATGCGGGATAGGAATTATCCAGGTTAGCCGTTCCTGTGGGAATGGAGCCCTATCGTCGTTGAAGAACCGCGAGACAATTCCGTCATCCACCACCAGAATCACTGTTGTATCATTAGACCTTTATGGTCTTGTACCCAATTCTTGTAATAGCTTGGTAATCTGTAACAAGGACGTGTCCACCAGTAACGGTAATCCTGGGCTGATGATGACACGAGGGGTTGATTTTCTGGGATATGTTGTGTCCCTGAAATCCGGCCCCGGCATTTCTACCTTGTAAAATTCATGAACAATTTTTTAAAAATTTAACATTTAAAATACATGAACATTTGTTAAAATTCAAGAATGTATTCCAAAATCCGTGAACATTCTTGAGAAAACACAAATACTTTGATATTCAAGAACATTTTAAAAATATGAAAATAGTTTTTAGAATACATGGACATTTTCTAAATTCAAGTTTTTTTATTTTGAGAAATAATTCGAGAACATATTTGAAAACCATTAATCTTTTTAAATTTGGGTACATTTTAAAATTTTATTTAACGTTTTATTAAAATGTTTGAACATGTCTTATTTTTTACGAACAATTTCATATTTATGATAAATGATTTAAAAAAATGTAAATGGAAAATCAAACCGGAAAACCAACAGAAGACCATTCAAAACCGAAGATGGAAAAAACCCGCAAGAATGCACGCACTAACTAAGAGCACTCGGCCGAACTAAGCCGGCCCAGAAAAGCAGGCATACGCGTTCGCTAGGCAATTTGAGGCAATAAAAGGCCACGAGGAACTCTCGATTTATATAAATCCATTCAATTTATATAATTTGGGAATGTTTTCAATTTTTTTAACATATTTTAGAAAAAAAATCAAACATACTTTATTCTTTACGAACATTATTTGTTTTATATTAAAAAGAAAAATGATAAGAAAAAAATGAAAATTGAAATCTGACCAGAAATCAACAGAAGACCATCCAAAACCGAAATGAAGAAAAAACGCACGAACGCACGTGCTAACCAAGAGCGCTCACCGAACTAGGCCGGGCGAGAAAAGCACGCCTATTTGAGGCAATATAAGAGCATCTCCAATAGACGGTTCATATGTAAAAATAACTAATTTTTGGAGCTCCGAGAGCGAAAAACGCTGCTCCAACAGACGGTCCATATGTAAAAAAAAATTGGACCACCGCCTCCCGGAGATGTAAAATTGAAAACTTCGTGATGCAATTTTACATCACAAGATGCAACTGATGTAAAACCGCGGCCGCCCGCCAAACGCCCAACCGCCACTTCATTCCCCTTCCGCCTCGCAACCGACCGCCCGCGACCGGCCTGTCCGCCGCCCCCCACCTTCCGCCGCCGCCATGGCCGAAGCCGACGACCCTGCCACCTTCTCCGCTGCCACCGCAACCGGTGGGCTGACCCACGTCGTCGCCGCCGCTGCCGCCGTGGCGAACTCGCCCTCCGCCGCCGCGTCCATGCCTCCGCCCCCCGCCCGTCGTCCTGGATTCGCGCCGCCCCGGCCGGTCACCACCGTGCCGGCGATTCCTACGAAGGCGACGAAGGCACGAAAACGGCCGGCGAATCGCGGCCGGAACCCGGCCGAAACTGCGGCGTGGCCGGCCAAAAACTCGAAGGCAGCCGCGGCGGCTCGGGCTGACGACTCGCAGCTATGGCCGGCCATGTCCTCCAGCAGCCAAGGAGCCTTTCCTCCACCTCCGCCGCCGCCACCGCCAGCCATGGAGGAAGATGCGGCCACGCCGACGGCCACCGCCTCCAACATGTTCGATGAAATGTCGCAAAGGTAAAAAAAAATATTTTGTGCTCTCGTTTGTTGTTTCAAATTGAAGTGATGTTGAATGTTAGTACGTTCAATTGTAGTCTTGATGACGAAGCTTTTTTGCACGCGACAAATGTGGCAAATGATGATTTTGTGTCGCACGAGTATGTGTCACAAGAATATGAAACACAATATGGTGATGACAATCTTGACATGGACGATGAGGGCTTTGTTGCGAAGGGAAGAAGTGAAAATTATACCAATGCGGAGGATGTGTTGATATGCACCGCATGGAAGAAAGTCTCTCAAGATGCATCCATTGGAAGCGACCAAACGGTAAACACCTATTGGCAACACATCAAGGATTACTTCGATGAGCGCAACACAAGTGGTCACTTCCGTTCGAGCGACTCTCTTCGCCAACGTTGGTCCACCATCGACGCCGAATTCCAAAAGTGGGCCGGTTGCTTGTCAAATGTTGCTCGCATGAACCCAAGTGGTTGCGGTGATAGTGACTTGGTAAATATTTCCTCTTCATGCGTGTTTTTCCAAATATTAGATTGTTCCACATTTTGATGATGACGTGTTGGTTGTTTTATTGTAGAAAATGATTGCCCAAGGATTGTTTCGAGAGAGGAACATGAAAGGCGAGAAGAAGAAAAGGAAAGGAAAAGCTTTCACTTTTCATCATTGCTTCAAAGAGCTCAAGGATGAGGAGAAGTGGAAAACTAGAGAGACTTTTGATGCTTTGAAGAAGAAGAGTGTGGTGATTGAGGATGAAGAAGATGATGCCGGTGAGGATAGGAGCCCCACTCCTCACTCCGCAACAAAATCATATAGGCCCGATGGAAACAAGAAAGTGAAGGGAACCAAGGCCGGAGACAATGATCTCAAGGAAGGATTTGATGCCATTGTCACGGCGAGGAAATAGTATGCCGAAGAAAAAAGAATGTTGAAGCTCAAGGAAATAGAGGAGAGGAGTGAGGCCGAGCGGCGGAGGGAGGCGGCCGAAGAGAAGAGGGCGGTGGTCGAGGAGAGGAAGGTGGAACTAGAGGAGAAAAAGTCCGCGGCCGAGGAGATGAAGATGGTCGAGGAGAAGGCACTCAAGTTTATGTTCATGCACATATCTAGTCTTGATCCCAAGGCAAAGGTCTATGTTGAACTTTGTCGCGATGAAATGCTCATGAAGAAGCAAATGCTCATGAGGCAAATGATAATGGGAGGAGGCATGGGAGGAGGCTTGGGAGGAGGCATGGGAGGTCATGGGAGGAGGTATAGGAGGAGGCATGGGAGGTGCCATGGGAGGAGCCATGGGAGGAGGCATGGGAGGTGCCATGGGTGGCTACATGAACATGATGGGAAGTGCCATGAATGGTGCATTTGGCGGAAATATGGGAGGTGGCTTCGGTGGCAACATGGAAGGTGGCTTTGGTGGCATGGGAGCCGGCTTCGGAGGCAACATGACCGGCATGGGAGGTGGCTTTGGCGGCAACACGATGGGCGGCTTCGGAGGCAACATGACCCGCATGGGAGGTGGCTTTGGCGGCAACACGATGGGTGGCAACATGACCGACATGGGAGGAGGCAATGAAGGTGCTTCCGATCGTGCTCTCGGCAACGATACTTCACCGCTTCACAACGTCGACAAAGAAGCCGGTGATGATGATGATCGTACCACGGTTCACAACGCCGGTGGTGTTGATGATCCGCATGAATGATATTCATATGTATTTTAATTTGTAGGCCAAAAAACTTTGATTGGGACGGTGCACTTTTGATAGAGGGATTTCAAACTATGATGATGATGATGTACTCTTGTTATGATTTGAACTATGATGATGATGCACTTTATTTCAAATTTGAAGTGATATTTGAACGCAAAACCGCGGCTGTACAGTGGCTGAACAACAGCCGCGTGGCCGCCGGCCGGTTTTGCATCTTTGTTTTGGATTATCTGTTGGAGATGCTCTTTTATTTACATCTCCGTTTTGGATCATCTGTTGGAGTTGAGCCTTTTTCAAAGATGTAAAATTCATTTTTTGATGCTTTAAATTTGGACCCTCACTTGTTTGGACCACCAACTTATATATCATCTATTGGAGATGCTCTAAAAGGGCCACGAGGAGCTCTCGATTTTTAGCTACAGCGGGCGTGGCGGCAAGCCGACAACGGCGATCAGCGGCAGCCGGCGCAGTCCGCCCCTGGTTTTCTTCTTCTCCGGCAATGATGAGCAAGTCTACCCATCACTAATCAGAGGTCGGGTTGCCAAAACCGTCAGTCATGGCTGTTTTCTTTTCAATCGAAGCTAGCTGCCCGGCTGGAGGAGCCACTCCCACTTGCAAATCACGTCACGGGATCAGGAAACAAAAATGAAAAACAATCCTTGGATCCCTTTGAAAGATGATGCCGAGCAGCTGCCTCCCTCATACTCTCCCACTCGCTATCCAAGTTCCAAGAGATGCTCGGCACATGCATGTGATAAAGAATACCATGCATGCGCTATTATATATATATATATATATATATATATATATATATAAACACAAAAAGCACTCAAGTAGTATACCTTTCCACTTTGGGTCATACTCCACAAACCGGAGTGAGCAAATCTATGAGCGGCACCAACTTGCCTGGATAGATATGGATGCGTCCCATACGTTGCTGTCTCGGCCGCATGCATATATAGAGGAGGGAAAGAAGGAAATATGCAATGCAACACACCAACCAATCGTTTATTCCACACCGTTTTATGATCTATCTTCTGTAGTAAAATCATCAGCTGGTTGCCAGAAACGTGAGTCGGCAGGCGTGCATCAGCTGGTCCCAATATGTTGACTGCCTTCTTGCTGCTCCTGGCGGCGGCGGCGGCAGCGGCGGCCGCCACCGAGACGCCCGAGCGCCTCGTCGTGGCTCGTGGCTGTCAGAGAAGCTGCGGCGGCGTGGACATCCCCTATCCCTTCGGCATCGGCGTCGGCGCTGGCGGCCGCGACTGCTTCCGCGAGGGCTTCGAGATCGACTGCGTCTACGACGGCCCCGTGCTCGCCAACACGTCCCTTCGGGTGGTGCAGCTGTCGGTGGACCCCGCCGAGTCGTTGGTGATGCTCCCCGTCGGGCGGATGTGCTACAACGCCACCGACCCACGCCGCGCCGAGGAGTACAGCTACAGCCATGGCGAGACGCTGATGAACAAGTACGGCGTGTACCGCTTCTCCAACGCGCGCAACATGCTCGTCGTGCTCGGCTGCAACACCATGGGCACCATTGGGAGCGTGAAAACCACGCGCCTCATCGACGACTACTCCTACTACCTCGGGTGCATGAACTTCTGCAACAGCTCGGCCAGCGCGCAGGACGGGCAGTGCGCCAGCCTCGGCTGCTGCCACGTCGACATCCCGCCGGGGCTCACCCACAACTACTTCAGGTTCCGGGAGTACGACCACACCAGCATGATGGACTACAGCCCATGCGACTACGCCTTCCTCGTCGACAGGAATAACTACACCTTCCGGCGCTCCGACCTCCTCAGGGACACGCTCCTGACCTCGGCGGTGTGGCTGGACTGGGCAATCCGCGGCGCCGGCCATGGCTCCGCCTCATTATCGTGCGCCCAAGCCAACAAGACCAAGGAGTACGCCTGCCTGAGCAATCAGAGCTACTGCGTCGACGCCATCAATGGGCCTGGCTACAACTGTAACTGCTCCAAAGGCTACGAGGGCAATGCCTACCTTGTCGACGGATGCACCAGTAAGATAGACGCCCTGCTTCGTACAGCTATGATGATTTAATTTCCTTTATTCATCAATATCCTAATTAATTAACGATTATTTTCTGAATTTGCGCCACACAGATATAGATGAATGTGCAGATCCAGCAACGTATACTTGCAAAGGTGAATGCAGGGACATCCAAGGAGATTACGAATGCACCTGTCGTCGAGGCTATTGGAGCGATGACCCAAAAACTCAACGCTGTACTCCAAAGTTCCCACCTGCTGCACAGATTTGCATAGGTAACCTCAGACAGCTACTACTTCTCAATATTAGATGTTGGATCTGAGACACGGTTATCTTCAACTTCAGTACTTGCAATCCTGTTTCAGTGCTTCCAAGTGGGGATGAGTACTCCACTATTGACTTGCTATGATTTGCTACCAGAATAATAGTAGTAAGAAATTTTCGTTTACCTTTGCTTCTTTCTGCGTGTAGGTGTGATAGGTGGTATTCTTGTCATCGCATTTGTGGCGTTCGTCATTATTATTCGAAAAGAGAAGCGGAAGACCAGAGAGTTATATGAGAAAAATGGTGGTCTTACCTTGGAGAAGGCTAAAGTCATTAAGATTTTCAAAGTGGAGGAGCTCAAGCCAATTTTAAAGAGCAGCAATTTAATTGGAAAAGGTGGCTTTGGTGAAGTTTATAAGGGGGTTCTTGATAACATACTTGTCGCAGTAAAGAAACCAATTGGTCGTAATGTGCAGGAGAACAAGCAATTTGCAAATGAAGTCATCATCCAGTCTCAAGTCATCCACAAGAACATCGTTAGGCTCATCGGTTGTTGCCTAGAAGTGGATAATCCCCTGCTAGTGTACGAGTTCATTTCCAAAGGAAGCATGCATGACATTCTTCACGAGTTTAGGGAGCCTCTCAACTTGGATGTGCGTCTAAGCATTGTCTTAGAATCAGCACATGGTCTAGCTTATATGCATTCACAAGCCCATACCAAAATCCTGCACGGTGATGTTAAACCAGCAAACATACTCTTGGATGACAACTTTGTGCCAAAGATCTCAGACTTCGGCATATCAAGGTTGATTGCAATAGGCAAGGAACACACTGCAAATGTAATTGGTGACATGACTTATATGGATCCAGTATACCTACAAACAGGCCTATTGACTGAAAAAAGTGATGTCTATAGTTTTGGACTTGTCATCTTAGAGGTCATTAGCAGGAAGAAGGCCACTCATTCTGACAATAATAGCTTAGTGACGAGTTTTCTCGAGTGCCACAAAGAAGGGAAGAAAGCAACCGAGTTGTTTGATCAGGAAATTGCAGCAGCAGGAAATTTGGAGCTTCTTGAGACTCTGGCAGGAATCGCCGTGGAATGTCTTAGCCTTGATGTGAATCAAAGACCATCAATGACAGATGTTGTGGCGTGCCTTCTCACATTGAATAGATCACGTGTGTTGTAACTTTGTTTCCGGGGTTGAGTTTGATGTTTTGAACATGTATGGACCTTAATTGTACATCAAATTTCTTCCCACTCCAAAGCCAGAGTGCATAGGGCAAACATCCATGTGTAAACCTTTCCTTATTGTATTTACTCTTGTGAGAAGCAGGGGAGGCCACCATTAGTTCCAGAAAATGTTTAGTGCTGTAGTGAGTAACTGTGTGTGCTTCATGTGACCGAATGTAGTACTTCTTCCGTCCCAAAATAAGTGTCTTAACTCTAGTACAAATTTGTACTAAAGTTAGTACAAACAGAGGCGGAGCCAGAATTTCTCAAAGCCTAGGGCTAAAGTTAAGTTACTAAAAATAATGTCAAATACTACGCATACCAAAGCATGCTAGAAGTATGCTACAAATTCAAATTTAAAATGAAATATGAATTCATTGTTACCATGAGAGGAAATTCAATAAAAAGATAATTTTAACAAAGTGCATCAGGCAAGCGTTCGTACCAAATTAACGAAGACTTGCTCAATTCGAGGCCATCGTTTCTTCACCCGAAATAGTAGAAGGACCTTGAGTTAAAAACATAAAATCAAGTATTTAAAATCAAGACACCGGACATACACCAAGTCAATTGTTCATATGATAATTTTGCACAAAACGAAAACATAATATATCATTCTCACAAAGTGCACGAGGCAATAGCCCCTTGCTTTCCTCATTTTTTTATAGCACTGTACGATCTAAAATCACCAATGCTTGCAGATCATCAAGCTCAATATAGCTTACCAAACTGTGATCCATCGACTCAGCTTGGATTTCTGATTCCATGTTGATAATGAAATAAAATTGACCTAAGTAAAAGGAGTAAATTTAAAATCACCAACTCACCGAATTGGACTGGTATAGAGGAAGTAGCAAAAACGAATTTACATATATGATACAAACTACAAATTACCTGTTGAACCGGGTGTGCACGCACTACAATTTCGCGGGAGTTGGAGACCTGGAGAAGAACGGGAAGAACCAAAGGCGGATGGTCAACACGCCGGACGGGACGGATCGCAGGTTGACTTGGGTGGCGGCGCAGTATCTGGACGAGGCGAGGGTTTCTCCGGTTTGATGAATCGGGCGAGAGATTTTTTTAGGAACGATCGGGCGAGAGAGGATCGAGCGGCAGGTCAACTGCTTGATTTGTTTTTAGTTTATTGGAATTGCACAGTCGTGGAGGGCTTATAGTTGGGCTAATGGGCTGGCATAGTTGTAGCCTTGCACGTCCATGGGCTAAAGCCTGGGGCTGCGCTTCATTGTATCTAAAATTCTGGAATTTTTGCTATTACACGTATAGGTGCTGGTTGGGCCACGCTTGGGGCTACAGCCCCAGTTGCCCCAGGCCCAAATCCGCCTCTGAGTACAAAGTTGAGATACTTATTTTGGGACGGACCCCCGAACGAAAAATGAAAACCCAATACAACAAAACAGAAAAGGAAAAAATCAACAGAAAACACCTATAGAGAAAAAGAAAATCCTCCGCTCAACTTGGGTCGTCCCATTAGCATGCTTTCATTTGCGTTTGGTCGACTTTTTTTTAATTTGAATTGAGTTTGCTCGACATTTCGCCACAATAAAGAGCAAATATGATCCATAAAAAAAAAGGAGCGAATAGGATTCATTGTTAAAATCAGTCGCCTGGATCAGACCTTTTTCCAAGCACTAATTGAACTGAAGTCCGCTTTGTTTAATGCAAGTTTTTTCACAATGAAACCGTCTGATCAAAGTTACATCAAATAAAAGGAGGGGATCATGCTCAGTGCGAGCTTCCTCTTTCCATTCGTTACTAGTAGAAACTCTAGCAATCTTAGCAAGTTCATGGACCACAGAATTGATATCTCTAGGGCAATGATCGATGCAGACCTACACAAACTCGGCCAGGTTGTAACAATCACAAAAGAAATAGCTGTGACAGCACTTGCCTATCGGCCTCCATCTTTCATACTCCCTTCGTTACGGATGTATAAACATAGTTTAGAGTGTAGATTCACTTATTTTGTTCCGTATATAGTCCATATTAGAATCTTTAAAAAGACATATTTAAAAATGGAGGGACTGTTGTTGTCAACTGGCGTAATGATCAATCTTTTTCTTTTTGAGGGGTTAACGATCAATCTATTAAAGCCAGCCAACAATGCGATAGATAGACCAAGGCCTCAACAGTGAGTACATCAGCGAACGATTCAATAGTTTTTTTTTACATGTGATAATCACCTCACCTTTGTTTTCTCTTAGTCTCAGAGCTACACCAATCCAGTCGTAAAGTAATTCGGCTTCAAAAGAGGCATCCACGTTCATCAGTCCTATTCTTGTTCCTTCACTAATGCTTTGGAGTAGTCTCTCGAAACAGGCTTTCGCCCCGCTTTATAAATAAAGCAACAACCGGTCCAACAATGAGTATCAACAAACGGATCGACATAGTCTGCTGGGGCCACAACACAAGCAAGCCCAAAGAAAGCATAAGAGAAAACATAAAAACCACCAAGTGGCCATGCTTTGGGAGTAGTTGCGGCTATGAAGTTCTCCATTAAAGCACATGCCACCGGTATTATATTTTTGCCTCTTGTGTTGGCTCGCATAGGACAAGTTTTCTCCTCTCCCACCAGACATACCATGCACATATTGATAAAGTTTCATAGAAGTTCCTGAGACCTAATATTCTGACCTCCTACTCTAGAATACTTAGTAGGTGTTCTAGTACCACCTCTCTTGGATGATCAACCGCACATGACTTGCAAATGATATCTTCCATACCAAGTCTGCTCCACATATCTTTAGTTTTGGGATAACCAAACAACATATGTTTAACATCCCGCCGGTCCCTGGCTATAGGTTGGACATTGGGATGTGACATTGATGTACCTGTTAGCCAGAGTCACTCGACACTAGGGTGTGATTTTGATGCAAGTTACTTCCGGTAAATTACCTCCATCTAAAAAAAAGGAGATCTTTCCTGATCAATGTGTATCGAGCTCTTTGTCGTTTTTCCTGACCCTTGCTTGGTCCTCCCATTACGAAAAGTGTTGTTGTCACTAAAAATCAAGATCTTTGTTTGGTAGCTACATCAGGACCGCCTATCATTGGGCATGGAGGTGGCAAAGCGACAGGTGCCTCATGATATCACGTGACCCCTTTGCGTGGCGATCGAATCCGAGACGCATATCTTCTTCACGTGTCACACCGCCCGCTCTTGTGGAGCTATGTCCGTGAGGCTGTAGGGCTTGAGTAACATGCCTCGTACCTGGGCAACTTCTTGAATGCCTAGGCTCAGTAGAAGGTGGTGCCCTTCGTGTTGGTGTTAGCAATGATGACTTTGACCATGTGAACGACGTGTAATAAGATGGTTATTGAAAAGATCTTACTATGGCGTGCTTATGACTCCGTGTTTAAATTCTTGGCTTTTATGCAGCAATGGTACCCCTCAATAGGCGGTGGGACAGGAACTGCCTAGGTGGCATGTTGGATGGTCTTCGGCTGGTATGCCGTCAGCAATCTGCATTCCCTAGAAGCTGACACCTCTCCTTGGGGCGTCTTGTATCGCTTCATTGCTTTGGGGCATGCTTTTTGCTGTTGCCCCTTAGATAACTTGTACGGACTTGGTTGATGATTTATCTATAAAGCGAGATGAAAGCTTATTGCATGGAACTTTATTTCTTCTGTATGGATCCCTATCTTTAGATTGTCAAATCTCCACCTTAGAAATATCATAACTTACTGATTCGCAAATTTTGATTGTTTCTTTTTATAGTTTTAATAATATAATTAATTAATATATAGGAAAATTAATGTTATGATGGATGTAATGATACTAATTTGGTATTTTAAATATTGATACGTTTTTCTAATTTGTCAGACATAGAAAATTTTGACTTCAAAAAATTGAATACAACTTTTTGTTTTCTTTTTGGATGGGGAAAAGCTAAGTTTTATTGATCAAATGCCACTTGAAGTGGGATACAATAAGGATCGTGCTGGGAAACGTAGTAGAAAACAAAAATATCGCACCTACGATCACGCAAGAACAATATGAAGATGCATAATGGGTTGTGATCAACGATCGTCACCGACTCCGGAATGCAGCGAAAGTAGACGAGTCGGTGTAGGTTGTACTTGAAGTCCCTCGAACGTTTGATGACGATCCCACGAACCGCCCTCGAACGATCCCTCGAACTGAAGACCGAAAGCACGACCTCTCTACTTGGTTGCAAGCGTACGGTCTCCACGATCCAGCAGCACTTCGCCGTCCAGAGCTAATCGTCGCCGAAGAATTAGAGGGAGGAGATTAGAACCACACAGGGCTTCTAATTATGTGGATTAGAGGTGGCTAGGGCTAGCTCTAATTAGTCTACGATCAACTAGAACTAGAACTAGATCAACTAGAGGAGTCTCCCAAAACTTGTGTGTCAATACGATGAAAAACCTCTAGTATCCAGAAAGACGAGAGGAAGGGAGCTACGAGCGCTCTCAGAGTTTAGGCCGTTTCGGCCGTCGGATCAGCTGCTTGATGCGATCTCGGACGTTGAATCTCGCCGCCGGATCGTCTGGGCCGTCGGATCAAAACTGAGGCCGATTGAATGAACAGTGCGCGCCCCGGTGTGCCACCGCTTGTAAAATCGGTGCCCCGCCGAGGGCATTTCCGTCATTTCGCATACTGGCGTATAAAAGGCAGTCACGCTCTGGACATAACCTAGCTGTAGCTCCTTCCGCACTCGCGTGCCGCCTCTGGTCACCAGCACTCTCCCACCCACCCCCAATTTATTCCTCTCCGACCTCGCCGCCCCACCCACATCGCCGCCGTCACCGCCCCCCCCCACATCGCCGCCGTCGCCGCCCCTCAAACCTGGCCGCCACTGACCTCTCTCTTCTCTCTCGTTCACTGCCCTCCGCGTCGGCAGCCAAGATGCGCGGCGCCCACCCTCAGCAGCGCTGGGGAGAGTCGGGGCACGCCGGGGAAACTAGACAGAGAGGGGGTCGGGGATGTTAGGGATGTGGGCGAGTAGCGCGGCAACATCATGGGTGGCGTGCGGAAGGGCACGGAGCCACGGATGCACACCTCTACGGCGACACCAACGCCGCCGCCGTCCAGGCGCTCGTCGACTCCCGCTTCGGCGGCGACAAGTTCGCCCCGCTCAACCACCTCCTCGCCCCCATCGCGTAGGACGTCGACGTCTCCTACCTCTTCCCGCAGGTTTGGCTGGCGTCCCCCTCCTCTCGTCTCGTCTAATCTCACCTCACGGATCCCAGCGACTGAATTGCGTGCGTGTGTTCTTGTTGCACAGGAGGTCAATAACATGGTGGCACAGTTGCTTGAGCTGAAGACCCTCGTCCCGTCTACCTCTACCTCTGCCTGTTCCACTATGCCGAGAGGTAAGCTCAGCCCCCTCCCCTCATCTACACTCCACCCTGCCTGTGATAAGTCGAGCCAAGTCTAAGTTTTTAGATTCGTTTGCAAATTTTCCCTGTCTGTGATTACCTGAGATGGATTGGATGGGTTATGGAACGAGTTATTAAGAAAACAAAAATTCTCTGGATGCTTGGACTGGACCATGAAATTGCTGGCATTGCAATGTTTGATATGTTGAAATACAATAATCTTCTGATGTTGGGGACGCTTGTGTTTGACACTCATGCACAATCTTGATTCTAGCTGTTAGTAATCCCTCCCCCTCCTCCTCCTCTCTCAGCTGCTCTAGCTCTCACCCTCTCATCTTCTTTCTTCTCTCTGGTTGCTTTAAGTTTGCACACACACTAGAATTATGGATAAACCGTTCATCTACTGTAAACATGATGTGCTCATTTTGCTGCTGCTCTTTTCTGACAAACTTTAATTTTTTTCTCAACTAGCAATTTGATCCTCAGTTGAAACATTTGGCCAATGGCAAAGATACAGAAACTTGCAGGTGGACTTTAGTTCGTGGACATTTATTTTTTTGCCTCCGAGGTCCGAGCATTTCTAAGGGATTATATTGTTTAGTGCACAGATTGGGTTCTTTCCTGAACAGAAGGAATTTGCATTGAGATATCAGACCACTGGAATGCTGGAGACTATCCTTCGAGCCGTTGTGCTCGGAGAAGATGACACTGGTGAAGAATCCCCCAAGTAAACAATATTAGGATTCCACTATCTTAGGTGTTTGCCTGCATCATGATGTCCTCGTAGTAAGATTACCATATCTGTTTTGACTTCAATAGAAACTTGAAGATTCCTTCACGGAAACCATCCATTGTATGTAAGAATTGTATTTACTCTCTTGATGGCAATGGTCGAGTCAGAGCTTTCTGACGAAGACATGTACCTAGGGTAAGGTAATAGGCCTGACCTAGACACCCTTACCCGAGGACACTGCCCTAAGGCCAAGGACATTCAAAGGATAGCACCATCTACCGACTGAAATCGCCACAGGGTGCAACCCACTCGACCAACAGTTCACTCGGGTAACCCAATTCCATTCGACCGGGGTGTACGCACTCGACCACACCAGAAACCACTCGAAAGACAGAAGATCTAAGGTCACTCAGGATGGCAAGGGTCAGGCGTTCACTCCGTAGTCTTAATGATCATTTATTTGCCTTTATAGCTGGTGTTATCAGTAACGTCCTGTCTTTATAGACATTGAACCCCTTGTAACGTGGGACAGTTGGGGTCTTGGCGAACTCTATATAAGCCACCCCCCTCCACTGGCACAGGGGTTCGCACCCCCTGTAACTTCACGCATAATCCAATCGACCGAGCCTCCGGGCACCGAGATGTAGGGCTGTTACTTCCTCCGAGAAGGGCCTGAACTTGTAAATCTTGCGTGCACAACCTCATCGTAGCTAGGATCTTGCCTCCTCATACCTACCCCCTATTCTACTGTCAGACTTAGAACCACGACAGTTGGCGCCCACCTTGGGGCTGGTGTCTTAGCGACTTTCTGGTGAGGTTGCGATTTTTTCCGATTCCCATCATCATGGTTTCGGGTGGAGGTTTGGCTGAGGGCCAAGAGATCCGTCTCGGCGCGCTTGTCTTCATCGCCGACGACTCCGCCTGGCTCCAGGAGGCCCCCCTCGACGTCGAGACGTTCCCCGTCCGTGGGGCGACGCACTTTCACGCATGTGTCCGCGGCGTCCTTCTGCGGCAGCCGTCGACCCAATATCGGTCGTTTCCTACGGCGTCTTCGTTCCCCGCTGTTCGCCGTCGCAAGCGATCTGGTCGATCGCGGCTTCAGCGGTGGGTGAAGCATGCAGTGGCACGTCAATCGGCCACGCCTCAAGTCGCGGCAATCAAGCCCGATGAATCTCTCTACGGCCTGTTCGATCTATCGACTGGCTCCGTCAAGACTCTGTCCGAGTGTGACAGCAGCGATCCTGCGGCGGAGGTCCTGATGGTCGACACGCCGCGTAGCCCACCTGGCATGCGGCGCAACGGAGGCGGTGACGGCGGTGGTGATCCATTGCGTGTTCACGAGGAATACCACCCCGAAACCCTCTCTTCACAGCGGAGGGAGGAACTTCACTGCCGTAACAAGGAAGCACTCCACACGCCCATCGTCGGAGAGACCTCTGAGGCTCGGGCCTTGGAGGCAACGCGCTTGGCCACTTTGGCTGAGCGCACTCGACTGGAAAATCTTCAGCATGCACTCGACGAACATGCTCGGCAGCGGATTCCTGAGTCTAGTCGACGGCGGCAATTGTTCCCTCCTGAACCTCAGGTATACCGCACTCTGATTCAGAATCTTGCAGCCGCAGCTCGCATAGCAGAATCCATCCAGCCATCCCAGTCAGAAGCTGGACGAGGTTTGATGCAGATCCGGGCTCTGCTCCGGGCGGCAGGAGACCAAAACACTGCAGTATCACAGTCGCGTAACAGAATCCATAGCAGATCTGTGGTGGCTAACACAGTTCAGTTAGCTCATAGCCCAAGATCGCCTCCGCGGCGTGAGGGGCGGGTGCATCGCTAGGATCAGCCCTTGGGTCGGGTCCACGAGCAGTACGATCATCGACTCGGCCGTGATGACCGCCGTCGAGCGCCTACACCCCCTCCGAGAAGCGGATCATATGTGCCCCGGCACTATGATGACAGGCGCCCACACAGCGGAGGGCGGAGGACGCCGGTCGACCCAAGAGAGCCAGGGTTTGATGCGAGGTCAATTTTAGTGCAAGGTTTGGTCGACAGGAACCGAGCACACAGAGAGGGGCAAGGCAGGGATCGCCCGAGTGGAAGCAGGATTCATGTTTCGGGTCCCGAGTGTTTTAGCAGAGCTATCAGAGCCGCTGAGATCCCCCCCCCCAACTTCAGGTTGGCGACTGGGGTTAGTAAGTTCACCGGTGAGTCGAAGCCTGACACTTGGCTGGAAGATTACCGAGTGGCTGTCCAGATCGGTGGTGGAAATGATGAGGTAGCTATGAAACACCTTCCTCTCATGCTGGAAGGGTCGGCCAGAGCATGGATGAATCAGTTGGCTCCAGGCAGTATATTCAGCTGGGAGGAGTTAGCCCGAGTGTTTGTCAGGACATTCGAGGGCACATGCAAACGACCTGCGGGGTTGACAGAATTGCAACATTGTGTACAGAAGCCGAATGAAACTCTGAGGGATTACATCCAAAGATGGACCACTTTACACCACACAGTAGAAAATGTATCCCAACACCAAGCAGTTTGTGCCTTCAAGGAAGGCGTTCGGTATCGAGAGCTTAACTTGAAATTCGGTCGGACAGGAGATATGTCTCTGACCCGAATGATGGAAATAGCCACCCGGTACGCTAATGGTGAAGAAGAGGACCGACTCCGCAGTGGAAAGGGTAAACCAGTCGCCCAAGACACCGGAGTGGGTCGGAAGCAGAAACGCAAAGCCGAGCCAGCAGGTCCAGGTGAAGCTGCAGTTGTAACTCAAGGAAAATTCAAGGGGAAGCCCAGGGGACCCTGGATCCCCAAGAAGGTGAAAGATCAGGCTGGGAACGATGTGTTGGACTTGCCATGTCACATTCACACCAAGAAGGATGAATAGGGAAATCTGATTTATCCCAAACATACCACTCGACAATGTCGGCTCCTGATCTAGTAGTTCCGAGAGAAACAGCCCAATGAAAAGGAAAAAGAGTCTGACAAGGATGGTGATCAGGAAGAAGATGATGACGGTTTCCCTAACGTCAATTCCACTTTGATGATTTTTGCTGACATTGAGAGTAAAAGTCGACTGAAAGTCATCAACAGAGAGGTAAACATGGTTGCTCCGGCAACGACGACATATTTGAAATGGTCAAAGACTCCCATCACATTTGACCAATCTGACCACCCACCGCACGTCGCCACCCCCGGGAGGCAAGCATTGGTGGTCGACCCGGTCGTTGGGGGCACCCGACTGACCAAAGTCTTGATGGATGGTGGCAGCGGCTTGAACATTTTGTATGCAGAGACTCTTCGTGGGATGGGCATTCCGATGTCCAGGCTCAGTGAGAGCAACATGCGGTTCCACGGTGTCATTCCAGGGAAGAAAGCTGATTCACTCGGACAGATCACTCTTGACGTGGTTTTCGGTGACTCAAAGAATTACCGCAAGGAGAAGCTGACATTTGAAGTTGTGGATTTTCACAGTGCCTATCATGCTATTCTGGGAAGAACTGCATATGCCCATTTCATGGCTCGACCGGGTTATGTGTACCTCAAGCTGAAGATGCCTGGCCCCAGGGGCATGATCACGGTCACTAGTAATCGGCAACGAGCAGAAGAGTGCCTCCAGAAGGGCTCTAAGATTGACGATGAACAGATGGCAGCGATTGAAATGGAAGAATATAAGAAGATTGCAGATCCGAGTGATTTGTTGCGCGCTAAGAAGCCTGCTTCTGAGTCTGCATTTCAGTCGTCCGGTGAAACAAAGCCTGTTCACATTCACCCGACCGATCCCAGTGCTGCACCGACTAATATCTCAAAAACACTCGACAGCAAATAGGAAGAAGCGCTCATCCAGTTCCTCCGTGAGAACTGGGACATCTTCGCATGGAAGCCGTCTGACATGCCGGGTGTACCCAGGGGGCTGGCTGAGCACCGTTTGCGAGTCGATCCAAAGGCAAAACCCGTGAAAGAGCACCTTCGTCGGTCCGCTGAGGAGAAGAGAAAGGCAATCGGCAAAGAGGTGGCTCGGCTTTTGGCAGCTGAGTTCATCCGCGAGATTTACCACTCCGAGTGGCTCGCCAATGTTGTCATGGTTCCCAAGAAGGACGATTCACTCCGTATGTGCATTGATTTCAAGCATATCAATCGGGCCTGCCCGAAAGATCATTTTCCTCTCCCCCGCATCGATCAGATAGTCGACTCAACTGCGGGATGTGAACGATTGTCCTTCCTGGATGCATATTCCGGGTACCATCAGATCCGACTGTATGGACCTGACAAAATAAAAACAGCTTTTATCACCCCATTCGGGTGCTTTTGCTACATCACCATGCCCTTTGGTCTCAAAAATGCTGGTGCCACATTCATGCGCATGATACAGAAGTGTCTGCTAGCTCAAATCAGTCGGAATGTGGAAGCATACATGGATGACATCGTGGTTAAGTCGAGCAAAGGTTCCGACCTGCTGACTGACCTTGCCGAAACCTTTGCCAATTTGAGAAGATATGATATCAAGCTTAATCCGTCGAAGTGTACATTTGGAGTTCCAGGTGGAAAGTTACTCGGTTTCCTCGTTTTCGAACGTGGGATCGATGCAAACCCAGAGAAAGTTGGTGCAATCCTCTGAATGAAATGCCCTGTGCGTGTACATGACGTTCAGAAGCTTACTAGTTGTTTGGCCGCTTTGAGTCGATTCATCTCTCGCCTCGGTGAAAAGGCATTGTCTCTTTACCGACTGATGAAGAAATCTGATACGTTCGAGTGGACTCCTGAAGCTGACGCAGCGTTTGCAGAGCTCAAAGCCCTGCTTTCCACCCAGCCGGTGCTTGCTGCTCCAATCAGCAAAGAGCCTTTACTGCTTTATATAGCAGCCACTGGACAGGTTGTCAGTACAGTACTCACGGTCGAGCGGGAAGAAGAAGGTAAAACCTAGAAGGTTCAACGCCCAGTGTACTATATTTCTGAAGTCTTAACTCCATCCAAGCAGAGATATCCACATTATCAGAAGCTTGTCTATGGGATCTACTTGACCACAAAGAAGGTTGCACATTACTTCTCAGATCATTCGATTACAGTCATGAGCGACGCTCTGTTGTCAGAAATTCTGAACAACAGAGATGCAACTGGCCGAGTGGCAAAGTGGGCGATTGAACTCCTTCCACTGGATATCAAGTTCGAGGCAAAGAAAGCGATCAAGTCTCAAGCGATAGCAGATTTCCTCGTCGAGTGGATTGAACAACAGTTACCGACCCAGATACAGTCGGAACATTGGACTATGTTCTTCGACGGGTCCAAGATGTTGAATGGTTCAGGCGCTGGAGTGGTCCTAGTATCTCCACGAGGCGACAACCTCAGATATGTTCTCCAGATTCACTTTGATTCCTCCAACAATGAAGCTGAATATGAGGCACTCTTGTATGGGTTGCGTATGGCCATTTCACTCGGCGTCCGCCGCCTAATGGTTTACGGTGACTCAGATTTAGTGGTTAATCAAGTGATGGAGGAGTGGGACGTCAGGAGCCAAGCTATGACTGGTTATTGCAATGCGGTGAGAAAGTTAGAAAAGAAGTTTGAAGGGCTAGAGCTCCACCATATACCCCGACTGAAGAATCAAGCAGCTGATGACTTGGCAAAAATAGGATCCAAGCGGGAGCCTATTCCCAGCAATGTGTTTTTGGAGCATATTCACGCACCATCAGTTCAAGAAGATCCCTTCACTGAAGAGCGCCCACAGCCTAAAAGTTCCACTGATCCGACTGAAGTTGAAATCCCGGCTGTGGTCGACTTGATCATGGAAGTTTTGATTGTTATTCCTGATTGGACAGTGCCGTATATCGCATATACTCTTAGGAAAGAGCTTCCAGAGGATGAAGAAGAGGCTCGCCAGATTGTCCGTCGATCCAAAGCCTTCACAGTAATGGGGGGGCAACTCTATAGAGAAAGTGTCACTGGGGTCGTTCAGAAATGCATCACTCCGGAAGAAGGCCGAATGATCCTCGATGATATTCACTCGGGAACCTGTGGTCACCATGCGTCTTCTCGGGCCATCGTGGCCAAAGCGTATCGAGCAGGGTTTTATTGGCCGTGGGCAAATGAGATGGCAAAGGAAATAATTGACAAATGTGAGGGCTGTCAGTTCTACTCCAACATGTCCCACAAACCCGCTTCAGCCCTGAAGACCATTCCACTCGTCTGGCCATTCGCTGTTTGGGGTTTGGATATGGTGGGACCTCTGAAGACTGGCAGGAGTGGTTTCACCCATGTGCTTGTAGCAGTCGACAAGTTCACCAAGTGGATCGAAGCTAAACCTGTCAAAAACCTGGATGCAAGTACTGCAGTCAGCTTCATCAGAGGGTTAACATTTAGATATGGAGTCCCACACAGCATCATCACGGATAATGGGTCGAACTTTGATTCTGATGAGTTTCGAGCTTTCTGTGCATCCCAAGGTACTCGGGTCGACTATGCTTCAGTCGCCCACCCTCAGTCGAATGGACAGGCAGAAAGAGCGAACGATTTGATTCTCAAAGGGCTGAAACCTCGATTGATGCGCGACCTCAAACATGCGGCCGGCGCTTGGGTAGATGAGCTACCATTAGTCCTTTGGGGATTACGAACAACACCAAATCGGTCGACTGGTCGAACCCCCTTCTTCATGGTCTATGGGGCTGAGGCTGTGCTGCCGAGTGACTTGCTTCACAATGCGCCCCGAGTAGAACTTTTTTCAGAAGTTGAAGCAGAATGAGCTCGAGAAGATGATGTTGATCTTCTGGAAGAAGAAAGAGAGATGGCCTTGATCCGATCGACCATTTATCAGCAAGACCTTCGTCGATTATAGCCAGAAATGTGAAGGGTCGAGCATTTCAGGAAGGGACCTTGTGCTCCGAGTGGACCAGCAACGGCCTCACAAACTTGCCCCGCTTGGAAGGTCCCTTCATCGTCACCAAGGTGCTCCACAACAGAGCGTATCACCTCTACAATGTGGAGCATAAAAAAAGACGAGCCAGCGCTTGGAATGCGGAGCTACTCCGCCATTTTTATACTTAAGTGTTCAGACTGATGAGATGTAATAAAGGGTACCTTTCAGTTCGTTTATCAAAGACATGGTTTTACAGTCTCCTAAATGATTGTTGTTACTAATACATGTGTCAAAATCCCCCAGTGGGTGGCTTAGCCGCAAATCCAATTCGCCTAAGTGTTAAAAAATCCTACCGAGTGATGAGCAACCCTCTCACTCGGAGGCTTAGCTGCAATCCTGTACTCGCCTAAGTTTAAAAAATCCTACCGAGTGATGAGCAACCCTCTCACTCGGGGGCTTAGCTACAGTCCTGTACTCGCCTAAGTTTAAAAAATCCTACCGAGTGATGAGCAACCCTCTCACTCGGAGGCTTAGCTGCAGTCCTATACTCGCCTAAGTTTAAAAAATCCTACCGAGTGATGAGCAACCCTCTCACTCGGGGGCTTAGCTGCAGTCCTGTACTCGCCTAAGTTTAAAAATCCTACCGAGTGATGAGCAACCCTCTCACTCGGAGGCTTAGCTGCAGTCCTGTACTCGCCTAAGTTTAAAAAATCCTACCGAGTGATGAGCACACCTCTCACTCGGGGCTTAGCTGCAGTCCTGTACTCGCCAAGTTAAAAAATCTTACCGAGTGATGAGCAACCCTTACTTGGAGGCTTAGCTGCGTCCTGTACTGCCCTAAGTTTAAAAAATCCTACCGAGTGATGAGCAACCCTCTCACTCGGAGGCTTAGCTGAGTCATGTACTCACCTAAGTTTAAAAAATCTACCGAGTGTGAGCAACCCTCTCACTCGGGGGTTAGCTGCAGTCCTATACTCGCCTAAGTTTAAAAAAATCCTACCGAGTGATGAGCAACCCTCTCACTCGGGGGCTTAGCTGCAGTCCTGTAACTCGCCTAAGTTTAAAAAATCCTACCGAGTGATGAGCAACCCTCTAACTGGGGGATTAGCTGCAGTCCTGTACTCGCCTAAGTTTAAAAAATCCTACCGAGTGATGAGCAACCCTCTCACTCGGGAGGCTTAGCTGCAGTCCTGTACTCGCCTAAGTTTGTAAAATCCTGCCGAGTGATGAGCAACCCTCTCACTCGAAGGCTTAGCTGCAGTCCTGTACTCGCCTAAGTTTGTAAAATCCTGCCGAGTGATGAGCAACGCTCTCACTCGGAGGCTTAGCTGCAGTCATGTACTCGCCTAAGTTTGTAAAATCCTACCGAGTGATGAGCAACCCTCTCACTCGAGGGCTTAATTGCGGTCCTGTACTCGCCTAAGTGTAAAACATGCTCCATCCTGATCTGCAAGGACGACGAGGAGCAGGTCGTCCGCGATCCTCTCCTCAGAACTGCATCTATTCCGAGTGAAGATACAAGTTCCACTCGGAAATAAAAACAAGCATATTTAAGGGCAAACTAAGTTCGGATGAAGGAGCTTAAAGTACTCGGGCATCAGGCCCGAAGGAGTTTTACGGTTACAAAATCACTCGGCATACCGAGGCAAATTGAACCGGATCATAAAAGTTCGGACGAAGGAGCTCAAAGTACTCGGGCATCAGGCCCGAAGGAGTTTTACGGTTACAGAATCACTCGGCATACCGAGGCAAATTGAATCAGATCATAAAAGTTTCATTCACTCCGCAGAGGGGCTGGCAGGCTCGACAAACTCGTCCATGTCGATTCCATCTGCGATTCGAGTAGCAGCAGCAATGAAGGTCTCCATGAAAGACTGGAAGTCGAGTTTCTTGGTGTTGGCGACCTTGATTGCCGCTAGCTTCTCTTCTCTGGCTTCCTTGCAGTGGACACGAACCAGGGATAAAGCTACGTCAGCACCGCATCGAGCAGCGGACTTCTTCCACTCCTGCACTCGACCAGGAATCTTGTTAAGTCGAGTCATCAGAGACTCGATATCGTTTTGGAGCGTGTCCCCTGGCCAGAGCACTGTGTCGATCCGCGAAACTACAACCTTGAGTCGAGCAAGATATTCCAAGGCACTGGCAAGGCGAGACTCCAGTCGGAGCACATTCATGGCTGCTTCATCTTTGACAGGGGAGTTGATGGGGTCCAAGTTCGTCTCGACTCGCCCAGTTTATTCCTCAAAGTCTTGACAGAATTCTGCACTCGCAGAGAAATAATGAGTCGACAGCTGTATGATGAGTCGACGAAAGCAAACCAATCGCACAGAGAAAAGTACCTTCAAGCATGAGGAATAATTTTTTGGCGAGTCCTCCCAGGTAGTTCTCTAGCTCGTCCCTCCTGCGGGTGATGTCTTCTACTTTGTCGGTTAGGGTCCGCTTGTCCTTCTTCAGACGAGTCACTTCTTTGTTGGCTTCGTCAAGAGCAGCCTTCAGCTTGGCATTCTCTCCCTCCAGCTGTCCGACTGAGGCCATCTTTTGGTCGGCAAGCGCCATTTTGTCTTCGGCGGTTTTCTTCGCAACCGCAAGGTCAAGGTCCTTCTTCTCCAAAGCCTGTCTCATTGTTTCTAGAAAGAATAACATTCGAATCAGAAAAAGGAGGAGAAAAGATGGCAAGAGAACCGGTCGACAAGCTTTCCTTACCAGCAGCGTCATCCTTAGCCTTCTACAAGTTGTTTCAAGCCAACTCCAGGTTAAGATTGAGCTGGATTTGCTTCTTCTCCAAGTCTGCAAACCGGGCTCCAAGATCACAAGATTTCTGTGTTCAGAAGATAGTCAGTCGACAGACACAAAGACTACTGCCGAATCAAACATTCACCAATAGTCTCGGGGACTACACCCAGTGGGTGCACTCAGCGTGCCCCCACTGGTCCGACTTTTTCAATCGACTTGGTCTGTCCAGTCAAAAAAAAAAACTCAGACCATAGCCGACTGCCCGCAATCGACTACGGTCTCGGGGACTACACCCAGTGGGTGCACTCAGCGTGCCCCCACTGGTTAAGGTTCCACTCGGCATGATCTGCCCAGCCCGAGTGGAAAAGATCTGTTAAAAGACCCCCGCCGAATCAAACATTCGACGGCGGTCTCGGGGACTACACCCAGTGGGTGCACTCAGCGTGCCCCCACTGGTTCAGAGATTCGATCAGCACAACCTAGTCAACTCAAGTGGAAAAACTACTCAACAGAAATTAAAACACCCACTGGGTGTGCAGACTGACAATGGGTGTGCAATTAAGGTTCCAAAACGCTCATCCACGGACGTCTTGCGGATAAAGCAGCAGTTTCTAAATACCATATCCTAATAGAACAAGCGTCAAGATGGAGTTCAGTCAGAAGTAAGCTAACCTGGACATTGGCCTGAAGTGCCGAGCTGGCATCATAGGCAGCTTGACTGGCCTCGCGCACCACCTTCATCTGCTCCATCATAACGCGAGCCTGGCGTATAGCCTCCTTGGCAGCACTCACTTGGTCTTCTGGGACGTGATGGGCGGTGGGAGGTGTAGTCGGTGTATCAGTTGCAGTAGCTTGAGAGTTTGAGGCATGAAGTTGGACAGACAAAGCAAGGGCCGGCACAGTCGACGATGAAGGACGAACACTCAACAAGGGATTCGCAAAAGTAACGGAGGCACGGTTGAAGTCCTCGGATTGCTGGATAGCTGGTTCCGTCGCCGGCGTCGACTGAGGCGTCTTGCTAGCTGGTACCTTCTTGAATGAGGTCCTGCTCCTCCTACCCACAAGTTTCTGTGGCTCATCTTCATCATCGTCTTGAAGTTCAATAACATTTTGCGGAGCTACAAAAGAATCGACCACAAGAGTTCAGTCGACTGTGGAATTGGCTAGCAAATAAAAGATGAGATAACAAGGGTCATACCCGCTTTGGAGGTGACCGCGTCCTCCATCTCCTCGTCACCATCATCTTGGTAAGCAGAAGTCCCAGAGGTAGCAGCGCTGCAAATCTCAAGGTTCACTCGGTCAAGCAAGTGAATGGGTCGACAACTGATATAAGATTCTTCAAATAAAGGGTGAAAACAAAACGCTTACGCAGAGGCGACGGGAACGTCAACCTTGATCTTGGGCAAAGCCTTCCGTGGCTTTAACGATGCGGTCTTGAGCTTCTTCGAAGCCTTCTCAGTCGGCACCGGAGAAGATGTCCGAGTGCGCTTCGAAGTCTGTCCAGTCGGTGCTGCCATTGCCCCGGATACTTGCTGGGTCGTGCTTGTGCTTGGAACGCTTTTCCGTGCGAGGTGGAGAATCGACCTCCTCATCACTGCTCGAGTTTTCGTGCTCTTCATCACTCTCCCCATCGGAGTTCCAGTCGCCGCTGTCGCCTCCGCTCTCTTCTCCTTCCTGGATCTGCTCCCCGTTGGGCATCGAGTACATCTCAGTATATATCTGCGAAGCAAAGAATCGAACAAGCATCAGTCGGTTCCAAAGACAGTTTACAAATTAGAGTAAAAGTCACTCGACATCGAAGGTCTGACCTTGTCTGGTTCGTTATCAGCGCCGAGTGGCAGAATTCTCCTGGACCCCCTGGGGTTGTCTTTGTTTCCGGTAATGCCCTGCAGCCACTGCGCCACCGTCTCCTCGGCAACTTCCTTCGGGTGGATCCGAGCAGAATCATCGGCGCCCGAATACATACACATAGGATGATCGCGGGCCTGGAGCGGCTGGATGCGGCGAGTGAGACACACCTCTAGCAAATCCATGCCGGTCACACCATCGCGGACAAGTTGGATTACGCGTTCAACCAACATATTCACCTCCGCCTTTTCTTTTGGAGTCACTTTCAAGGGAGCGGGCTTTTCAATTCGCCCCATGGTAAAAGGGGGAAGGCCAGTCGACTGACCAGGAGTTGGTTTGTCCTTACAATAAAACCAGGTCGACTGCCACCCTCTGACCGAATCGGGAAGAGTCATAGGTGGAAAAGTGCTTTTTCCTCTCATCTGGATCCCTAGACCTCCGCACATCTGGATCACGTGCGTCCTCTCATCACTTGGATTGGCCTTTTTCACAGACTGTGAGCGACAAGTAAAGATGTGTTTGAAGAGACCCCAATGCGGTCGACAACCCAGGAAATTCTCACACATGGAGACAAATGCAGCAAGGTATGTGATGGTGTTCAGAGAAAAGTGATGAAGTTGGGCCCCGAAAAAGTTCAGAAAACCTCAGAAAAAAGGATGAGGGGGCAGAGAAAAACCACGGTCAACGTGGGTCGCGAGGAGGACGCACTCACCCTCCTGCGGCTGCGGCTCGGTCTCATCACCTGGCAGCCTCCAGGATCCATGGGCGATCAAGCCCCCCTCGACCAAATCCTCCATATCCTCTTGCTGAATCGTGGAGCGAATCCAATCGCCCTGGATCCAGCCGGGCGGCAGGCCGGATCTCGACGACGAGCCACCCCGACTCGTCTTCTTGCCCTTCGCTGCCGTGGTCGCTTTCTTCGCACGCTCCAGGGCCGCCGTCTTCTCCTTCCCCATCGCGGCAGGCTACGCTCGGGCGGGGCGGCTGCGTTGAAGCTGGCGGCGAATGTGGTGGTGAAACAGGATAAGAGTAAGGAGATGGGGAGCACAGTGCCAGGCTCATCGGCCCCGACGCCTTATATGGGCCTGCTCCCAAGTGGCTGACTTGTGGGCCCAGGCAATCCAGTCAAATCCTGCAACAGTCACACGCTGGATATGTGGCGAAAAAGGTGGCGCGAGAATCGAGGCGTCCCTTCCTAACCCACTCCGTCTACTGCGGTACTCTCCGTCCCGCGCGCTTCTCCAAATTTCGAATCCCGTGAGATCCGGAAAGCGGCAGCGTGACCAATCGCGCCGAGGATCTTATACCATACCAACACTCCGAGCTTATCAGCAAAAATCACTCGACGACCTCTAAATGGACCCAGGCGACTGAAAATGAAGTTGAAGTTTTTACAAAGATCACCGGCCCGGTTAGGATGCTTCTGAAGCATATAAATCGGGTCGGAACCATCTTCAACCCCTTCTCCACTCGGACCCAGATCCATTCGGGGGCTAATGACGAAGACATGTACCTAGGGTAAGGTAATAGGCCTGACCTAGACACCCTTACCCGAGGACACTGCCCTAAGGCCAAGGACATTCAAAGGATAGCACCATCTACCGACTGAAATCGCCACAGGGTGCAACCCACTCGACCAACAGTTCACTCGGGTAACCCAATTCCATTCGACCGGGGTGTACGCACTCGACCACACCAAAAACCACTCGGAAGACAGAAGATCTAAGGTCACTCAAGATGGCAAGGGTCAGGCATTCACTTCGTAGTCTTAATGATCATTTATTTGCCTTTATTGTTGGCGTTATCAGTAACGTCCTGTCTTTATAGACATTGAACCCCTTGTAACGTGGGACGGTTGGGGTCCTGGCGCACTCTATATAAGCCACCCCCCTCCACTGGCACAGGGGTTCACACCCCCTGTAACTTCATGCATAATCCAATCGACCGAGCCTCCGGGCACCGAAATGTAGGGCTGTTACTTCCTCCGAGAAGGGCCTGAACTCGTAAATCTTGCGTGCACAACCTCATCGTAGCTAGGATCTTGCCTCCTCATACCTACCCCCTATTCTACTGTCAGACTTAGAACCACGACACTTTCCACATAATGGACCCAAAGGGGGTGTTTGACACACTTATTGTTTACATGAAAATCAAGGCAAAGTAGTACCACTCACCGGCTCTTCAACTTATGATCCTGAGGTGAGTTCTCATGGTCAAGTGTTGTAATCTTCGTATCGATGAACTCACGACAGGTTCATTCTAAGATATACCATTTTTCCTTTGTCACTAGATTCCCAACAACGATAGGATAAATGTGTAACCAAGCGGAGCGGAGTGTATGGAGCAACGCTTGATGAGGCTGATACGATTGTCCTCCTTGAAATGGACAACAATGGCCAGCTGATTCAGGTATATTTCAGTCTATGGTAGAGGTAATTCCAACAAATGTTTTAGAAAAATGGGTCTAAATAACTATGGCTGTGCTTGTAGCTAATGCATTTCAAGAGTAGCGTGTCGTGCGTGGATTGGTGTCTTAACTTTATCCATGCGGACATCAACACCCTTGTGTTTATTCTAACTGTATCATTGATTTGAGTGGCTGGATTGTTGTGCATACTAGAATGTGAAGGCCGGTTGCTACCTTAACTAAATTTGTATTGTTTGTAGTTGATAGGATCAATATTTTGTTCTGAAAGTAAGTGACGGAGAGGTTCATCACTTTCTTGCACGGGTGAGTACTCGAGTTGGTAGTGTTTAAAGGATACATTACATTGGTGGCATTTCTATTATTTTTCATCTGCTCCAACCATAAGTATATTTAGATTTATTTTTATTTTACTTCAGGCTGAAAAAACTAGTGTAAATCATGCTCTTGAGATTATCGCTACGAGTAATATTTACTGGCATATCATGTTTTAGATGTTTCTCATCAAGAGATGCTTGCACTTTAATCTGAGAATTGTATTCCTGTCCAATCAGTAGTATGTGCTAGAATTGTGTACGAGAAAAGGGAGCAAGTATGGTAGGCAGTGCAAGATTTAATTACCAATTAGACTATTTGTATTTGATGATAGTTCCCAAGAAAGATATTGTTGCATGTACATCCACACATTATGTTAATCAGTTAAGTTCATCTTTCAGTAGAAGCCCTTATTTTTTCATCTTATAATCTCCTTAGATTTCAGGTTCTGACTGCATAACAATCCAAGCATCCTTTCCTCAAAGTGATACTATTTGCATGTTGAAGTTATCCCTCCACAATCCATTTCGTTGTACTTCCTCCAGAAAGATAATATGATCTCCATATAGGATTACTCAGTAGAGTTTTTTTATGTTCTCTTATTCAAATATTTAAGGCTCCAAGCTTCAGAAAATCAAACTCAGGTTCACTATACCATTTTTCATATGCTTATGCTTGACTTGGAGGTGAAGTCTCAGTGTATCAAACCACATAGTGAAAGACATATACACATACGACTAAACAAGCGAAGTATAATGAGGTGTGAATGAATAGCATCGGTTATGTGTGTTAGGAATATGCTCTCTTATTTTTGCAAGAATAAACTTGCTCTAAGCTCTGTGTGATCAATTTTATGTGTTTCTGCTATACAATGTCACAGGCAAGAGGACCAAGTGCAGGCGGGTGAGCATTAGGAGTCCAGTCGATTGGCTTCGTCCTTTGAGGTGCTGCTGGCTAGCGGTGCCGCTTCCGAGCATCTCCTCACCCCACTCCTGTGGCCCCTTCAACTGATAAGATTCCCCCCTCTCTCAAGACTTTGCTGATTAAATATTTAATAACAAATACATACCATACATTGAGCTAGATTTGGTTGCCTGAAAAAGGAAAAATATGTCTGTTTGTGTAATTGTGGAAATCAATTTTAAGCTTTCTTGCTTTTTACCTTGGTCTTGCTCAATATGGTGTTACACTTGGAAAGTTCTAATCTGGTTAACATTAAGCTTTCGAAGTTTTAGTTATACCTGCAAGAATCTGCTGATGATACTTCTTTCTAGGGCATGTATTTGTGGTGATCAATATTAAGATTTCTCGCTCTTGCTAGAGGCAACTAAGAGCGCTTTAGTTGTTAGCCATGGTCCATTTATTCATTCTCCACCTTGGATGATCAATATAGTGTGAATTTGGTTTGATTGTGGACTAAATCATCAAAGATTTCCTAAGAAAATCTGATTTTTAGGTCACAAGTTATGTGTTCCTGTTTCTGTTTTTATTTCATGTATGCCGCTCTGAAAAGTAATCAGCCTGACCATGAGATCGACACATGATTAATGCTTCTATCATGTTTTTTTATTTGCTAGCATGACCATATTGATTTGATGATAGTAACTGATCGATCATGAAATCCGTTATTCCTTTGAAATTCATTCATGTCATCTAATGTTGCAATCATGCTGTGGTAGTGTGCACTGATTTTCTGTATGCTGTCTGGTCGACGAGGTTCTTTTTGTTCTATGGGCACAGCTGATCTGATGCACCTACTTTTTGAAGGTAGGTTGTTTCCCAACATTCTTTGAGCAAACGCCACCTTAGAATGGATTCTGATTACCGAATAACTTAAATAATCCATCTCTCTTTTGTAAACATAGTAATGGATTTATCTATATTTGTGTCACTTTATTTAAGAGGGGCAAAGTAGGCCATCCATTACATCAAGATCAATGGCAAGATGAGGGCCTCTACAATACATAGAGCTATATCCCGATGAGGGCCTCTCTCTCTCTCACTGCTGCTCCTCCCATCGTCTTGGCTTGCAGGTTGCCATCGTCATGGAGCTGGACGAGGTCATGGTGTCCCCAAGCTTTTTAGGCTGGCTGCTGCTCCTCTGTCCATGTCGTCCTGGAGAAGCATGGTGTGTTGCTGCTAATCCCTACAAATTGCTCCCTACACTGCTTGATGTTACTAATTCCTCCACCCATAGCGACAGATGTGTTGCTGCTGCTGCTGTAGATCGACATTTGTATAGTTAAATCCAAATGCATGTATTATAAATCTATGTTATACAATGGTTTTCCCTTTTTGACTCTCCTTGCTGGCTTTTATGCTTCATGTCCTTCGTGGGAGAAACAATGCTTCATATCCTTTGTGGGGAAATCTCATTGTTGTACATGATGCATATTTTGCATGGAATAAGAATAACTAAAGTCTTGCAATCTTTTACATGTTGGCGTGCTTCTTTTACAGGGAATGACTTGAATTCCGCTGTTGTCACGAGTCTGTGGTTCTAATCATTGACCTCGGCTGCTTGGCCAAAAGCTAAGTAAAACCAACTTTTGTTAGTTCTTGAGATTTTTTTGTGGCTTTGGATTTATAGTCTGCAAACAATACTCATGCTTCCGTCATTCCTTCTAACTCTAAAATATATATGCATATTTTATGATGTACTACTAAACTATGCGTGTTGAACAAAGCATGGTGATTACTAATTCTTCACGAGCTTCTTAATATTTGTCGCTGCACCAAAGAGGCAATAAGCATGAACCAGATAACTGTATTTTTTTCATTTTTCTTCTCTCTATGTCAATGACAGTACATCTCCATTGTGCTTAATGTTAATTGCTAGCTCTGTGGATCAAAACTTGAATTGTTGTTTCTGGTCCACAGATGTTGGATTGCAAACCCATCTTCATGGTACATCTTCGCCTAAACATACAGTTATTTCTTCCTCTATATCCTTGGCTAAACATACACTTATTTTTTTCTTTGTATTGGTGGTATGAAGTTTGTTCTCGGATTGACTATGGTGAAATATCTAGCTGACACTGTATTTTTTCTTTTTCCTCATATATTGTTTTGTTCCTCTTGTGATTGTGTATCATGGTGACTCAATCATCCGTCTTCCTTTTTTCTGAGGGATTCATCTGTTTCTTCTTTGATAGTCTGTATACTTCAATTTGATTATATAAGCAGATCATGAGTTCTTCTCTGCATTAATCTTTTGATGGATTATAAATGAAATAAAATACATGTGTGTTTTAGTTTTTTTTTCTTCTCTCGTGGGTTTCCTATGAAACTAGAGGGATTCATGAATGTTGTGTACATGTTCTACCAAGAAATTTTTGAAGTAACATATTGAGACAATTGCTATTTAGTTTGACCTTTGATAGAAGGATCCACTCATTTTTAGGTGTATATCTTTAGGCTAAAAATACATTATATTTTACTGAGTCTCGAGGCAAGGATCTTCCCTTTGCCGAGAATTGCTCATGATGGTGCTCAACTTTGTTTTTCTATAATTCATAGCCGTGTAGTGCTATTGTATACACACACTCCCCCATACTACTTTGAAGGAAATATGCATGAATTGCTTGATGTCAGTTTACTAAACTCACCTTCCTGATAGTTCCTTTTTGGTCAATGTAGATATTTATTGTTGTAAAAATGCATGTTAGATTTAGATGTCATATGAATCTTTTAATAAATTTTGAATGAGTTGAGATATCTTCTCCAGGAATATCGTTTTTTGTTCTCTTCCTGAGCCAGCGGTACACAACTTTTCTTGGAGCAGCGACGAACTTCAACCATTCTTGGCGAAGTAACTTTGAAGACTCTCTGACAGATGTATTAGTCAGTATGGACTTCTATCATCCTTGAAACTTGTGTAGACTGCTATCTGATTGTCACTAGCCTTTTGTACAAAGGCTCCGCTTTTTGTATTTTGTACCATCTTGTTGCTCTATGCGCTACTCAGGTGTCGGTCCCTTTCGATGTAAATGACTTGCTCTAATCCTGATCTATTAAATGTTGCTTTTGGTCTGTTCCTTTGTGCCGAGTTTGATGCGCCTCAGTTGTATTGGGTGATATTTACTTTAATTAGAAAATTCATGGTGCGTTGCTTTAGGTGTTGAACTGTGCATTGATTGCATACTATATTGATTTGGATTTTACGTCTGGATCCGGCAATGCGCGTGCTCCCTATCTTGCTCCAATCACAATTAAATGTTTCTTCTTCACATTACCTGCTTCACCAAAATGATGGGACCGGCACCCTCGCGCCAAGGCGCATTCCCGATCTAGTATATAGGTTAGGAGGGGAGGAGAGGGCAGCCAACAAGGGAGGAAAGCCTCCCTTGGTGCACCGGCCAAGGGGGTGGGAGTCCTACTCCCACCCCTAGTCCAATTCGGCCCCCTCCTTAGGGAAGGGTGGCACTTTCCCACTTGGGCCTTTTTTGGCCCAAGTTGCCTTCCACCTCTTGGCCTTTTAAGGCCCATTCATATTTAAATTATATATATATATAATACTTTAAACATTTTTAGAGTATTCACTGGTACAACGAGGTGCTATACACACAGTTTTTAACCCCTTTTCGCGACGGCGTTTTGAACCGTCGCCAAGTGAGTGACTACGATAGGGGGGTCCTTCCCACACGACCCAGAAATCGTCGGGGATAGGGATCCTTGGTGCATACAGTTGTCCCTATAAAAACTATTTCTGATATCTCGAATATCCCAAACGCTTCACCCTTTCTACTCGTTTGTGCTCGTATTGCCATCGTAGTTGGTATTCTGTGGTGCTACGTTTACGATGCGCGGCCCATTACAAACGGTTCACGATTATAGAACGTGTATGATAAGCAGACAATCACACACATTCACTTTTCCCGAACTGTGTGCGATAACTAATTAAGAAGATTAGCTAATCGTCGTACGAGTGTCGGATAGGATTACCAAATGTCAGACCGTCGTAACATTGTCGTACATGATAACTATTGCACAAGCTATTCTGTGGTGCAATGTTTATGATGCGTACCACATCAGAAACAGTTCATGGTTGCAAATCGTATACGATAAGGCAACTATCACAAATGTTTAGTTTGCCCGCACCGTTTGTGCTATTGTCTGACATCACACACGGTTTGCAAATGGCAACTGTGTGCATGCTCGCAAACGTTTCCTCTCTGTCAACCGTGTCGGATTATGGTTTATATCACAAACGTTTGTGTTTTACCGACCGTGTGCGCCGTAACGACCTGCGGAGCATAATTTCACCGTAATTTAATTGCTGCTATTTCAAATTGTACCGGATTTGAATTTGAAAGTATGCTATAGCTTTATTCGTATCCATCAGGTTCAAACAACCAATGCATTATTCGATTCACAGGTACATATGTTCAAGAATTACATAAGCACCAAATAAAGAATGATGAACCACAGTTGTATACTTGTACTACTAAAGACGGTAAAGAAAGAGGCGAAATACATTCTGGTTGCTGAACAAGGTGAAGCGGAATGCCCATATTGTGCCCTCCTCCATGCAGAAGGCATGCACGACTCTAGTCCAACCCCTTGTGATGGCCGACCGCCCATCCTTCACTGACTTCATGAACACATCTAGATAATCATCGTGTTCTGGTAGAAATACTTTAACCTTTGCATGCCCACCAATCATGTAGTTTGAGAGGTAACCTTGAGTAAACTGCTTTGGGAACCACTGCAAAGAAAAAAAGATTCAGACATTGTCATCTAACACAACTCATTATGGGCAGTAAAAAGAAGGCTGCGGAGTTCTTCTTACCATCCTGCAGTTCGCTATTGTCTTGGATAAAGTGTAAACAAATAGTTTAATTGCCATCTTTTGACCCATTTTACTAACAATCTTTATCAGCTTTCTCACTTGATGCTGGTTCATCAATATCTCATTGCCCCATACGCAGAAAGGATCGAAGCGCGGATCTTTATCAATGACATATGTACCTAAAAGCACCAAGTTAATATTAGAAGCTAAACAGCAATTGCACAATGATGTAGTACAACACTCCCTCGATCCCATTATATAATATCTTATAACATCCAATATACTCACATATGAGATGAATTAACATCTTATATTATGGGATGCAGGGAGTTTATTGCATTCTTACAAATTATCGGTTGATTAACTGCTGCTGTATCCATGGGTTAGAGTTAGTTTGGGCTCAAATAGCCCTAAAGTATATCCAAACATGAGGGCTAGTTTGAGCTAGTTGCATCTAACCCACCCAAAAAAAAACTATCCCACCCAAGAGGTGCTAATTGGAGCTAGTTCTCCTAGTGCATTTATTATCAATCTAACCCTGTTATCCAAACACCTCTTTGGCTAGAGTTAGTTCAGGGTTAGTCATGAGCTAGAAACTAACTCTAACCTCTAGCTAAGTTAGAGTATCCAAACAGGGCTATGTTGTTGGCCCTGTTTGGGTCCATGTGTTAGAGTTAGTTTGAGCTAGTTTGGGCTCAAATAGCCCTAAAGTATCCAAACATGAGGGCTAGTTTGAGCTAGTTGCGTCTAACCCACCCAAAAAACTATCCCACCCAAGAGGTGCTAATTGGAGCTAGTTCTCCTAGTGCATTTATTGTCAATCTAACCCTGTCATCCAAACACCTCTTTGGCTAGAGTTAGTTCAGGGTTAGTCATGAGCTAGAAACTAACTCTAACCTCTAGCTAAGTTAGAGTATCCAAACAGGGCTGTTGTTGTTGTTGCTGCTGCTGCTCTTCTACGTATATCTAGACATCATCAGAACATTAAGGTAACACTCTTCCTTGTTGCTATGTAGCCTAGGATTGCATATTTAGACATTCAGTACAGTGCATGTTGCTATGTAGCCTCAAATATATTACATATGGCCCTAGTTAACCTAACGATAAATGGGTTACTAATATATTCAGTTAAAAGTCCGATTGACCGATTAGTCCCTTATCAGCCCCCGGCCTATATGGTACCAGCTACCGATATCCTGAACAGTGAGTATATATAAGCCATGGGATGTGATGTTGGCTTGAACTACGTCGGTATTTCCCCAAAGAGGAAGGGATGATGCAGCACAGCAACGGTAGGTATTTCCCTCAGTGATGAGACCAAGGTTATCGAACCAGTAGGAGAACCAAGCAACACTACGTAAACAACACCTGCACACAAAGAACAAATACTTGCAACCCGACGTGTTAAAGGGGTTGTCAATCCCTTTCGGGTAACGGCGCCATAAATTGGCAAATGGACGGGAGATAAATTGTAGTAGATTGGATAAATAGATCGCGAATAAAATAAAGTGAAGCAAAATATTTTTGGGTTTTTAGAAATATAGATCTGAAAATAAAAGTGGCAAATAAATAAAAAGGCAAATAGTAAAATAGATCTGAAAATATATGATGAGAAAATAGACCCGGGGGCCGTAGATTTCACTAGTGGCTTCTATCGAGAAAAATAGCATACGGTGGGTAGACAAATTACTGTTGGGCAATTGATAGAACTTCAAATAATTATGACGATATCCAGGCAATGATCATTATATAGGCATCACGTCCAAGATTAGTAGATCGACTCCTGCCTGCATCTACTACTATTACTCCACACATCGACTGCTATACAGCATGCATCTAGTGTATTAAGTTCATGGAGAAATGGAGTAATGCAATAAGAACGATGACATGATGTAGACAAGATCTATTTAAGTAGAAATAGACCCCATCTTGTTATCCTTAATAGCAACGATACATACATGTCGGTTCCCCTTCTGTCACTGGGACCAAGCACCGTAAGATCGAACCCATCACAAAGCACCTCTTCCCATGGCAAGAAAAATCGATCTAGTTAGCCTAACTAAACCAAAGATCCGAAGAATAAATACGACGCTATAAGTAATCATGGATATAAGAGATCAAAAGACTCAAATAACTGTCATGGATAAAAACATAGATCTGATCATAAACTCAAAGTTCATCGGATCCCAACAAACACATCGCAAAAAGAGTTACATCAAATAGATCTCCAAGAGACCATTGTATTGAGAATCAAAAGAGAGAGAGGAAGCCATCTAGCTACTACCTACGAACCCGTAGGTCTACAATGAACTACTCACGCATCATCGGAGAGGCACCAATGAGGATGATGAACCCCTCCGTGATGGTGTCTAGATTGGATCTGTGGTTTCTGGAACTTGCGGCGGCTGGAATTGATTTTCGTCAACTCCCCTAGGGTTTCTGGAATATTGGGGTATTTATAGAGCAAAGAGGCGGTGCGGGAGGTGGCCGAGGTGGGGACAACCCACCTAGGCGCGCCTGGACCCCCAGGCGCACCCTGGTGGGTTGTGCTCCCCTCGGAGCCCCCCTCAGGTACTTTCTTGGCCCAACTTGTGTCTTCTGGTCCAGAAAAAATCACCAAAAAGTTTCGCTGCATTTGGACTCTGTTTGGTATTGATTTCCTGCGAAGTAAAAAACAAGCAAAAAACAGCAACTGGCACTGGGCACTATGTCAATAGGTTAGTCCCAAAAAATGATATAAAGTTGCTATAAAATGATTGTAAAACATCCAAGATTGATAATATAACAGCATGGAACAATAAAAAATGATAGATACGTTGGAGACGTATCAGCATCCCCAAGCTTAATTCCTGATCGTCCTCGAGTAGGTAAATGATAAAAACAGAATTTTTGATGTGGAATGCTACCTAACATGTTCATCACATATTCTTTTCTTTGTAGCATGGACATTTGGACTTTTATATGATTCAAAGCAATAGTCTAGTTTTGACATGAAGATTTCAATACTCAATCATATCAACAAGCAACCATGTCTTTCAAAATATCAACACTAAAGCAAGTTATCCCTAGCCCATTATGCTCAATCATTGATCCATTCATGAAACACACTCGCATATTAGCTATACCCAATGCTCAAGTATGATCATAGTGCCCCTTAGTTAGTGCTTTATAAGAGAAGATGGAGACTCAAAATAAAATAAAAATTGCATAAAGTAAAAGAAAGGCCCTTCGCAGAGGGAAGTAGGGATTTTTAGAGGTGCTAGAGCTCAAAGCGAAAAAAGTAGAGATAAAACATTTTGGGTGGCATGCTTTTCCTGTAAACGAAAATGATAGAGTAGTTCCCAATACTTTCCATGCTAGATATATCATAGGCGGTTCCCAAACAGAAAATATAGTTTATTCCTTTTTCCACCATACTTTCACATTCCACGGCTAATCGAATCCACAGGTGCCGTCCATACCAACACTTTTCAAGGAATTTATTATTTGACAACATAAAGTAAATTCATTTTTCATTTCAGGACTGGGCATCCCTAATACCTTTGCCGTACTCTTGTGAAATGACAAGTGAATAAACACTCATCTTGAGAATAGCACATCTAGCATGGAAATATATCAGCGACCCCCTACCGTTTCATGAGCGGTACGAGCACACAAAAGAGAAATTTATTTTGAAATTAGAGATGACACATACAAATTTGCTTAGAACGGCACGGAAATACCGTATATAGGTAGGTATAGTGGACTCATATGGCAAAACTGGTTTAAGCATTTTGGATGCACAAGTAGTGATCGTACTTAGTGCAAATGAAAGCTAGCAAAAGATTGAGAAGCATCCAACCAAGAAACGAAAAATCTCATAAGCGAGCATTAAGCATAACTAACACCGAATAATGCAACACAAGTAGGATGTAATTTCATTGCATAACCATTGACTTTCATGCTTTCATAGGGAATCACAAACCTTAGCACCAATATTCTTACTAAAGCATAATTACTCATCAACATGACTGACATATTATATCAACATATCACAAAACTATTACAAGGAATCAAGTTTATTTTGTCCAATGATCTTCATGAATGTTTTTATTATATCCTTCTTGAATATCTATCACTTTGGGACTAATTTCATAAGTTGCTTTTGATAGCACAAACAAATCTAAGTGAAGAACATGAGCATAAAATTTTCTTCTCTCAAAATAATTTAAGTGAAGCAAGAGAGAATTTCCAAAAAAAATTACTAACTCTCAAATAAATCTAAGTGAAGCATGAGAGCATTTCTTATTAAATACTAAAGCACACCGTGCTAAAAAAGATATGAGTGAAGCACTAGAGCAATTCCATAGCTCATAAAGATTTAAGTGAAGCATAGAGAGCAATTCTAACAAGTCATAGCATAATTTTGGCTCTCTCAAATAGGTGTGTCCAGCAAGGATTCATGAATAAAAATAAAAAGCAAAACAAGAAAAGACTCATATCATACAAGACGCTCCAAGCAAAACTCATGATATGTGACGAATAAAAATATAGCTCTGAGTAAAATACCGATGGTCGTTATAAGAAAGAGGGGATGCCACTCCGGCATCCCCAAGCTTAGTTGCTTGGTTCTCTTTGGATAATGGCTTGGGGTGCCATGGGGCATCCCAAGCTTAGGCTCTTCTTACTCCTTATTCATTCATCCATCGTAATCTCACCCAAAACTTGAAAACTTCAATCACACAAAACTTAACAAAACCTTCGTGAGATCCGTTAGTATAAGAAAAACCAATCTTTACTTTAATTACTGTAGAAAACTCATTCAAATTTTGTTATTGCATTATATCTACTGTATTCTAACTTTACCATGGCTTATAAGCTCCAATACAAACCATAGATTCATCAAAATAAGCACACAATGCAAAGAAAACAGAATCTGTCAAAAACAGAACAGTCTTCAAAGATACAAATTGTTATCATACTTATGTAACTCAAAAAATTCTGAAAACCTAGGACAACATAGCCAATTCGTATATAAATCTTGTGTAAAAAAATCATAATTTTTCCTCGCTTCTGTGAATTTATAAAATTATTTTACTGGACGCAAAAGTTTCTATTTTCGAACAAGATCAAATCAACTATCACCAAAGCTATCCTAAAGGCTTTACTTGGCACAAACACTAATTAAAACACAAAAAAAACAATCATAACAGTAGCATAATTTTGCAAACACTCAAGAACTGAAAGAGAAAGACAAAAATAAATTTTATTCATTGGGTTGCCTCCCAACAAGCGCTATCGTTTTATGCCCCTAGCTAGGCATAATGCAAAGATCTAAGTGATGTCATCCTTAGTTTCCAACTCTTCAATCAAACACTTAGAATTTTTCAAAGATTTGGCATATAAATTCTCAACAACAATACTTCTAGGAACCAGTTTAAGAAATTCATTCTTGCTGGTAGGGTCCCTTATCTCTTCAATAAAATCAGGGTGAATACTAATCATCTTAAGATCTTCTTTGTTACTATTAGAAGTTGCACCCTTGTTTTTAGTGGCTTGAGTAACCTTGCCTATTTTACGGGGGGTTTTTCAATAGTTTTAGCAGAAGCAAAAGCCGTGCTTAAATTGCTAAAAAATTCGTCCAACTTATCGATCCGAGAAGGGCTTTCTTCAATTCTTTCGTGAATTACGGTTCCCTTTTCTTTTACCAACTTAAAAACTTCTCCTGTTTTTGACCCAAATTTAGTAGCAAAATTATGCATATTTTTATCCAAGTTTTCAAAGTGTTCCTCGGTAAGCATTTTCTTTTTGATAACATCCAGTCTTTCAATAACGTGCTCAAGGGTCAAAGTTGTTTCGTTAATTATAAGAGGTGGTGATCCCACTAAATTTCCCGTAGCATTAAAAGCATCAAGAGAGGGACACATTAAGAAATTTCCACTGGTAATCATATCAAGGACGAATCTATACCAAGTGGTGATGCCCGCATAAAAACAGTGAAGAAGAACAACGGTAGATTGCTTACGGATAGATCTATTATGAGCATTGCAAATCCTATACCAAGCATCTTTTAAATTCTCCCCTCCCCTTTGTTTAAAGTTAAGGACCTCGTTCTCGGGGGTGCACGCGATAGAGGAAGAACTATCCATAACGACAAAAAGTGATCAACAAGATTGCACACAAACAGATCTGACGAGAAAACGGCGAACGAAAAAGAGGGCGAATAAAACGGCAAATTTTGGTGAAGTGGGGGAGAGGAAAACGAGAGGCAAATGGCAAATAATGTAAATTGCAAGGAGATGAGATTTGTGATTAGGAACCTGGTAGATGTTGATGATGTCTCCCCGGTAACGGCGACAGAAATTCCTTTTGATGTTGGCTTGAACTACGTCGATATTTCCCCAAAGAGGAAGGGATGATGCAGCACAGCAAAGGTAGGTATTTTCTTCAGTGATGAGACCAAGGTTATCAAACCAGTAGGAGAACCAAGCAACACTACATAAACAACACCTGCACACAAAGAACAAATACTTGCAACCCGATGTGTTAAAGGGGTTGTCAATCCCTTTCGGGTAACGGCACCAGAAATTGGCAAACAGACGGGAGATAAATTGTAGTAGATTGGATAAATAGATCGCGAATAAAATAAAGTGAAGCAAAATATTTTTGGGTTTTTAGAAATATAGATCTGAAAATAAAAGTGGCAAATAAATAAAAAGGAAAATAGCAAAATAGATCTGAAAATATATGATGAGAAAATAGACCGGGGGGCCGTAGATTTCACTAGTGGCTTCTCTCGAGAAAAATAGCATACGGTGGGTAAACAAATTACTGTTGGGTAATTGATATAACATCAAATAATTATGATGATATCCAGGCAATGATCATTATATAGGCATCACGTCCAAGATTAGTAGACCGACTCCTGCCTGCATCTACTACTATTACTCCACACATCGACCGCTATCCATCATGCATCTAGTGTATTAAGTTCATGGAGAAACGGAGTAATGCAATAAGAACGATAACATGATGTAGACAAGATCTATTTATGTAGAAATAGACCCCATCTTCTTATCCTTAATAGCAACGATACATATGTGTCGGTTCCCCTTCTGTCACTGGGATCAAGCACCGTAAGACCAAACCCATCACAAAGCACCTCTTCCCATGGCAAGAAAAATCGATCTAGTTGGCCTAACTAAACCAAAGATTCGAAGAAGAAATACGAGGCTATAAGTAATCAAGCATATAAGAGATCAAAAGACTCAAATAACTTTCATGGATAAAAACATAGATCTGATCATAAACTCAAAGTTCATCGGATCCCAACAAACACACCGCAAAAAGAGTTACATCAAATAGATCTCCAAGAGACCATTGTATTGAGAATCAAAAGAGAGAGAGAGGAAGCCATCTAGCTACTACCTACGGACCCGTAGGTCTACAATGAACTACTCATGCATCATCGGAGAGGCACCAATGAGGATGATGAACCCCTTCGTGATGGTGTCTAGATTGGATCTGTGGTTTCTGGAACTTGCGGCAGCTGGAATTGATTTTCGTTGACTCCCCTAGGGTTTCTGGAATATTGGGGTATTTATAGAGCAAAGAGGCGGTGCGGGAGGTGGCCGAGGTGGGCACAACCCACCTGGGCGCGCCTGGGCCCCCAGGCACGCCCTGGTGGGTTGTGCTCCCCTCGGAGGCCCCCTCAGGTACTTTCTTGGCCCAACTTGTGTCTTCTGGTCCAGAAAAAATCACCAAAAAGTTTCACTGCGTTTGGACTCCATTTGGTATTGATTTCCTGCGAAGTAAAAAACAAGCAAAAAACAGCAACTGGCACTGGGCACTATGTCAATAGGTTAGTCCCAAAAAGTGATATAAAGTTGCTATAAAATGATTGTAAAACATCCAAGATTGATAATATAATAGCATGGAACAATAAAAAATTATAGATACGTTGGAGACGTATCAGGATGAAACTAACCTCGATGGAAAACAACATTCGTTCCCATTGTCCTGTGTAAGTACATCGAGAGGCATGTTAAACACAACAGGCTAAACATCAACTAAATATATCCATGGCAGACAAAATAATCTTCAAAAGATAGCTTCAGTGTGCAGGTTTAAGCACGCTAGTAAAGCAAAACAAGTGGAAAAGGTGTGTTAACTGCAACAGGCCTAACATTTAACAACAAGCAAACTTAGTCATTCAAACTGGTATTGTGCTAGTCTAAGTACACTGGTTATTGTTAAATAAAAATGGAAAGGCGTGTTAACTACAACTTGCAGCAACCAAATGTAGTCATTCATAGTGGTATTGTTGAAACTGGTATTGATGAAATTGAACTACACAGTTCATACTTGCACATATAAAACATCACGTTGTGAATAACTAGAATAAACAAGGCATACTACGAACAACCAAAGATAGCATTTCAAATTGGACATAGGCTAACTACAAACAACCGAACAACCAAAAAACTTTAAAAGAGCCATATCCTAGCTATAACAGGCTTAACAACAAGCAAATATATGCATTCCTATCGGTATGTTTAAAACTGGTATTGATGAAAATGTACTGCACAGTAAATAGTTGCACATATAGAGCATCACATTGTGAACAACTGAAATAAACAAGGCGTACTGCAAACAACCAAATATAGCAATTAAAACTAGACATATTCTCACTACACTACAAAAGGGACTCGACAAAACAAATCATGGGTTCCTCCCTGTGAAGAGGCACGACAAAACAAATCATGGGTTTCCTCACTTGTCACAGATGGGCTCGTTCCCGTGGGAAGAGCATGGACCCTGGGTGCGCTCCATGTTGTCGTAGATGAGCTCCTTCCCCTTGGAAGAGCATGGCTATAGGGTGCCCTCCCTGATGTCGCAGTCGGGCCCTTTCCCCTTGGAAGAACAGATGGGCTCTTTCCCCTTGGAAGAGTCAGAGAGGGTGCCCTCCTCATGGTCGCCATCAATGAGGTCTGACTTGGAAGTTGTGGATCCCAAGCCAGCGTCGCAGAACGTGTCCTTCAGAAATGATAAAAGGGGCTCGATGGCGATGTAGGATGGCAAATTCTTGACAGCGAGCCAAAGGAGATCAGCGTCGGGGCCATGGATGAGATCGATGGCGGTTGAACCCGAGGGGTTGGGGGTGGGCCACTTAACCTGTGACATGGCCCACGTCAGGCCGTCGCTGTTGACGACCTCGATGTTGTAGCCTGTGTCCGTGACATACCCGCATACTCTAGCCCGCTGATTGAGTGCCTTTGGCCAGTAATGGTTGTCAGCTTCCTCGGCGGCCACCTCGGCGATGTCGGGCGAAGAGGCCGCGATAAACCTCTTTTGGGCCAGTCGCTCCTCGAGCTCCACGGGAAGCGTATCCGGGTTTAGGCTGCGACGCTCTGGAGTGGGGGATGGGGATGGGGATCTTTGGGAAAGGGGGCATTTGGCAGGCGTCATCTAAGAAACTCAAGGCGGCCTGGGTATGGAGATCGGTGGGTAAGCTGCACGGGCAAACCTGCAGATGTTGAAAATGGAGGCCTTGCGGCGGCGGCAACCTTGCTAGGGTTTCGAGCAAGGGAGGGGTTGTGGTGTGTGTGTGTGTGCGCGCGCGCGCCCGAGGAGGTTTTGGGGTGTGTGTGTGGAGGGGGGTGTGTTTGAAGAAATGACGTGGCTACTGAAAATTTTACTATGCGGGAGTCAAATGCGGGAGTGAAATGTCGGGGCTATTGAAAAATTGGATGATGGTTCATTGCACACGGTCCGGAAATAACAACCGTGTGTTATGAAACAGAAAAATCCTCGAGCCGGGCAGATATTTTCGAGGGATGCAGGCGGGAGCGGGAACAACAAACATCACACACGGTCGAAACATAATAACCGTGTGTTATCAAACAGAAAAAACCTGCAGGCGGGTAGATATTTTTGAGAGGGGAAGCCTCGTGGAGCCCAATGTACTGTGCTGAAGTGCGTGACAGGGGCACCGGCGTGGCACACGGTTAGTGTGAGTGAACCGTGTGTGTTGCATCATCCGACTTGTCTAATGTTCATAAATTTGGCGAAAATGACGCGGGAAAGGGTTAGAACACGAACACACTTGCATGTGGACCAAATATATGTATGAAAAGGGTGGTTTGATGTTCAAATACCAAATGTAACTTCGATGTGGCACCGATCTCGCAAAGCGCACGGTATTGCTTGCCCCCCCTCGTGTCGGCAGGAGGGGGATCCTAAGCTATGAACGCATGCCCGCCCCCACGGAGGTTCACCTAGCAATGTGCAAAGTAGCAGCCCCCATCACACACACACACACGCACACACACGCGCGCGCGCACACACATGCACACGCACACACACACACGCACACACCCACACACCCACACCCACACACACACACACACACACACACACTTTCAGTCGGCGGGAGAGGGCATCTCACCAAGATGTGTATCATAGAACGGACCAAGAATAATCCACCTTGGTCGTACAACCTCTCTCTTGTTGTTGGTCAAAGTGATGGCCGTCCATGCGACCCCAGAGATGGGCTAGCTCGCCAATAATCACACAAGTAGCTAGTCCCGGAAGACAACCACTGCCTGCGTGTGGCCCAAACATATATATATATATATGGAGGTGTTGATGTTTGAATACACAATGGAACAACTTTGATGTGGCACCGTGCTTTGGAACCAGAAATCCCCACACGGAGTGAAGGTTAGTTGACAATGCATATGTATGTCACACCACACTTCGAGTCGATGACGGGGATTCATGCATGCATGCATGCATAGTATGCGCTCAAACTTAATTAGGTCTGAATCTCACCATGACCTACTACGATAACAAGAACCAAAGGAAGAATTAATCCGCCATGGTAACATATCTTGTTGTCGGTCAACGTGATCATGGATGTCCACGCGGGCCCATGAATATATAAGCTTGTCGCCGATAACCACGGGAGGGAGTGTATGGTTCGAAGACAACCACTACATGCATATGTATGTATGGAGGTGATGCGTGCATGCATGTTTGAATGCCATTCACAACATTGATGTGGCGCATGCGTCGAAAATCGTACAGTCCCCACATAGAGCGAGATCGGTTCATGACATGTCGTGGTACTGGCCACTTCGACTCGATGGGAGGGATTCATGCGTACACATGCATGTGTGCTCAAACTGTATCATGTCATCCTAGAGCATGACCTATATACCGTAATACAAACAAAAAAATACTCCCCTCAGTCAAATTAACCTCTCTCGTTGTCAGGCAAAGTAGTGATGGACCAAGCGGGCCCACAGATGGAAAGCATCGATATCGCTAATAACCGCGTGAGTGGGTGCGAGAGGACAACCACTATCGCTTTGCATGTGGGCCAAACATATGTTGAATACCCAAAATGCATAACTTTGATGTGGCACAAGCCTCGGAAACCGTAAAGTCCCCACGTAGAGCGAGGTTCATGAAGCGTACTACATATGATGGTCCCCTTCCCCCTCTTCGACGCATACTATATGCTTCTACCGTAATACAACCCAAAATAAATCCTCCTTGATGGTGAAATTAATTAACCTCTCCCGATGTAGGCCAAAGTGATGCATGCATCGACGATGACCTCGCGGGCCCACAGATGGAAGTGTCACACGTGAGTGTCCTAAGATAACCACCGCCTGCATGCATGTGGCCGAAAGAGGTGTTGTGCGATGTTTGAATAGCCAATGCCCAACTTTGATGTAGTATGTGCCTCGGAAACCGAAAAGTCCCGACACTGAGTGAGGTGTACGTGTTCACGGACGCGTACGTAGTATATATGCTAGTCCCCTCCCACCTATTTGACGCGTACTGTATACTCCCACCATAACACAAACAAAAAAGATTCTACCTTGCTGGTCAAATTAACCTCTCTGCCGGCTGTTGGTCAAAGAAGTGATGGACGACAACCTCGCGGGCCCACAGAAAGCGTCACACGCGAGTGAGTGTCATGTAGGACAACCACCGACTGCATGTGGCCAAAACATGTATGTATGAAAGGGTTCTGTAATGTTTTAAATAACGAATTCACGACTCTGATGTGGCACCTGCCTCACAAAACTGCCAACCCACACGGTGGCTCACGACTCGTAGTGTACTGCCAGCTACCCCCCCCCCCCCACACACACACACCGCGCATCCACCGCAACTAGGATGCATGTTAAATTTCCCTGCGGTGAACATATGTTACTAAAGGAGGGACGTTTTAATTTTGAAAAAAAAAACCAGAGATCATTAAGACATTTTAGTACATTGATTGATTCTCTAGGGGTATAATGTGCAAAAATCAAATTTGAGCTACATGCACACGTGACAGTGCACCTAAATGGATTGGAAAAACACATGTGTCTCACTCGGTGCATATGTTTACTCCCCATGCAAGAAATTTCAAACATTAAGAATCTTGATTTTTAAAATCTAGTACATCCAAAACTTATTTGAAATTCATGAAACTTATCGTGTTGTCATATGGACACCAATACACAGTGGCGTTGTACCTTTTTTTGTCAAATTTGAGACAAGTTTTGATGTAATCTTTATCTTCTTACAAACAGGATATTATTAATAATTGGGAACCAATATCAAAAATGTATTATTTATTCGAACCGTGGGCGTTAGACCAACAATGGATACGTGTCATGCTTCGGTTCAGAACTAAAGCGGCAACATTAATCATCAAAATAGAAAAACAAAATACGTGCTGCCAGGCGACCCCTGTGCCGTGCGAGCAGGCGTGAGTTGACGGGACGCATGCGAGCAGTCCGACACGTAGGCAGACCAGGAGGCGTGTGTAGGATCGAAAGTATGTCTAGAGGGGGGGGGGGATTAGACTACTTGACCAAATAAAAATCTAGCCTTTTCCCAAATTTATGTCTTGGCAGATTTTAGCAACTTAACACAAGTCAAGAAATCAACCTACACATGCAATTCTAAGAGTATAGCAGCGGAATGTAAATCATTGCATATGAAGGTAAAGGGGAGGAGTTTGGAGGGAGCAAACGCAATGTAGACACGGAGATTTTTGGCGTGGTTCCGATAGGTGGTGCTATCGTACATCCACGTTGATGGAGACTTCAACCCACGAAGGGTAACGGTTGCACGAGTCCACGGAGGGCTCCACCCATGAAGGGTCCACGAAGAAGCAACCTTGTCTATCCCACCATGGCCATCGCCCACGAAGGACTTGCCTCAGTTGGGTAGATCTTCACGAAGTAGGCGATCTCCTTGCCCTTACAAACTCCTTGGTTCAACTCCACAATCTTGACGGAGGCTCACAAGTGACACCTAACCAATCTAGGAGACACCACTCTCCAAAAGGTAATAGATGGTGTGTTGATGATGAACTCCTTGCTCTTGTGCTTCAAATGATAGTCTCCCCAACACTCAACTCTCTCTCACAGATCTAGATATGGTGGAAAGATGATTTGAGTGGAAAGCAACTTGGGGAAGGCTAGAGATCAAGATTCTTGTGGTTGGATTGGAATGTCTTGGTCTCAACACATGAGTAGGTGGTTCTCTCTCAGAAAATGAGTAGTGGAAGTGTAGGCACGTTCTGATGGCTCTCTCTCAAATGGAGAAGGGGGTGGAGGGGTATTTATAGCCTCCACACAAAATCTAACCGTTACACACAATTTACCAAACTCGGTGGGACCAAATAGTGAAACTCGGTGAGACCGACCTGGTTCAAAATGTGAACATTAGGCTTTTCGGTGGGACCGACAATACCAACTCGGTGAGACCGATGCGCTAGGGTTAGGGCGAAACCTCATCTCGGTGAGACCGATCACATGAACTCGGTGAGACCGATTTCAGTAATAAGCAAACAGAGACTTGGTCAGGCAAACTCGGTGGGACCGATCGCTCATTTCGGTGACACCGAAACGTTACGAAAAGGAAACAGAGAGTTTGCATTGCCAACTCGGTGGGACCGATCACTCATCTCGGTTAGGCTGAAATGTTACGAAGGGAAACAGAGAGTTTGCAATCCCATCTCGGTGAGACCGAGATCCCTATCGGTGAGACCGAACTGATTAGGGTTTCTGGCACTGGCTATGTCAAGTGAACTCGGTGGCGCCGGATAGATCAAATCGGTGGGGCCGAGTTTGACTTTAGGTTTAGGACATATGTGGAAATGAGAAAGTGGTTGAGGGCTTTTGGAGCATATCACTAAGCATTTTGAGCAAGCAAGCCATTAAGCAACACCTCATGCCCTTTTAATAGTATTGGCTTTTCCTATGGACTCAATGTGATCTTGGATCACTAAAATGAAAATGTAGATTCTTGAACTTTTGCCAATATGTGTCCTTAGCATTTTGAGGGGTCCACATCTCTAGTCCATGCCATACCAATCATTGAACTTTCTGAAACATTAATCTTGAATGGATATTAGTTCAATGAGCTATATGTTGTTATGAATTACCAAAACCACCCGGGGATTAGTTGCACTTTCAGCGTGCGTGCAGGTGTGTGAATTGACGGGAGGCGTTCTCGCTGCACAGCGTCATCGGGAGGCATGCGAGTAGCTGTGTGAAATGATGGTAGGCATGCCAGCAGTCCGGTGCGCAGGCTCACCGGGAGGCGAGCCAGTGGTTTGACCGCCGCCCGCCTCTCTCCCACTACTCCATATTAATGGTGCGCCCGAGCGGCCGCACCCCCCATCCTCGCCACACACGCAATCCTCTCTCTCCGCTTGCATCCTCGACGCCGCTCTCAGTCCACAAAGCCGTCTGTGTATGAGGATGTCGCCGAAGCGCCCCATCGAAGGGAGTGGCGACGCTGGGGCTACTGAAGCACCGAAGCACGGCGTGGAGATGGAGACAGAGGTTGTCGTCGCCGCCGATGATGTATCGATGCACCCTGACGTCGTCGTGCTTCCACAGCCGGAGCCGGAGGTCCACGCCGACTCCGGTGATGATTCGGGCGACGACTCCGGCGATGACTCCGACGACGATGGAGAACCGGTTAGTCATCTATACCCATTTATGTGTCAAATACATCCTAGGGTTTCTCTGGTTACTCCTACGTCCTGCCTCCCCCTTTTTGTAATAGAAATCCTATGGCTATGTTCTCCCAATCCATGAAATATGAGTAAGTTTCATTAGATCCGTGTAGTGTATTGATTGTTTGAATGGTACAAGTGATAAGTGATTAGTTGTTTCATCTGTGCAAATGATTTCTGCTAATAATCCAACTAGGGTTAGTGTTCATGCTAATAATTCCTAGCCAGGTCTTGACAATGGATTTTGAATGACCTACATATATGTTTGTGCCATTATTTTCTTCAAGATTGGTCTGTACATAGATGATTGTGCTTAAAAATCAAACCATAATTTGTGGATATGTCTAAAAAATAGTCATAAATTCCTAATCCTACTTTACGGCATGTAAACATTGATTTGATGCCAAATTTTAGCAATTGCCAAATGTTCGCTAGAGATTAATTTGTATTCCAAATTTGACGCCACATTTTTTTTACTATATGTATAGGTGCTATGTGACGATGTCGACAGCGAGGATGAAGATGGCCAGAGAAGGTACAAGAGGCAAATCCTCAGGGAGCTTTATGCGGGAATGCATAACAAGCGTATTAGGACCTGGAACGGGGGCTATCGATGCCCATTTTGCAACCAAAAGCTTCATGAAGCGTATCAAAGTGTTCTGGCACATGCAAGAGGATGAGCCGTTGGCTCCTTCAAGCAGAAGTATTCTCGTAGGGTGGCGCACGCCACGTACGCCGAGTACCTAGAGAAGCTTCAGGATCCTGCCGGCAGATGAGATGAGATGTGGGATCGAACTATGTATGGCAATGTAGTGTCTTAATGACGGTTGAACTATGTACTTATGGTTGAACTATGCTTGTGTACGCTTATTTTCTATGTTTGAGTATGTTTAATCTATGTTTACTTATGTCTAAATGTGGGATATGGATGCAATCAGTTCGGTTGATGGAATCTACCTCCGTCCTGGTTTATTGGTCCCCTTTGTAATTTGTGCTAAATTTTGACCAAAGATTTAACTGACAAAATGTTAGTGCAGGTCAGCAAAAATTATATCGTTGGATGCGTATTTGAACATAGTGTTCAATGATATAATTTTTTGTGACATGCATAAACATTTGTTAGTTAAATCTTTGGTCAAAATTTGGCACAAATTACAAAGGGGACCAATAAACCAGGACGAACATAGTACGTCAATCATACACGGTTCCAAAAATTGGAACTGTGTGCAATGACTTTCATTTTCCCTGTTACGTCAATCACACTGGTTGGCTCTAGCAAATCGTTGCCTCCGAAACTCTTTGTGGGACAGAAAACCCTCACCACCCAATTCAAAAAAGAAAAAAGAAAACCCTCACCATCACCACGTCACAAAAACCCTCACCCCGCCCGCCACCTCCTCCGGTCCCCATTCACACCTGCACAAGCTCCTCCGAGACTCTGCATGGCACCGCCTATCGCCGCGGCAACCATTTAGCTCGACACCTGTCGCCGCCGCCAGGCTGCCGGCAAACCCCACCGCATTTCGCCACTTCCGCTTGCCGCCGCCTATCGCCATCGACTTTCTCGACGCTGCTCGCGGTCGACCCAGCTCCGCCCGATTGGGGAATCCGCCGTATTGAGGGTTTTCCCATGGACAACTAGGTAACTAATTTAATGAGATATTATCTCATCTCTTATCCCAGTTCATCTGCCTCGTTTAATCACCCGGCCGAAATCGCCGTGAATTCATTTTTATTTGAGCTGATTTGGGGATTTTTTTTCATTCATAGAGTGTATAGTGCGCGGACACTTCAAGACTTTGTGGCCTCGGCCAGACATCCATGGAGTTCCATCTCACCGTACCAAATGACTTGAGGATGCGCGCGGTATGTTCAATCTCACCCTAAATCGGTTGGCATGGCCTACTTTCCTGAACATATACTATATATTGCTGTATTTGGATAAAAGGTGCCACATGCAGCATATACGTCAAAGGGGATTTTTTCCCTCTTCTTTCTATATTAGGCAAATTAATGATGTATTGTTCTTTCGATTACTCTCATATTTCCATGACATCATGGTTACCCTATCTATTTAATTATAGACTAGCACATATGCCCGTGCATTGCAACGGGAGATAAAATAGTATGCATTTAAAGTTAGTGAGAATTATATGTGCAAGCAAAACCCTGTGTGCACAAAAAAAGGAACATTTAGCTTCTCGGTTTCACCGCGTGTGAAGGAATCAATCCACTATTTTTCCATTCATTGATTGAGGGCATTTAAGAGTTTGTTATGTTATCGTACGCCAGACAAGGCCCATGAGTTATTCAATCTACTCTTCCTTTCAATTGAGGGGATTTTTAGGTATGAAGTTTCTGAATATTTTAGGAAACATGAACAATTTTTTAAATCCTAGACAGTTTTTTGAAAATTATGTACACTTTCGAAAAAATGCGAACAAAATATGAAAGGGAACATCTTTTAAAATTCACAATCATCTTTTGAAAGCAGTAACTTGTTAAAAAAACATGAACATTATTTGAATGTGTAAACATTTTTTTAAAACAGGAACATGTGTTGAAAATTCATAAGATTTGTAGAAAATGTGTATCTTTTATACACGAACATTATATTTAATTTTGAAAATTTCACTGAAACATCAATATTTTCAAATTTGGAGCATTTTTTGAAATGCCATTTTCTTTTTAGAAATCTCGAACAATTTTGTAAAACAATATTTTTTTTAAAAGGGCAACTTTTTGCAAGTTCCCAATATTTTTCAAAATAGCAACAAAATTTTGGAATTATGAACTTTTTCCAAAATTTGTTTTTTTAAATTCTGAATGGTTTTTGAGAATTTTTAATTTACGAAATAAATTTTAAAATAAAAATAAACTTGGAACGGGAAAAAAGAGATAGGGAAAGGAGAATAAAAATAGTGTAAAACACAGAAAAAAAGAAAAATTGGCCAGCCCATTATTGGTTGTCCTGTGCGAAACTCCGGCTATTTGTCGCCCAGTGTGGAAAATAGAATTTTACCAGCTGCGTGGGTAGAAAAATAGTGGGCTGGCTTCACTGGGCCACAGCGCACGGCCCACGTACGAGAATTCTTTTTCTCGTGGACAAACACATAAGAATTTAGTACCACCTCCGGTAGAAAAAAAAATCTTTCCGATGGTGAACGGATGAAAAAATTGACGAAACACACCTTGCTTTATTAGTAGGTATAGATTTTTGTCCTTTGATTTCAACTGCTGTACAGTTCTTTCAATTTCGCCCATATTTGCATGTTACCATATTCTTTAACAATCCTACCATTTTCTGCAGCGCGTCCCTTGCTATGCAACAGAATCTGTAGTACACAATCTTTCCCTTTACATAAATCAAGACTGTAGGGACGTCATACTGAACACAAACCATGGATTTACAATCATTGCTACTGTAAGACTTGATGAACGTGGTCACTCCTATTTTGGCAGGGGCCTTTGGACAGAAATTTCTAAGTTTTATGTACTGAAAGCTGGCACTAAAATTGGACTGCACGTAAAAGAGCCTTGTCATGAGATATATGCTAACTTCCCCGACGATATCATGACTAGTTTTAATACTCTGCAGAGTTTAGTACACTTTACCCACTGGACCCAATCCGAAGATAGAGACGAAGTGTTTCAGAAGAGGTTCCCTTAAGCACCTGACGGCCACATCCCACCTACATATGCTACATCTGTCGACACTGTCTGGGCAAGGGTTCCAACAACTGATCAACTAAGCAAGAGTCCATATAGCCAGTGGCCGCACATGGAAGCTACTAGTCACTAAGTCTGTCTGATCTTTTTGAACCTGGGCGGCATTCCACTTAGGGTGCACTCTCATGGGTGGATGGCCTTAGAAAAGGTGCAAGACCCCATGATGCCTTCCCTCAACACCAAACAATACCACTTCCGCCTAGAGGTGAATTAATCCTTAATTACTAATCATTTAGTTATATGTATAATCCTCACATAAGCTCAATGAATACACAAACCACCCCCGTCTACAAAGCATAGCAACTACAACTACCACGATCTGCAATGACGGGAAGATAGCTCAACATCATAGTACAATAATATTGTATTCCTATACATGCATATATTCATAGTCTGATATGAACTACATGCATAGAAAACAATAGGTGAAGGATGATCAACATGTAACTTGCCTTGGTTCTGGTTCAAAAAGTCACACTCCTAACAATAGCTCGCGTCGCACTCCAGACAATCTACACGTTTCACATAATCAACAAATCAATCACCGAAACTCAAATAGAACCAAAATAAAACCAACAGCAAGAAATCATTTTAAAAATCCAACAACAGTAGCACAACAACATGGACAGATCATCTACAATCACAACGCAAAAAGAAACGCTCAAAACCGACAAACGGTTCGAAAGTTATGGCCTCCGGAAGATTTAATTCAAATTCAAACGAATTCAAATTTGAAAGGTGCAAACATGTGAAATTTTGGTACTGTGATAAAGTACTGGTTTTTGTGAGTGCATAGGAAAAAGAATCACCTAATTTGGATATATATACTAAAAGATATAGCTAGTTAAACTTTTAGTGAAAATCTGTGAAAAAACAAAAAGAAAACTCTGTTCTGGAAAACACAGTAGCGATCGCTGTAGCGTTTACTGTAGCGGTTGGCCACGTGTCAATGCGTGGCTGGCTGGAAGATTGCATGCGTGTGTGCTCACCAGCAAAGCAGAGAAAGACGGCGGCGGCTTCGGGCGTAGGCGGCGGCGCTGCTGCGGTGGTCCTCCCGGTGAAGGTGAGGTGGCAGGTGGATGCGGTGTCGAGTGGCGGAGGTGGTGGTGGTGTGAGCAGCGGCTGGGATGTCCTGTGTTGGCGTCGGCGGCTCGTGAACTCCGGCGAGGTCGGGCCGGCGTCGGGGTCATTCTAGTGGCCTGCAGGTCACTCCAAGGTGTCAACGAGTGCGGCTTCGCGAGGGAAATCGAGTGGGGCAGGCGGTGTGGCTGGAGATGCTCTTACGGCGGCGCAAACGTCCGGTGAACGGCGGCGGTCGGGGGAGCTTCTCCCGAGATCCAAAACGCCCTACAGAGGCATGCGGTCGATGAGAGGTGGGGAAAGGAGAGCGGTGGGTTTCCTCTATGGTTTTGGCTCACGTGCGGTGTCCCTGGGGAACATGGGATCGACCAAAGCGCCGGGCTCGATCCGGCTCGGCTTCGGGTGGGCGCGCGGTGCGGCGCACGTCCTACCGGAGGAAGGGGACGGGTGCGGGGCCCGCTGTCAGCGGCTCAAGCGGCGAGTGCAGTGCTGCGCGTACCGCTTCGTGTGGCCAGCTGGGCCGCGGCAAAGGGGAGGTGAGCCGCTGCTGGGCTGGCTGGCTGGCTGGTTTCTCTTCTTTTGTTTTTAACAAAACCACAGCCACAGAAAAAAACTAAAATAAAAACACATAACAGAATAAAATCTAAATAAAATATATAAACACAAAGTAAAATAATACTACTAATATAAACTACTGGAACACTAGTTGCACCTATAATGCAATTTTGGAAATTCATTTTTATGCAATAGGCCACTCAAACAGCAATAAAACACTCAAATAAAATATTTTGGAGATAAAGAAAAATACCAGAACATATCAGATGAACTAGAAATAATATTCTGGACATTATGAACATTTTTAAAATAGGGGAGAAGTCATGTTATCTCCACTCCAATAAATTGCCTTTAGTTGCGTAATGTAAAGAATATTTCAGAAAAACAAATAATGAAATAAAAAATATGAGATGCATATGAATGACCTATTAACATCCTAATTTAGGAAAATTGGGATGTTACATCGGCACTGTAAGTTACGGCAAACAGCTGGTTTGCCGTCTGTTTTCGCACAGCGGACGGCAAAGACCCATTTGCTGTCGGTGGCAAACGACAAAGAAGGTGGACGGAAAAGAACTGACGTTTGCCACGTTAGGTGGCTAACGGGAGGCTTTGCCGTCTGCCAGCAGACGGCAAACATGCCCTCCCCTTTGTTGTCTGCCATCTGACGTCAGCAGACGCGTCATGCCCTCCCCGCTCTTTGCCGTCTGCCACAGACGGCAAACCACCCCGCTCTTTGCCGTCTACCATAGATGGCAAACCGCCCCAGCCTTTGTCGGCTGCCACAGATGGCAAAGTGACCAAATGGGTCAGCTCCCAGGTTGCACAGGTTGCGGCCACGTGGCCTCTTTGTCGTCTGTGGCAGACGGTGAAGAGCCCTTTGCCGTCGGTGGCAGACGGCAAAGAGCCTGCATTACCTCTTTTTATTCTGGTTTTTCTTATATCCAAGCATTTTCACAGCAAATATATGATATATATATATATATATTTATTTTTTCACCGGGCAATTTCACAGCAAACATATGACATATCCAACACATAAGTTTCATCATACATACATAGTTCCATCCAACCATACATAGCAAGTTCCACATACATAGTTCAATCCATACATATTACAATAGTTTCATCCATATAGCAAGTTTCACTTTGTTCATCGATACAAAAGAAAAACAGAAAGGGAAAACAAGCACTCCATCAATGCAAGCTTCCATGAAGTGAATGCAATCTGCAAAATGGGAAATACGAAAGTTAGAAGAAGAAGACTAGAAGAAGAAGAAGAAGAAGAAGAAGAAGAAAATGAAGACGAAGAAGACATATATGACATTTATGAGCTAACTTAGGTAAAAATGACATTTTTGAGCTAACTTAGGTAAAATGGATCATTTATGACCTAACTTAGGTAAAATTGATCATTTATGAGCTAAGTTAGGTAAAATGGATCATTTATGAGCTAACTTAGGTAAAATGGTTCATTTAGGTAAAATGGATCATTTATGAGCTAACTTAGCTAAAATTGGTCATTTTGGAGCTAACTTAGGTAAAATGGATCATTTGGAGCTAACCTAGGTAAAATGGATCATTTTGGAGCTAACCTAGGTAAAATGGATCATTTATGAGCTAACTTAGGTAAAATGGATCATTTATGAGCTAACTTAGCTAAAATGGATCATTTTGGAGCTAACTTAAGTAAAATGGATCATTTTGGAGCTAACTTAGGTAAAATGGATCATTTTGGAGCTAACCTGGGTAAAATGGATCATTTTGGAGCTAACTTAGGTAAAATGGATCATTTTGGAGCTAACCTAGGTAATTATGGCATTTTTGAGTTAACTAAGCATATTATGCCATTTTTGACATAACTAAGCTAAGTATAGGTCATTATTGAGCTAACCTAGGTAACTAAGCATATTAGAGCTAACTTAGGTCATTTTGGAGCTAACTTAGGTACAATTGATCATTTTGGAGCTAAGTAAGCTTATTATGTCATTTTGGAGGAAAATAAGCTAAGTATATGACATTTATGAGGTTACCAAGGTTGTTATGCCATTTTTGACCTAAGTAAGCTAATTATGCCATTTTTGACATAAGTAAGCTAAGTGTATATGTCATTCTTGAGCAAACCTAGGTAACTAAGCATATTAGAGCTAACTTAGCATATTAGAGCTAACTTAGGTCATTTTGGAGGAAACAAAGCTAAGTATAGATCATTTTAGAGCTAACTTAGGTAAAATGGATCATTTTGGAGCTAAGTAAGCTTATTATGTCATTTTGGAGGAAAATAAGCTAAGTCTAGGTCATTATGGTAAGCATATTGGAGGAAATAAAGCTAAGTCTAGGTCATTATGCATTTGTTAAGCAAAACACTAGAGAAAACTTACCCTCATCACGGAGGTGAAGCACCGGGGTTGCTCGTGCCGGTACCACCTTGAGAAGGATCGTGCGATGCTTGTCTGGAGTTACGCGGCACCAAAGATCATTTGCAATGTCTCGTTAGCATGATGACACTCAAATGTTAAGACTAGTAACTAATGACCATTCAAATGAAACTCACCATGGTCCCCGAAGCAATGACTGACATCGGCGGAGGGGTCTGACCGGTCTTCTCGCACACATACTCCACATTTGATTTTGACGAGTCAGTCATACTAGTTAGTAATGAAACGAACATTAAGTGCATGATTTGGCTAATATGCAGAAGAAACTTACCACGAGGAGCTCGTACATGGCCCGGTTCTGCATGTCATTCCGTGCCCTCTCCTCCTCCAACATCCTAGCAGTCCTCTCCTCCAACTCCCACTCCTTCTCCGCCGCCTGCTGGTCCCTCTTCGCCAGAAGCGCTTGGGTTCTATCTCTCTCTCTCTCTGAAGAGCAGCCTGCAACAACACTCCTCGTTAGCATTGTAATCATTGATGGCCGCACACACAATGTAATGGAGGAAAAATAGCTGAGTCCATATAACTAACCTCGAAGGCGAGCTCGATTGGCTGTTGACGAGGCCTTACCTCAGGAGCGGAGCTCGACTAGCGCGCCTTGATCTCCGGGAGAGTGCGAGGACAACGGATAAGTCCATCTCCAATGGCTATCGAGCCATGGGACCTCCTGCCACCAGATATCATCACCAGCTCTGGATCAATGGGACCCTGGCTTGGGTTAAAGTCCTTCCCTTTCCTCGCCTTCCCCTCATCTTTATACTTCACGAGCTTGTTGTGGGAGGAGATGTTGGTGAAGTTCTCTGGATGATCGAGGTCAGACGCTGAGAATGCCTTGACCTTCTTGTACGAGGCAGTATGGGCCATGGCATAGAGGTCGTACACATCTGGCACCTCTGCCTTATTGTGTCGCGCCTGAAAGAGAGGAACATAGTAAATTAGTAATTAAAGGGCTCAAGCTAGCATGAAGAATGAATTGCATGAATCATGAAGCAAACCACATACCCATTTTCGCCCGAACTAATATAAGTTGGCGCTACCTTGATGGTGTGGCACACCTTCCATTTGGGCACGCCGGTCCTTGGCATTGTTTTCAAGGGCTAGCCATTGGTCTGAGCACCACTCATCCACCAACACCTCCCACCAATCCATCTGATCCGCACACCATCTCGGAGGCACCTAAGTTAGTAAAGACAAACTTGATCGCTACGCCTACGAATCAAATCAAGGAAACTAAGTACAAGGCCTTAAGAATAGGTAATTACCGTCATGTGCTGCTCCTTCTTTAGAAACTTCTCGCGGCACGCCGGCTTGGTCTTCTTAATACCACGCGAGGCGTAGTAGTCTCGAACAGCCTGCACACGAGCCTCGTGCCATAAGTTTTGTAGTAGGCGCTTGCACTCGGCATCGATAACCTGTGCCGCGGCCTCCTCGTATCCCACCTCACACCTGTAGAAGGTTTGCAATCAAATGAGACAACATTGATTAGTACAATAACTAGCTATTTGAAGATTTTTAATTGTGTAAAGGAGAAATTACCCAAAACTTTCTAATCACCATGTCTGCCCTCGTGTGGCACAAGACACCATCGACCATCTCCTCCGGTGGGGCCGGGGCAGCCAAGTAGTGCTCCTAGCTCAATCCTAGCTGTGGAAGCTGACCCTCACCGGGCAACGTGACAAACCCCGGGAAGTTTTGCCGGCAAAGCACACCAAGGACGGTGTTGGGCCTGCTGACATCCGGAGCGTGGTCCCAACCCCTGCAGTATGACAAGGCCGACGCATTAGATATTTGAAGAAACATGAAGGCAAAAGGTAGAAAAAGAGTAAATGCACTTACCCCTCCCCATAAGGGAAAATCAACCACCTCTGCTCGCGGGTCGCCAGCACAGGCGGGAGCCGTGTACAACCACGCTGGTACATGATGGCCCCCTCAACTACCTTGCCCTCGCTATCAGCCGGATCCCCGCCACCATTAGCATGGCCACTCGGCCCCTCAGGCGAATCCGGCCAGGTACCCCATTCGGACATCTCCTGGGGTGTACCCTGGTCTGGAGTCTCGTGGGCCGAAGTCTCATGGCCGAAGGCCCGTCGAGCCAAGGCTCGTGGACCGGAGTCTGTGTAGCCTCCTCCTCAGACGTGTCCACCCTAGCAGTCCAGTGCTCGGGTGAATCAGTTGGGGGTGGCGGCGAGGAAGGCATAGGAGCCTGCCTACCTCTCCCACGGCCACGTCCCCCCCGACCTCCTCCCTTCTTCCCTCCTCGACCTCCTCTCCCGGTGGGCAAAGAAGCGCCCACCGGTGTCTTCATACTGTCGACCAACGCTCTCCGGAGAGACTAGGGTGGAATGGAAGTACCCCTCCCACCACGCGCCAACGAAGAAGGATCCTCAAAGCGGTCCGGACCCGCGCCCACCATCTTTCAACACCTGCCATGACAAAGAGTAAATGAAATTAGTACAACATAAAAAAAAATTAATACCGACATGAATAATAATATGTATATAACTTAAGTGTATCATCATCAAGTACAACATAAAAAAATTGAATACCTAACATGAACTAACAATATATATATATATATATAATACAAATTGAATACCTGACATGAACTAATAATAATCTTGATCGTCTATATATGCTCCGGGATCATAAATGCATCATCATCATCACTATCATGAATGACGTGCTCCTCGGGTTCAGCGGCATCAACATGTGGAAGGCCACCTTTATGTAATCGGTCAAGCATTGACAGGTCATCCGCAACAGTAACCTCTTCTTGTTCTGGCTCAGGGGTGAAGTCAGATTCACTGTTGCTGTCTACTTCAATGTTCTGGGGTGAAGTAGAGCGTTTCTTGAAATGTTTTTTGGAAATACGTGTTTCTTGGAAGAATTCACCTTCATATGTGTCTGGGTTAATGTGAGGTTCATAATCCTCTTCATTGGGGGGAGGTGGTCTAACACATGGTGGCACTTCATAAACGACATCCCAACCATTCAGATTTGGATCAGTTTGGCAGGCCCATGGTAGATAGAAAACTTGGGTCGCCTGTTGAGCCGTAATATAGACATCGGGAACATATAAATGGGTGCTTTGTTTGATTTTGACTAGCCCTATATGTTCATGAGTCCTTCTAGTCTCCATCGGCTGGAACCAATAACATTTGAAGACTACGACGTTCGGTGGGTTTTCACCATAGAATAGAAGTTCATAAATTGCTTCAACTCTCTCATAATACTCGGTACCTCCTTTGCCGATAGCAAAGACACAACAATTTGTAGACTTTCGGTCGGCCATAGATAGCTCTTTGCCGAAGGTACGAAAGCGATACCCGTTGATGTCGTATTTGTCAAATGAACGGACCTTATAGTCAAAACCATTAGCGACTTGTCTCAATTCGGCGTCCATAGACTCTGAATTAGCCTACAAGTTTAATACGAAAGGATTGTTGCATTATCCGTAAATTAGACAAAGAAATGAGAATGGTCTAATGGAAATTACCGTTTGTTTGAACCAAGAGATGAAACCGGGAAAGCTGCCTCCATGCTTTGCCAGAAGCTCATACTCTTTGATGGATTCCTTTTCGATCACCGCTCCATCCGAGAATTTGGCGACGTATTGACTGTATCAAATATCCGGGAATAAGAGCAGTTCAAAGGAATTCGAAGTTGTGAAACAATGTACCGAGAACTTACTCGATGTACGGCCGCACTTCTGTTAGGTTGTTGAAGATATACAATGAAATGGTCCGCCATTCTTCGACATCCAACGATATTGGTTTCAAAGCACCGGCTGGTGCGAGTTTCCCTTTGAACAGGCTGAGGTTGGATCCACCTTTTTTAGGGTTGCCAGCATTGTACCAATGCTTTGGATTATGCAAATGACGATTTTTGGCTTCGTAGTGTGCTGTCACGAAGTTTTCCACCACCTCAGTAATGAATGCCTCGGCCATCGATGCTTCAATTCTACGTTTATTTTTACATTTTGCTCAAAGCGTCTTCTGCATCCTCTCAGTTGCGTAGCACCAACGATTTTGCACGGGCCCCCCCAATCTTGCCTCGGTCAGGATATGCAAAATCAAATGCTGCATTGGATTAAAGAAGCCCGTTGGAAAGATCTTCTCTAACTTGCAGATCAACTCCGGCGCCAACTCTTCCATTTCTTATAGCACGGCAGGCGATAGTTCTTTCGCACAAAGAACACTGAAGAAATAGCTCAGCTCTGCCATTACTAGCCATTCATCCTCAGGGATAAAGCCACATAACATCACCGGCATTACCCGCTCAAGCCATATGTGCCAATCATGACTCTTGAGACCAAATATTTTCAATTTTTCAAGACTCGCTCCCCTCTTTAGATTCGCTGCATACCCATCGGGGAACATCAACTGCATTTTCACCCACAAGATAATTTCCCTCATAGCTGGCCTTCCAAGATTGAACCATGCCTTTGGCTTCGTCCAGTTCTGCTTTCCTTTCGGTTCTTGCAGGTTTTGTAACGGTCTATCACATAGCGCCTCCTGATCGACTCTAGCCTTAGTATTATCCTTTGACTTCCCCTCTATGCCGAACAATGTACCAAAAAGGGCCTCGGTGAGATTCTTTTCAGTGTGCATCACGTCAATGTTGTGTGGAAAAAGGAGGTCTTTGAAGTAAGACAGATCCCACAAGCATGTCTTGTGAGTCCAGGCGTGTTCCGAATTATACCCCTTGAAATACCCTAGACACTCTGGATCTGGCTCAAGAGCATTTAACTGATCCAGGGTCTCTTGGCCTGTCAACGCAGGTGGTGCATAGTTTTTGACAACTCTACCTTTGATGAAGTTCTTCTTGTCTTTCCTGAACTTATGGCGAGGATCTAGGAACTATCTATGCAAGTCGAAGCAAGAAAACTTGTGACCCGCCTATAGCCAATGGAACTGAAGAGCTGCCTTGCATGTGGGGCATGGGAACCTTCCATGCAAACACCATCCAATGAATAGCGCATACGCCGGCAAGTCATACATCGAGTACAAGTAGCAGACATGCATTATGAAGTTCTATTTGCTAGCGGTGTCGTATGTCTTGAACCCATTATCCCAAGCTTCTTGCAATTCATCCTTAAGCGGCTGCATGTACACATTCATATACTTCCCCGGATAGTTGGGCCCTGGAATTGTCAACGTCAGGAAAATGTTCTTTCTTTCCATAATCTGTCCGTGGGGGGGGGGGGGAGATTGAGTGGAATGACAAATACGGGCCAACAACTGTATTGGGTTGCCATCAGACCAAAAACATTGAACCCATCCGAGCTGATGGCGACTAGAGGATGCCTTGGATCTGCCGCTTTTTGCTCATGTAATGCATCGAAGCGCTTCCACGCAAAACCATCCGATGTGTGTACCATCATCAGATTCCCATTTGCATCTAGTTCGGTTCTTTTGCCCATTTTGTGCCATGTCATCTGTCTGGCCGTCTCTTCGACCATGAAAAGACGTTGAAGTCTTGGTACGATTGGCATATACCGAAGAACATTAATGGGGATTTTGGTCTGCGTCTTCTCACCCATACAGTTGTCTACCACAACATACCTGGAAGACTTGCAAATGGGACAATAGTTCATGTCCACATACTCAAGCCTAAATAAGGCACATCCCTTCTCACAGGCATGTATCTTCTCATAGGGCATCTTAAGTGCATGGAGAATTTTGTTTGACTGATACAGGTTTGCAGGCATTACATGGCCTTTGGGTAGAAAGCATCCAAATACTATCATCATCGCATCGTAGCATTCTCTGCCCAAGTTGAATTGAGCCTTCAGAGCCATTACTTGTGAGATGGCATCCAGCTGACAAAGCTCAGTGTGCTCATGGAGAGGACGTTTTGAAGACTCCAACATTTCATTGAAGGCCTTTGCAGATTCCTCCATCTCATCGTCCGAATCTTGAGCATCATCAAAGTCTTGCACCATGTCTTCCATCCTGGTACCATGCTCGTCGGTGCAACGACGAACCACCTCAGCTCTAGCACGTTGGGCAGACTCGCCATGAAATGTACACACCGTATAACCGGGCGTAAAACCACTCTTTTGCAGGTGTTTGCCCATTTCTTCCTCTGTCCTCTTGTGCCAGTTGTCGCACTGGACACAGGGGCACCAGGTTTTCTTCTGGCCATTTGCAAATGCGGCTCTCACAAACCCCTTGGTTTTTGTTAACCATTCATTGGTCATGTCTTTCTGACTAGTGTACATCCATGCACGATCACTCATCTTGCCTAGCTACTGGACACACAAGAAATACATATATAATTCAGCATGTATATATTCATCTGTTAATCTAGTTTGTCAATTTTATTACATCCATGCAACCTACACTCTAATAGGTAAAGATAGGTCCTAATCCCACCCGAATATGTGTAGATTGGGTTCGTTTTCCCATGCTCTGCTCCGGATCCGACGCAAAATTTCGGCAGCACCTCCCCACTGTTCTCCTGATACACATCTCTGCAATAAACAAAGAGGATGTGTACTCGGAGAACACCAGGGAGGCACTGATGAAATTTATCCATCGGATCCGGAGCAGAGGATATGGGAAAACGAACCCAATATACACATACTCGGGCTGTCCATGGATAACGTTGGACAATTCAAAAGAACCACGGTTATAAATATGCAAATGCATGCATATTTATAACTGTAACCCTTTCGAATGGGAGACGCATACTGGTTACGCATACTGATGATTGAAGACACCTATAGCTAGCAAGTTTCATCGGCACGAAGACCGGAACAGAGCAAATAATTAAGGGGGGAGGAGGAGATGTCATTTGTGCTCACCCACGAACACAGGGGCGGAGCTCGTCGACACCAGACCCTCGCAGGGATGAAACAACTGCACATTTAAATCCAAAGATGAGTAACATAGCATTATTGACAACAGTATGCCACCGAAATATATGTCATTCAGGGTTCCATCAACGTCAAGGCACCCCTAACCTATATAGATGTCATTTAGGGATTCGTCGATGCCAAGGCACCCCCTAACCTATAGCCGTCATTTAGGGTTCCATCGACGCCGAGGAACCCCCTAACCCGCTTGTCCCCGGGCTCCCTCAGGTATGGCGACGCACGGTCGATGGGTCAGCACTCGGACCGGGGGATTCTTGGCCTGGGCGACGGCGTCGGGACAGGCGGAACCCACTGGCTCCACCATCTATCCCCTCGGCGACCGGTGATCCTCGACCCTCTACCATGACCCTCGACCCCTCGGCGAACGGTGATCCTCGACCCTCGTTTCCGACCCTCGACCCTAGTTTTGGCGACCGGCGATCCTCGACACGGTTCCATTGGCGCCGACGCACCCCGTCGGCGATCCTCGACCCGGTTTTCCTTTTTCCTCTTCTGCTTCTCATCTTCTCTTCTTCTTCTTCTTCTTCTTCTTCTTCTTCTTCTTCTTCTTCTTCTTCTTCTTCTTCTTCTTCTTCTTCTTCTTCTTCTTCTTCTTCTTCTTCCTCTTCTTCTAATTATTCTTATTTTCTTCTTTTTTCATAACTAAACCTAAACCTAAAACTAAACTAAACCTAAACCTAAAACTAAACTAAACCTAAACCTAAAACTAAAACTAAAACTAAAACTAAATCTAAACTAAACATAAACCTAAAACTAAAAAAATAGAAAAAAAAGAGAGGAGCTAGTGCTCACCTTCGGAAGGGGGGCGGCTGGTGGAGGAGGTGGCCGATGGAGGAGGGGGTGGGGCGGCCTGGGGCAGGGCCGACAGGGCCCGGGGGCACCGGGTGGTAGGAGTGACGGGGCGGCGGTGGTGTGACACCCTGGTTTTGACAACTTTTTCTTTTCAAAATCTTCTTGACTTTATTTGAATTTTGGATGGTTTTTGAACCTTTCAAGTGAGTTTGGACTTATGAATCCTTGAACCTCTTTCCCTAGTGACCCAAAACCATCATCACCTTGCCACATCCCTCTTGGATCAAATTCCAACATTTAATCTTTTCCAAGTAATTGTTCTCTTCCTTGGGAAACTATGTCATCATTATGGGTTGTGAAGCAACCTATAGTTCTGATGATCAGAAAGATCCAAAATTTATACTACACCTTCTTATCATCATATGACCTCATAATCTTCAAAAACATTTCACTGTCCAATATTAAAATTTGGCCAGAATAATTATTTTCTCTCTGGTCAGAATTGGTCAATTGTGAAGCAACCTCTATTTTCCCAACTCAGAAAACTCCCAAATAAATTCCCTGAGATACTAGGGAACCTATCTAGCCACAATATTCAAAAATATCATCTAGGCCAATACAACTTTTTAGCAACAAAACTCTGCCAAGATTCTGCTCATTCCGAACCTCTGTGAAGGAAGTACTAGCTAGAGGTACCCAATGGCCATGAAATTTTTATGGCATCTCATACACCCCAAATGACTCCCACACACCAAAATTCAGCTCCATCAGATGAACCATGTGAGTGAACCAAGCACATTTAGTTTCTGGACCAGAATGTGGTTTACACATGAACCTCATTCAAAACTGATCCAAACCCTTTCAAATTTTACCAGTTTGTAGTTCTTTCAACCTAGGCCCCTCCAGACATTTCCACTAGCTCTATCTCCAGCTCATCTTTCCTCTAGACCCCTCTCAATATTTCTGTCAGAAACTTCAGTTGATGGTAACCTTCGAGCCAACTTGGACCTAGCCAAACCAAGGGTGCAGGTGGACTAAGTGGCCAAAGAAGAAGACCCAGACATGGTGCGCTGGACAAGGGAGGTCTCTAGACACCCTTGCCCGTGGTGAGCACGGCACTGGCATGCTCAGGCGCGCGCTCTGCAGCGCGCCCGCGTCTGAAGTGATGCGTCCCTGCTGCCTCGTGTGGCCTAGCCTTGTCCTCGTGTGCCGACATCTTCCCCTCCTTCCACCTGGCTGTTCTGGAATCATCTCCTCGCCGGAATCTTCCCCGGCGGCCGCCACGCACTCATGCACTGTGGCGCCTGTGGCCGCGCCGCAATGCTGTAGCTCGTCGCTTTCCCCTCCTAGCCTCCACCTCGCCATTACTGCCTCTGCCCTCCTCCATCACTTCACCCCGCAAGCGGCCAGCCAGCTTGGCGTCCCAGCCTAATCCTCGCCGGATTCGCCGCCGCTGACGAGCCCCGAAGGTTGCCGCCACCGGAGTAGAAGGGGTCGACGCCGTCAGGCCATCTCCGGAGAAGCTGCTGGTACAGGGAGGAACGCCATAGCACGCCCGACCCATCCCCGCAGTCGCCCGACTCCGCCGCCGTCTCCATCGCCGGTGAGCCGCCCCGCCTCTATTTTCCTCTTCCCTTTCTTTTTAAATGCCAGGGACCCCACCTGTCTGCCACCCAGCCGCGCTCGCCGAAGCGGTAACTGGAGGCACCCCTCCACTTTACGCCTTCGACGTGGCCCTTGTAGGTTTTCTAGTTTTTTATTAAAATTCCAACTTTGACCAACTGTAACTTTTTATCCAAAAGTCCAAATGACTTGATTCTTTTTGCATTTGGTTTTTCTTGAAACCCTCTAATTTCTGGTAAAATTTGGTATTTTTCTCACACTCACAGAATTTCTGGTGATTAAAACAGTGATATGTGACATTTTCAAATGCTATTTCAAAATATTTTCAGAGGGAAACTTTGGCGCTTTTGAAGACCAGGAGTTCTTGGGAAACCCAACAGAGCAAGGCAAGCCAGGACATCCATTTTATGAAGCATTTCAATAGCATTGCATATTCATATGAATTACTTTCATTTACCTGCTATATAATAATTCAACGTAAATTAATTCAAATACTTAGTTGCTGTCATGATAAGTTATTGTGATAACCTCCATGCTTGCTAAATGAACTTATTCGGTTGATCTTGAGTCACCTGTCTGGGCTTATTCGTGCAACCACATTTGCTGGTATGGGACGGCCTTGACTTGGTTTGGCTCCATGCTCTTTCACCGGTACCTCCGTCAAGGGAGGGTTATGCGTGCGTGCTGCCCTGATCAGGTAGACAGCGATAACCCTGTGAGCCCAGTTGAGTATTGTGCCGGTGTCCCCGCTTGGGACAGTTTAGTTTGGCCACGACGGTGGCAGGTGTCACGAGGTGACACAGGGGCCACCCAGGTCTTGACTCTGGGGGAGGATGATTGCCGGTGGTACGATGGGAGGGTCACAGGTCAGGCAGGTTTCGTTGGAGTAACTCCGGTCCACCCGATTGGGAACATGTACTAAGTACGAGGCCGGGTACTCCATGGTGTGGGTAAAGTGTGCAACCTCTGCAGAGTGTCAAATCTATTCGAATAGCCGCGTCCACGGTATTGGACAGCCCGTCCAGACCTCATTAGGTGGTCAACCGTAACAGTGATAATAATGATGGAGGAACTTATCTTATGACCGGAAGTACTCGGTGAGATATGAGTATTCCGAGGGTTGTGGGACAACCCGGAAGAGAGTAAGTTGATGCCAGGGCCGGGACACGATATCCCAGAAATTAACCCCTCGTGTCATCACCAGCCCAGGATTACCGTTACTGGTGGACACGTCCTTGTTATAGATTACCAAGCTATTACAAGAATTGGTTACAAGACCATGAAGGTCTAATGATACAACATTGGTTTTGGCGGTAGATGACGGAGTTGTCTCGTGGTTCTTCAACGTCGATGGGGCTCCATTCCTACAGGAACGGCTGACCTAGCTAACTCCTATCCCGCATGGCTGCCATCCTAGGCTCCGCACGGACGTCGCTGAGGTAATCCTCGTAGAACTCCTGACCTGGCCAAGTAAATAGCCAGGGACAAGCCTGTGAGTACGTTTGAATGTACTCGCAAACATCATGAACAAAAGATATACCGAATGCAGCAGATAAATTATATATCATGATGAACCAAATTATATGTGTATGCTCATGCTGGACTATATTAAATGCATGCTAACAGGAATTAAATCATGGCATGAGAACATAATAGCATGTTCAAATAAATGAATATATAAAAGTGTTAGTGATAAACAAGGAAAGTTAAAGGAAAATAAAATAAAAGAAATGCCGGTCGGATGTCAAGTGACACCACGGTAGGTCTTGAAGAGAAATGCCAATCGGGTGTCCACATGAGTAGTGGCGGGACCACCTGTAAACTCGAGGGACGCCATGAAGAGGTCTTGAAAAGAAATGCCAGTCGGGTGTCAAGTGACGCCACGGTCGGACTTGAAGAGAAATGCCAATCGGGTATCCACAAGAGTAGTGGCGTGATAAACCGCCTGTGAACTCGAGGGACGCCACAAAAGGTCTTGAAAATAAAACTGTGTGCCCGGGGTAGTCTAGCCAGCCCCTGAGACACTCAGGAAGATAAAATAAGAGAAACGGGATAGTCCACAATAACATGCATAACCATAGTGATATTCACAACAATAGTATTCAAAAATAACCATGACAGTGTTAGAGGTGATGACAATATCCTGCACAATAGTTCATGCTCAAGTTAATATTTTCCTGCGGAGACCGACTCTAAGACCGACACTTGACCAACCCAGACTGTAATCCTTGACCGTGGACACGGCTATTCGAATAGGTTCAAACTCTACAGAGGGTGTGCTCTTTATCCGCAAGTAAAGGATTTCTTTAGTCAACACCGAGACGCTGACTAATTCCCATTGCGGTCTTTGGGTTGAAAACACACCTGACCAGCACACACCAGGATTACTTTCCGGATGCCAGGAATCACCCAAGCATCATTCAAGAAAAACTCTGAGATGGAGAGACCAACGTCCTGCATGGGATCACTATTCATACATGCGGATTACAAGGGGTGCCCCCCTCTCAGCTACACTAGCCGGATACACCCATGCCCCCTGACCCGATGACAAGATTTAGTCCATCCCCATGGAAACCCTCATTGTGGCCCTTTGTACGATGTGTGCACGGAAAGGGGTTATCAACCTACTGAACCATACCCTACCCGAGGCAGGGACTAGTGGTAGCACGAATCAAGTATGGGGGTTACCGGAGCAAGACTCGATCTATGGTCAACTCAGGAGGTTCAACTTTTCCTGCAGTGGTTAGCACAACAAAGTATTCTTTCCAACAGCAATACCAAAACAGGGCCACAATCCCTTGCATGCTCCAACATGCATAACGAGCAAGGCATGATCACGCTCCAATGTGATCACCCTTCTGCCGGTAAAGTTGCTTCTCTTATGCCTGCTCCTGCAAGTTAGTCATGGCAACACACGATGCACGGTACGATGGTACATGCCAACACTACATGCATGCAAAAATAGCCATATGCCTGTTTTATTCAACATATCCATGATGCAATTATTCTTGCAAACAACAACTATGCAATTCACCATATCAAGTGTTCAAGATGCTTGCCTTTAGTATGCAGAGATGTTGGTTGCACTCAAAAAGTTTGAAAACTTTATCTTCCCTCCATTTCCTACTTTCAAAAATATTTGAATTACCACATATAGCAAAAACAGGGCCAAAAATTGTTTTAAATATTTTTGAAATAAATGCTAAAGTAAATTAGAGACAAAATAAGGAATATCAGAAAAAGAATCTTATCATTTGGAGTTGGTATGAATTACTTAGAGAGTTTCTAATCTGAAATAATTAAAGAAATGGACTATTTAAAATATCTAGTAGAAACAGAGTTTACGAAAAATGTTCACCTAGGCTAGAATAATAGAACATGATTTTAGGAATCTACAAAAATTTTAGTCATCCAATTTGGATTTGAAAAGGACACTGTGGGATTATTTGAAACTGCATAAAAAAGAAAAAGGGAAAAAGGAGTGGAGGTGCGCCCTAAGCGCGAAATAGCCGTGCAGCGCCACTGGGCCGAGCCCAGCCATTCGGCCGCACGGGTGAGATGACGTCGATGGCGCATTCTGAAAAGCCATCTCCACTTTAATGGTGGGGGCCCGCGGTTTGAGGCACCGACGAGTGGGGCCCGCACCTCCTTTCTCCCTCCTGGCGCCATCCCCCTCTTCCTCTCGACGCAGAAACAGAGGAGCTCCAGCCGTTGCTGGCGCCGGCGACTGGGGGCATGGCGGCCTCGGGCGGTAGCAGGTATGGATCTGCCACTCTATCTCGCGCCCAGGGGTGGTCTTGGTAGCGCCGAGGGCGGCCGGAGTGAAGCGCGGTGACCGGAGGCAGTGGGCGGCTGCCTCAGCCGGAGACGGAGAGGGAGACACTCCCAGGAAGAGTTAGTGCGCGGGGTGGGTTCGTGGAGTCGTGAGGGGTCTGTGGAGAAGTGAATGGAGAGGGAGAGGTTCCAGAAGCGATGAATTTGACAGGGAGTTGTGGCGGCTGCTTTCGCCGGAGAGGGAGAAGAAGGCCTCGTCCGAGTCAGCTAGGGTGCTCCGCGAGGCTTGCTGGGAAGGAGGGAGTGTGGATGATCATCGAGGGGAGCTCCGGGGTCCTTTTTATAGCGCCGGAATGGCGGTTCATGCGGGGTAGCTTCACCCGATTCGGCGGCGGCCATTGATGGCCTGCAGAGGCCGGTGGCGAGGTAGGCAGTGGTCGGTGGGGCTTTGGCTGCCCGGAGTTACTCCAGGGGCACGCTGGCGGGTGAGGAGGCAAGCCATGTGTCCTGGCAGCGACGTGGCAGAGACGGCAACGTCGGGCGGTGGCTCTGGTCGGTGCTGACCAGCGTGCTAGAGGACGAGGGGAGGTGTCGGCGAGCTCCTGGGCGGTCGGGCTGATCCAGAGGAGGATAAGGATGATAGGGGGAGGCAGCAGAGCGGCAGTAGGAGCTCGGTGCCGACGCATGCAAAAAGCGTGCTCCGGGCACGCTCTGGCCACGCACAGAACATGCTCGAAGAATTGCCAGATGGGTCTAGGGTGTTCTAGGTGAGCTGAGTTTTGGTAGAGTGATGCTCCTGGGAGTGCTAGAGATGAGGGACATGGTCGTCTGGCCATATGATCAAGTGTGCAACGCAGTTTAAGAAGAGGCAAACTTTCTGCCATGCATACAGTGTGTTTGATGAAATGCTAGGGCCACCTAGGGATTCTTTCTGGAATTGCACTTTGGCAGGGTGATGTCTCCTTAGATGAAAGATATGATGGTGGAGTTGGTTTGGCCAAAAGAGATACTTGCCAGTGCAAGATTAGAAGAATTTCAGTTCTGGACTAAAAATATAGAGGATTATTTGGTGGACTAAAAAGTTTCCAACGGGGATAAAATTTTGTACTTAAGGGTTTGGTTGGGAGGACTATGAGTGGGAAAAATTTCAGAATTTTTGGGTCAAGTAAAATTGGGGTTGTAGTGCCAAGTTGGATCTGGACCAGAAATGAAAAGAGCTTGTTTCACTCAAAATTTCCAAAACACCAAGAAGGGTTTTTCCATAAAAGTGACCTATAGGCATCACATGACACCTCATAATTTTTGTGGGATTTTAAAACAATTATTTAAAGTGGTTGCAGTACAACAGAGGCATTTAAAATATTGAAATAGCTATTAAAAGAATTGTTTAGAGGCAAATTTTATTCTGAAAATAAGTCCTACTGTTTTTAAAGTAATATTGAAATGGTTTAAGAAAACTCTCAAAGCCACAATATTATTTTCAAAATTTTCTATATAGAGGGAAGAATTTTTAAAAACAGAGGGCAGAAAATACTCCGAAAATAACAAAGGTCTTAATATAATTCAAAATTTTATTTCTGGCCAAATTTTTATTTAGTAAAAACATGATTAAATTTTTGGGGTGTTACAGTTGATAACCAGAGACAGAAGTGAATCACTTAAGAATTTAACATGTTACTTGCCAAGCTATTGTTTGCTGCATTATTTGGTTGTCGTGAGCTTGCGAGTACATTCAAAGTACTCACCTGGCATATCATGCCAGATGCAGGAGAAGCCGAGGACGAAGGTCCCGATGGCTCATGCTATGCTAACTAGGCTATGTCCATGGCAGTGTCCCCGTGGTTGGAGTTCCGCTATGTTCCGCTACGCCATAGAAGTATCTAGTAGTACTGAGGCCCTGTTATGTTTCATAAATAATGTAGATATTGTCATAGCACCAGGCGTGCCTTTGGCCTCGGTATCGATGTAAAATATGAGCTTGTACCCAAAGTTTATCAATAAAGATCAGTTCAGTTCTGTTCCAAGTTGTTGAGTGTTTCCAGAAGACATGATCTCTGGGTTGGAAACACTGGTAAACCGGTTCTCTGAGCCGGGGTGCCACAACGCTTGGTATCAGAGCCAGGCTGACTGTAGGACACCCTAGTTAGCCCACGCTAGAAACCATGACTAGTGTAGGCCTTGAGTGTGCACTTTGCCTGCTACATTTGATTGTTGCATGGCATGCATCATGATTCATTGTTTTACTAACCTTTGGCATTGTGAGTGTAGATGGCACTAGTTCCGTACCACTACCATCATGAGCCAGCACCATTCACTTTTCCTGTACTGCTCTGTAGCATCTGGCTTCGGCTGTATCCCAACGGCGAAGATCCAGTGTACAAGGTGTTCCGAGAGCAGCTTGCTGAGTCAGTGTATGAGTATCATGCGGAGGCTTTTCTGACCGCGAGCTCAAACATTGGTAGCTATTCTCGCTCTTCCAAGGGCGGAACGGCTTCAACTCCGGAGCTGGCGATCCAGTTTGCTGCGATGGATGCTCTCACTGACTTGCGCTTCCACGAGGTCAAGATGCAGACTCATCCAGGTTTCTTTCACTACCCCACCCTGTCGCCTACAATAGGGCGAGTCATTTTCGCACCTGTTGACCCGACGAGTGATCGTGCTACTGGTGTTCTATCTCGTTATCTCAACGCCAGTTATCGTATGATCATTTCCTTGGCTGGGGATCTGTCTCGTATCCAAGGGGCATTTGCAGCTGTGACTATCACATCATCTCTGCCTCATCCTACATTTCCACCTGTGCATCCACCGGCCGTTCCACCTCCACGTATGTTTGATACTCCCTCTAGCTCCACCACCCCACCAGGCCCTTCGTCTGGTAGCCGACGTGAGACCTCGGCAGAGTGGGCCTCGCTTCTAGCCACTCTAGCTGCTCCGATGCTGAGGCGCCGTGCTCCTACTTTCCCGGAAGGAGAACCATCTCAGCAGCATCGTCGTGTTTCCTTTGATCCGGAGGATGCGATCCACATCATCAGTTCTGATTCCTACTCAGGATCAGATGACGAGGAGTCTTCAGTTTGGCAGTGTTCATGCCACCCGCGCCACTAGAGTGAAGGCTTGAGTTTTAGTGCATGCATCTTTGCATATGTCAACTGCCGTATGAGCAGTTTAGCCATGATATCCCCCTACTAGCCTGCCATGTATGATGTTGGGTTATCTTGTATAATTATGTTGTTTGCTTTATTCGCCTCCTTTTCGTAAACTCTCTTTTGGTGTCATATTACTGTGTTTCCCCTATGGATGTTGCTCATCGATTCGGTATTTTGCAATGGGAACAAATTTAGGATGAAGAGAGGTAGTAGCCAAGGCGGCGATGGAACCCCCATTCGTCGATCCGCCAGACAAGCAGGACAACCACCGGAAGATTTACCACCACCACTGCCTCAGGCACCAACCACTGATCAGATCATGAGGATGTTTGAAGAGAAAAGGAATCAGGATCTCATGGAATTCCTGAAGAGTATGTAGACTATGGTGGGCCAGAATAACAATAATGGGGCACATTCTAAGTTGTCTGACTTTCAACGCACTAAGCCACCCAGTTTTGGTCAAGCTGTGGACCCGATGGAGGCTGATGATTGGCCGAGGACCATGGAAAAGAAGCTGGAAATAGCTCACTGTGAAGAGGCAGATAAGGTTACTTTTGTCACTCATTACCTTGAAGGGCCGGCAGCTATATGGTGGGACAACACAAAGATAACATGGCCTTCCGGAGAAGATATTTCGTGGGAGAAGTTCAAGGAGGCATTTCGCAAGTATCATATCCCTACTGGCATAATGAAGGTGAAGCAAAGGGAATTTCTTGCTCTCACGCAAGGAAATATGTCCGTGGGAGAGTATCTGAACAAGTTTAACAATCTGGCACGATACTCTGCCCATGATGTGTCCACTGAAGAGAGGAAGATAGACCGATTCCTAGGAGGAATGAATCATGCCCTCCGTTGTCAGCTTTGTATGCTGGACTTTCCGGACTTCCAGACTTTGGTGAACAAGGCTTTCATAGCAGAGTGAGAACATAAGTCTGGGTATGATGACCGTAAGTGGAAGTTTGAGCCCAAGAAGGACAACCGTGAGCAATTTGTGCAGAAGCCACGCATTTGGCAGACGGGCCCATCTGAATACAAGCCCGCATGAAACAATGGCAACAACAACAATAAGACGGTCAGCCAGGACAAGACCTTTGGCAAACAACCCATGATGGAGGACTGCCACCGCAACAACACTTGCTTTACTTGTGGCCAAAGCGGACACTACTCCAAGCAGTGCCCTGCCAGAAACGGGAAGCCACCATCCGACTTCAAGCCACAGGTCAACACTATTGGACGTCGCCCCAACCACAATTTCAGCTACGGACGCGTCCATCATATCTCCGCCGAAGAAGCATGCGAAGCACCAGACGTAGTCCTCGGTATGTTTTCTGTTAACAACATACCCGCAGTAATTTTATTTGATTCTGGAGCTTCCCATTCATTTATTTCGCGGATCTTTGCCACCTTGCACAAAATTTTCCCTTCGCTCTTGGATAAAATTATGGTGGTACATTCCCCTGGCTCCCTGCTCAGAACAAATCTGATATATAAAGGTCTGGAAATCTCGATACATGGAGTTAAATTTCCAGCTACACTCATTGCCATTGAATCCCCTGGATTGGATATAATACTGGGGATGGACTGGTTGACACCACACCAGGTGTGCATCAACTGCGCAACTAGGACTGTGACGCTGGTTAACCCGGTAGGACAGACAGTTAAATTTCTTGCCAGCAAAATGATGTCAAGAAAGGGAATGGCATACCAAGCTACCGGTACGGATATGAACTTGATTCCGGTAGTCTGCAAATTCCCGGATGTATTTCCTGAGGAACTACCAGGGATGCCACCCGACCGGGAATTAGAATTTGCAATAGAGGTGATTCCCGGAACAGCTCCGATATACAAGAAATCCTATCGTATGCCGAGTCCGGAGCTGGTAGAATTAAAGAAGCAGTTGGATGAATTACAACAGAAAGGGTACATTCATCCAAGCGTCTCGCCATGGGGATCACCTGTATTGTTTGTCAAGAAGAAGGATGGAAGTCTACGAATGTGCATAGACTATCACCGGTTGAATGAGGTCACTATCAAGAATAAGTACCCGCTCCCTCACATTGACAATTTATTTAACCAGCTGAACGGAGCACGGGTATTCTCCAAGATTGACCTCCGAACGGGATATCATCAGCTAAAAATCAAAAAAGAGGATATCCCCAAGACAGCTTTCACCACCCGATATGGGCTGTATGAATTTACGGTCATGGCGTTTGGACTGACGAACGCTCCAGCTTATTTCATGAGCATGATGAACAAGGTCTTCATGGATTTCCTGGATAAATTTGTGGTGGTGTTCATCGATGACATCCTGATATACTCCAAGGACGAAGAAGAGCACAAACAACACCTCCGTGCTGTCTTGGAAAGATTGAGGTCCCATCGTCTGTATGCCTGTCGGATTTCGGGCTCCGCAAACCCTTGAGAGGTTTGAACTCTGGGGTGCGTGCGAAGAACTCGTCCTCCCCAGTCTGCCTACTCGCTAATCTCACAGCCTAGCTCGTCGAACTGTAAGGAAAAGGGACACAGCAGTTTACCCAGGTTCAGGCCACCTTGCGGTGTAAAACCCTACTCCTACTTTGTGGTGGATTGGCCTCGAGGGGCTGAGGATGAACTAGTACAGTGGCGAACAACCTCAGGAGGAGAGGTGTTCTTGAGCTCGAGCGAGCTGGTGGAGTGAGGGTGATCTGAATGATCCATCGTTTTGATCCCAACTCGCCCTCTCCTCTGCGGTGGTGGCTAAGTCCTATTTATAGTGGCCTTGGTCCTCTTCCCAAATGAAAGGCGGGAAGGGATCCCACAACGGCTAAATTCGAAGGGAGACAACTAGTACATGCTATCCTGACAAAAGTAGTCTTCGCCTGCAAAAGCCTCTGGTCGTGACGCCGTGGTGGGCTCGGTGATGACCTCTGTCCTGCCGTCCTGGCGGTCTTGGTCTCGTTGCATGGGAATGGAAACCTTTGGCTGATTCCTCGGGACTACACGCTTGCGCTTGCCTCTTTAGCACCAAAGAGGAAACTGGTACATTGCGCCCGCTGGCGCCCGCCTGGCCTTAGTCGTCATGGCTCACGTCATCCGGACCTCATGAGGTGAGGCTTGCATAGAACTCTCCGCTCCCCAGGAGCCAGCCTGAGGAGGCCGCTCCTCGTGGGGGTCTTAGTGTTGTCCGCCTCGCGAGTCTTGCCCCTCGCGATTCACTTGAGTTGTTGTCTCTGAAGTTGGGCCGTACCAGGCCGTCGATGGAGCCACGCCATAGGCCGCAGGCAGGCAAGTCTGGGTACCCCCATTCCCAGAACGCCGACAGTAGCCCCCGGGCCCAAGGCACGCTCGAACTTGTCTTCGAGGTGAAGCCAAGGGACAAGTGCGGAGCGTCGCAGGCCCTAACCGCCTGCGGCCTTGGTCGACGCGTGGCGCTTGATGGGACGTGGGCGCCTCCACTTCCTCGCGTGGCCTCGATAACCTCCATACTTGACGAGACTCCGTTGCATGCAGAAAAGAACCATCATTGCGTGGGATCGTGGAGGCCGGCGGTTGGCCTCCCTCCGGCTATAAATGAGGGGAGGGGCAGAGCCCCCCCTCACTCATCTCCATCTTCTCGCTGCCCGCTCCTTCTTCTTCTTCTTTGTCCCGCCGTCTTGTAGCAGCATCCATGGCGCCGATCAGGAGATTCTCTCCAGTGGAGAAGAGAAAAACCCCTCGGGAGGAGCCGGGGCCACTTCCGCCGAAGAAGAGGCTCGGCCGTCCTCACGACGCAGGCGAAGGGCAAGAGGTGACGCGGCCTTGGTACGAGTGGCCTCCACCTGGCTTCCCGCTTCCTCTGTACGCCCGCGCGCAGGGCTCTGGACAGGGGGGCAATGCCCAGCTCCGCGCAGGCCGGGTTCTTGGCGGACTGACCAAGGCTGTGCGGCCAGCAGGCCGGCGAACCCATGGCGAGGGGACCTCGTGCGAGTTCGTCTTGTGGGCGGCAATGCCGCCGCGCACGTGGATCCGGCTCCCAAGGTTCTTCGCTGAGGAGACGCCGCCGAGAGGGCCGCTTGAGCTGTGGCTGCAGCACGCCGGGTGCTGCGGCCTGGCCATGGGGGCGGAGGTCGAGGTCGTGCCCCCGGGCGACATCTTCATGACCCAAGGATGGGGCGAGGTCGCCCGCGCCTGCCGTCCAGAGGGGGCCCTCGCCATCCACTTTGAGTACGATGGCGCCTCTACGTTGTTCTTTAAGGTCTTCGATGAGGAGTGCCGGCATTTGGAGTGCTGCCCCGTGGGAAGCAGTCTGTGCAGCACGGCCGCGGACGTCGAGCCCGCCTCCGGCAGCTCTTCCAGCCGCAGCGATGACTCCTGGGAATCCAGCGACTCTCCCGAGCCCAGCGATTCTCCGGAGTCCAGTGATGACAGCTACGTGCCACTGAGCTCTCGCCGTGCCCGGAGCGTGGCAGCGGCGTCCGCTCGGCGTCGTCGGTGATGCCCAGCAGCCGGGGTCCCTTGACGTTTCCTTCTTTTGTTTCCCTCTGGATAATTGTGACAAACCCCGTGGGGGTATGTAAAAAACTGTAATGCTTTTGCCTCAATGTTTATTATTCCTAGCATGATGTTGCAGCCGCGTGTCTTGCTTCGGCATGGTTCCCCCTTTTCGTTCTCGCGGTAGCTTGGTGCTCTACGCCGGCAGGTCCCAGTCCCCAGGCAGGCTTCAGCCGTCGCTGGTATGCCAGGTCGCGATGCCGTGGTCATGGCCAGGAGGTGAGCGGCCCGAGGTCCGGTAAGAGGTCCTGAGGCGCGATGCTCAAGAGGTCCCCTTTGGCGTCCAAGCAGCTTCCTAGAGGCCGAAAAGGGAAGTGGCATTGCAGAAGCGAGATTGCGAGAATCAAAATACCGGACGATGAGGTTCACTCTGATATGCACGTGTGACTTATCTTAGTAGGCCTGGAGTGATTCCTTTGCGCAGCGCCTCATTGTGCCTTGGCAGTGATGCTTCCAGGTAGGGCTCACGCTGACCTCCCCTTCTCCCCGCTCATCTAGGTGCTCTACGTCCTTGGGTCCCAACCCTCGAGCGAGGCTCAGCCGCCGCTGGTATGCCAGGTCGCGATGCCGTGGTCAAGGCCAGGGGGTGAGGGCTGGAGAGAAAGTAAGAGCTCCTGAGGCGCGATGCTCAGGAGCCCCACCTTTAACGAGCAAGCAAATTGCGTGAAAAAGGGACGGCCGCCGGGGCCACCCGCGGCTAAACTCCATGGATTCCTGGCACCATTGCTGAAGTGATGTTGGTGTAGCTGAAGACGCGTGCCGCAGAAGTCGCTCCTCATGAGCCGCCCAGGCCCAGAGCCTCGGGAGCACCATCACCTCCTCCGATAGGATCGCCTGGCTTCTGGCCTCATGAGCCGCCAGGATGCCCCGCATGTGGCGCTAGAGTGCGGCAGCTACGCTCGGCAAGCCCAAAGGCATGCGAACATAGCTGTGAGGGGGACCCTCGCACCGGCCAGCGAGGGATGGCTAGAAGCGCTCCTGAGACGCGGCCCTGTTGAGCCCTAGGATGTTGACGCAGACGCGCAGCTCGCTGTCCTCGCCAGGACAAGGAGCCGTGCCGGGTGGTGGGCGATGGTCGCCTTGCATAGCTCCTGCCTCCTGAAGCTCCTTGATTGCCTTGGTGATGAACTCCTGAGCACCTGGCACCTCGCGCCTTGTACCCTCCTAGTGGAAGCGCGCGCTGAAGCATGCCTCCACATGGTGCCCGAGCGCCTCCCTCGTGATGTTGGCCAGGTCAGAGGCCCTCCAGAGGAGAGCCCCCGAGCCCAGCCTGAGAGGGGCGCCGGGCGCGCCTTCATATGCGAGAGAGGGAGGCACCCCGTCAGTGGGCGCATGGCCTAAGGTGGTGCCGCTGGACACCCCGCTCTCTTGAGGTCCTTGGCGGAGCAGCTGCTTCTTCATCTTCATGCGCTGGCGCCCTACGCGGCGGGTCGCACCGCGGGGCCTCGCGCCTTGGCTCGAGGGCGACGTCATGACAGGGAGGTGGAGGAGGTGCTCCGTGGGTTACGTCACCCGCAACAGGCGGCGGGTGAGGCACCGAGCGAGACGGTGCAGGAGAGTCCCTGGCGGCGCTGACAAGCTCGGCGATGCGGTCCAGCCAGTCTTAGTAGAGGTCATCGACGGGGCGGTAGCGCAGGAGCTTGCGCGCCATGAGCAACGCAGCCTGCGCGTTCGCCGGCCCGCGACGAGCATGAGATGACGAACCAGCCGGAGTCAGCGATGGGGTGGCAGTGCGTCCATCCCGCCACACGGAAGGGTGCAGCGGCGAAGCTTGCTGCTCGTGCCCCACGGGGCCGTTGGCGGCGTTCGACACTGGAGACAGGGGACGGCGAGAGCAGCCGTCACCCGCAGGCACTGTCTGAGCGACGCGGGCAGCGAGGGTGGCCCGGCACTCAGCACGAGCTCGACGAGCGTCAGCCATGGAAGCGGTGGAGCGGTGGTGGATCGACCGGCGGAAGAGGGGCTCCAACGCACCCCTACCTGGCACGCCAAATGTCGGATTTCGGGCTCCGCAAACTCTTGAGAGGTTCAAACTCTGGGGTGCGTGCGAAGAACTCGTCCTCCCCAGTCTGCCTACTCGCTAATCTCACAGCCTAGCTCGTCGAACTGTAAGGAAAAGAGACACAGCAGTTTACCCAGGTTCGGGCCACCTTGCGGTGTAAAACACTACTCCTACTTTGTGGTGGATTGGCCTCGAGGGGCTGAGGATGAACTAGTACAGTGGCGAACAGCCTCAGGAGGAGAGGTGTTCTTGAGCTCGAGCGAGCTGGTGGAGTGAGGGTGATCTGAATGATCTGTCGTTTTGATCCCAACTCGCCCTCTCCTCTGCGGTGGTGGCTAAGTCCTATTTATAGTGGCCTTGGTCCTCTTCCCAAATGAAAGGCGGGAAGGGATCCCACAGTAGCCAAATTCAAAGGGAGACAACTAGTACATGCTATCCTGACAAAAGTATTCTTCGCCTGCAAAAGCCTCTGGTCGTGACACCGTGGTGGGCTCGGTGATGACCTCCGTACTGCCGTCCTGGCGGTCTTGGTCTCGTTGCATGGGAATGGAAACCTTTGGCTGATTCCTCGAGACTCCGCGCCTACCCTTGCCTCTTTAGTACCGAAGAGGAAATTGGTACACTGTGCCCACTAGCGCCCGCCTGGCCTTGGTCGTCATGGCTCATGTCATCCGGACCTCATGAGGTGAGGCTTGGATAGAACTCGCCGGTCCTCAGGAGCCAGCCTGAGGAGGCCGCTCCTCGTGGTGGTCTTGGTGTCGTCTGCCTCGCAAGGCTTGGCCCCTCGCAAGGGTCTTGAGTTGTTGTCGCTGAAGCTGGGCCGTACCAGGTCATCGATGGAGCCGCACCGTAGGCCGCAGGCAGGCTAGTCTGGGTACCCCTGTTCCCAGAATGCCGACAATGCCAAATTCAGCAAATGTGAATTTTGGCTAAAAGAGGTGGGATTTCTGGGACACGTTCTGTCAGAACAAGGAGTAGCCGTCGACCCCAGCAAAGTAACTGTAGTTTTGAACTGGAAGACACCAGCCTCAGTTACTGAAGTCCGCAGTTTCCTGGGATTGGCAGGCTATTACTATCGCTTCATAGAAGGCTTCTCTAAGATAGCCAAGCCACTGACAGAATTGCTGAAGAAAAATCAACGGTTTGTCTGGACAGCAGAATGCGAGAGCAGTTTCTTGGAGCTAATGACAAGGCTAACCACAGCTCCTGTCCTAGTTCTTCTAGACATCCACAAAAGCTTTGACATATATTGCGATGCTTCCAGGCGTGGAATCGGCTGCGTGTTAATGCAAGAAGGAAAGGTTGTAGCATATGCATCCAGACAGCTAGGACCTCATGAAGAAAACTATCCCACGCATGATCTGGAACTAGCAGCAGTGGTTCATGCCTTAAAGATCTGGAGGCATTATCTCATTGGGCAGCGCTGTGAAATATACACGGACCATAAGAGTCTCAAGTATATTTTCATTCAGCCTGACCTGAATCTCAGACAGCGAAGATGGCTGGAACTGGTCAAGGATTATGATCTTGGAATAAATTATCATCTGGGAAAGGCCAATGTGGTTGCTGATGCTCACAGTAGAAAACCAAGCACCGTGAACACACTGACCGCAAGTATCCACCCCAGGTTGCAAGAAGAGTTTGCCAAACTCAATATGGTGCTATGTGGCCCAGTTAACCCGGATACCTTGGAAATTACCCCAAATCTTATGGAAGAGATTAAAAGGGCTCAAGAACCAGATGTGGGGATACAAGAGATCAAGGAGTTGATGCAGCGAGGGAAGGCTAAGTCTTTCCGTGTGGATGACCAAGGCACCTTATGGTTTGAGAAGCGGATATGTGTGCCCGATAGGGACAACCTGAGACAGCAAATACTCAGGGAAGCTCATGAGTCCGCTTACTCCATTCACCCAGGAGGCACGAAGATGTATCAAGACCTAAGAGAAACCTTTTGGTGGCCAGGAATACGAAGGGATATAGCATACTATGTCGCCTGCTGCGATGTTTGCAACAAAGTCAAGGCAGAACACCAGAAACCCGCTGGGTCACTGCAACCCTTACCAGTTCCCCAGTGGAAGTGGGATGACATATGCATGGACTTCATTGTTGGACTACCCAAGTCAACAAGAGGCCATGATGCTATCTGGGTCATCATAGATATACTTACAAAAGTGGCTCACTTTATTCCGGTAAAGACCACTTTTAATGCAAACCAGCTAGCACAACTCTACATGTCTCGGATAGTCAGCCTTCATGGAGTACCTAAGTATATCACCTCGGATAGAGGCTCTTTATTAACCTCAGCATTCTGGCTGTGATTGCACCAAGACTTGGGAACCATGCTGAAGCATAGCACAGTGTATCATCCACAGACAGATGGACCGACCGAACGAGTAAACCAGATACTAGAGGATATGCTTCGGTCATGTGCCCTTACCTATGGACCCAAATGGGAAGATAGCCTACCCTATGCGGAATTCTCCTATAACAACAGTTATCAGTCAAGTCTTAAGATGTCGCCATTTGAAGCACTATATGGGCGGAAGTGCCGCACCCCATTAAACTGGTCTCAGACAGGAGATAGCCGAATCTTTGGCACGGACTTGATGCTCGAGGCTGAGAGACAAGTCAAGGATATTCAGGAGTGTCTTCGGGCAGCCAAGTCCCGTCAAAAGAGTTATTACGATCCAAAGCACCGAGAAGTGACCTTTGAGCCCGGAGAATATGCTTACCTTCGAGTAACCCCCATGAAGGGAGTGAAGAGGTTTCATACTCGGGGAAAACATGCACCAAGATACATCGGTCCCTTTCCAGGCATTACTAGGAGAGGCAGGGTAGCAAATCAGTTGGAGCTACCACCGGAGTTGTCTGACGTTCACAATGTGTTCCACATATCACAGTTGAGAAAGTGCATTGCACCACCAATTAAGCAAGAGGATATGAGTGAGATAGAACTGGCTAAAGATCTGACCTATGAGGAGAAACCTGTCAAAATCTTGGATGAAATGGAAAGAACCACCCGGAGTAAGGTGATCAGGTTTTATAAGGTACTGTGGGAACACCACACTGAGGAAGAGGCTACCTGGGAAAGAGAAGACTTTCTAAGATCCGCATACCCGTACTTGTTCCCTGAGCAACCGAATCTCAAGGACGAGATTCATCCTAAGGGGTGTAGGTTTGTGACACCCTGGTTTTGACAACTTTTTCTTTTCAAAATCTTCTTGACTTTATTTGAATTTTGGATGGTTTTTGAACCTTTTCAAGTGAGTTTGGACTTATGAATCCTTGAACCTCTTTCCCTAGGGACCCAAAACCATCATCACCTTGCCAAAACCTTGCAACATCCCTCTTGGATCAAATTCCAATATTTAATCTTTTCCAAGTAATTATTCTCTTCCTTGGGAAACTATGTCATCACTATGGGTTGTGAAGCAACCTATAGTTCTGATGATCAGAAAGATCCCAAATTTATACTACACCTTCTTATCATCGTATGACCTCATAATCTTCAAAAACATTTCACTGTCCAATATAAAATTTTGGCCAGAATATTATTTTCTCTCTGGTTAGAATTGGTCAATTGTGAAGCAACCTCTATTTTCCCAACTCAGAAAACTCCCAAATAAATTCCCTGAGATACTAGGGAACCTGTCTAGCCACAATATTCAAAAATATCATCTAGGCCAATACAACTTTTTAGCAACAAAACACTGCCAAGATTCTGCTCATTCTGAACCTCTGTGAAGGAAGTACTAGCTAGATGTACCCAATGGCCATGAAATTTTTATGGCATCTCATACACCCCAAATGACTCCCACACACCAAAATTCAGCTCCATCAGATCAACCATGTGAGTGAACCAAGCACATTTAGTTTCTAGACCAGAATGAGGCTTACACATGAACCTCATTCAAAACTGATCCAAACCCTTTCAAATTTTGCCAGTTTGTAGTTCTTTCAACCTAGGCCCCTCTAGACATTTCCACTGGCTCTATCTCCAGCTCATCTTTCCTCTAGATCCCTCTCAATATTTCTGTCAGAAACTTCAGTTGATGCTACCCTTCGAGCCAGCTTGAACCTAGCCAAACCAAGGGTGCAGGTGGACTAAGTGGCCAAAGGAGAAGACCCCAGACATGGTGCACTAGACAAGGGAGGTCTCTAGACACCCTTGCCCATGGTGAGCACGGCACTGGCATGCTCAGGCGCGCGCTCTGCACCGTGCCCGCGTCTGAAGTGATGCGTCCCTGCCGCCTCGCATGGCCTAGCCTTGTCCTTGTGTGCCAACATCTTCCCATCCTTCCACCTCGCTGTTCTGGATCCATCTCCTCACCGGAATCTTCCCCGGCGGCCGCCACGCACTCGTGCACTGTGGTGCCCGTGGCCGCGCCGCAACGCTGTAGCTCATCGCTTTCCCCTGCTAGCCTCCACCTCGCCATTACTGCATCTGCCCTCCTCCATCACTTCACCCCGCAAGCGGCCAACCAGCGCGGCGTCCTTGCGCCGGCGACATGGCCCGAGTCCCGCCGCTTCTGGAGAGCTCGCCCGCGCTCGCCCCCGCCTATAAAAGGCCATGGCCAGCCCCACCGAGCTCCTCACTCCACTCCACCACCACACAATTGCCCTCCAGAGCGCCGAGCCACGGCCAGGAGGCCCTCAGGCGTTGAACCTCGCCAGAGTTCTGCCGCCCCGCAAGCTCCACCACCAGCGCCTTCCAACCTACCCCAGCCCCACCTGACCTCACCCACGAGATCAATGAGCTCCTCTGGTTCGCCTCGACCTCCTGCCAGCCTAATCCTCGCCAGATTCGCCGCCGCTGACGAGCCCCGAAGGTTGCCGCAGCCGGAGTAGAAGGGGGCGATGCCGTCAGGCTGTCTCCGAAGAAGCTGCTGGTACAGGGAGGACCGCCATAGCACGCCCAACCCATTCCCGCAGTCGCCTGACTCCGTCGCCGTCTCCATCGCCGTTGAGCATCGCCGGTGAGCCGCCCCGCCTCTGTTTCCCTCTTCCCTTTCTTTTTAAATGCCAGGGACCCCACCTGTCAGCCACCCAGCTGCGCTCGCCGAAGCAGTAAGTGGAGGCGCCCCTCCACTTTACGCCTTCGACGTGGCCCCTGTAGGTTTTCTAGTTTTTAATTAAAATTCCAACTTTGACCAGCTCTAACTTTTTATCCACAAGTCCAAATCACTTGATTCTTTTTGTATTTGGTTTGTCTTGAACCCCTCTAATTTCTGGAAAAATTTGGTATTTTTCTCACACTCACAGAAGTTCTGGTGATTAAAACAGTGATATGTGACATTTTCAAATGCTATTTCAAAATATTTTCAGAGGGAAACTTTGGTGCTTTTGAAGACCAGGAGTTCTTGGGCAACCCAACAGAGCAAGGCAAGCCAGGACATCCATTTTATGAAGCATTTCAATAGCATTGCATATTCATATGAATTACTTTCATTTACCTGCTATATAATAATTCAACGTAAATTAATTCAAATACTTAGTTGCTGCCATGATTAGTTATTGTGATAACCTCCATGCTTGTTAAATGAACTAAGTCGGTTGATCTTGAGTCACCTGTCCGGGCTTATTCATGCAACCACATTTGCCAGTATGGGACGGCCTTGACTTGGTCTGGCTCCGTGCTCTTTCACCGGTACCTCCGTCTAGGAAGGGTTATGCGTGCGTGCTGCCCCGATCAGGTAGACGGCGATAACCCTGTGAGCCCAGTTCAGTATTGTGCCGGCGTCCCCGTTTGAGACAGTTTAGTTTGGCCACGACGGTGGCAGGTGTCACGAGATGACACAGGGGCCACCCACGGCTTGACTCCGGGGGAGGATGATTGCCGGTGGTACGATGGGAGGGTTACGGGTCAGGCAGGTTTCGTTGGAGTAACTCCGGTCCACCCGATTGGGAACATGTACTAAGTATGAGGCCGGGTACTCCATGGTGTGGGTAAAGTGTGCAACCTCTACAGAGTGTCAAATCTATTCGAATAGCCGCGTCCATGGTATTGGATAGCCCGTCCAGACCTCATTAGGTGGTCAACCATAAAAGTGATAATAATGATGGAGGAACTCATCTTATGACTGGAAGTACTCGGTGACATATGAGTATTCTGATGGTTGTGGGACAACCCGAAAGAGAGTAAGTTGATAACCGAAGACAGAAGTGAATCACTTAAGAATTTAACATGTTACTTGCCATGCTACTATTTGTTGCATTATTTGGTTGTCGTGAGATTGCGAGTACATTCAAAGTACTCACCTGGCGTATCATGCCAGATGCAGGAGAAGCCAAGGACGGAGGTCCCGATGGCTCATGCTACACTAACTAGGCTATGTCCACGGCAGTGTCCCCGTGGTTGGAGTTCCGCTATGTTCTGCTCCACCATAGAAGTATCCAGTAGTACCGAGGCCCTGTTATGTTTCATAAATAATGTAGATATTGTCATAGCACCAGGCGTGCCTTTGGCCTCGCTATCGATGTAAAATATGAGCTTGTACCCGAAGTTTATCAATAAAGATCAGTTCAGTTATGTTCCAAGTTGTTAAGTGTTTCCAGAAGACATGATCTCTGGGTTGGAAACACTGGTAAACTGGTTCTCTGAGCCGGGGTGCCACAGGTGGCGACGGGGCCGCAGGGCTCCGGGGCAGCGTGGTGGTGCGGCGGCGGGGTGGTGGGGTGGCGGCGGTGCTCGGCGGCGGCAGTGCAGGCGCGGGTGAGGTTCGGGCACGGGTGGGCGGAGAGAGAGGGGTGGGGCCGGGGAGAGAGAGTGGTGGCCATTAGTTAGAGGATGGGGCACGTTCTTTGACGTCTGCTAGCAGATGGCAAATTGTATGTTTGTCATCAGCTAGTTCTTTGCCATCCGTTTTTTGTAAGCAGACGGCAAAGAACTTATTTGTCATCAGCTAGCAGACGGCAAAGAACTGGCTGATGGAAAATTCCCTGATTCCAGTAGTTGCGCGACAGGAACGGGTGCCGGAGATCATAGTTTAGGTTAATTAATTATACCTCCAGAGCCGGATGATTCCGGCTCTGGAGGTATAATTAATTAACATAATCTAAGATCAAATAACTAAAGCTTCCCCAACGTGATCGTGCGCCGGCCCCAACCGCTAGCAGAGCGCGCGCGAAGGGACACGACCCGAGCGAGCCTTGGCGGCTAAACGATGAGCAGAGCGCGCAGAGGGACACGATCTGAGGGCGCCTAAACGGCGATTAGAGAGCGCGGAGGCACGCGAGCAGAGCGCGCAAAGGAACGCGAGTAGAGCGCGCCGTGGTCGCCTAAATGGCGAGCAAGCACATACATAATTATTGCATATAGCAGATGAACATAGCCGGGAATAGCCGTCCAACAATACTATTTTCGATGACATGCATTAATATATTCTTAGTTAAATCTAAGGTCAAAGTTTGGTACTACAAAATACGAAGGGGGCTAATAAACCACGACAGAGGTAGTACCTATAAGAACACAGACGCCCAGTATGAAAGAAAATATGGGTCAATCCCTAGTTGAAAAGGGCAACAATGTCTAACTCCAGCTTACAAAAGGTACAACAGCACGAGGATTAATTGTTCATCAGGTTTACACATAACCCGGATTGAACAGGGCAATAACATATAACTCAACCAAAGTTTTTGGCAGTCACAATCAAATGGACCAGTCCAATCCATAAAATCAAGATCCCGGTACAAAAGATCTACTGGTCCATGATGACGACAAGTTGTTGTAAACATAAGCCGAGCATGATCAGAAGCCCTTAGGTCCACCTGAAACTTCTTTTTATGCAGTTCAACATACAGTTCCGTGAGAAATTTCTTGTTGAAAAACTTAATCCTCACAGACAATAGTGCCCTCGCATTCCTCATGAAGAATGTGACAAAGCTAGTGTTTACATGGTTGGATGCATATCCTTCCACTGTTATTGTCTTCAAACGAATGTCATGAGATCTGAGAAAGTCCTTGTGCTTCCTCTTCCATTGATTGGTTAGACCTTTTTCTCGAAGTCCTAGTACCTAAATAGACATGAAGATTGAAAACAGTTAATGTCTAAAATAGAGTATGTCAAAGGAGCGACAGCTAAACGGTTAATTCTAGTACATTATATATTGGCTTTCAATGTGTGTGAAATCATCACCTTTATATACAAATTCTCCAGACATGGAAAGCATCGCAGCAAGCCAATAGTGGTGTTCAGATCAAGACACCCTATATAAATATATAATGTCTTGCCAGAATCCAACACCCCTGATACGCCATCCATATGGACAAGCTCTTCATTCAGCATAGAACATAATATTCGCGCCGAAAGTGTACTCCAACATGATATTTAACTTATGCGCACAAATGAAAAATGCAGATTACTAAAGTGTACATGGATAACATACAGTACCTAAATAAGTGTGGAGCCAACCATCAACTTGTAACCTTCAAACGGATCAGTAAATACACCCAAGGTCTCCAGTTTAGGCGCATAGACCACAGTTATTTGCGAAGATTTATAACAAAATCAAGGAGCAACCTTTGAAGTGAAGGGGCATCTTCGATGATGAGCTCCTGTCCTTCAAAATGAATTCCAATGCTTACAAGGTGAGGTGACTTTATTTTGGGACAAGGGATATGGATTCCTTTTACAAAAACAAGCACCAAACGCTGCAGTGCAGGGCAGCTGGAGTGGATGATGTTGTGCACTGAGGCCACCGACAGATCAACCAACAGAAGCGCAAGTTTTTTCAGCAGTGGGAGTTGAAGCATTTGTACCAGATTGTCTGCTAGATGGCACCGGGTCAAGGTGGTGGTGTGGAGAGAGGAGGAAAACCATGAGATGGGCATCGGTGGTGAGGGCACAGATGCAGCACTTGGTGGTAACCTATTGTTGTAGTAATGGTAGAACTCGAGCTGCTGGAGTTTATCGAATTGACGGGATGTCAGCCAGGTGGACACCGTGCAGGGTATGTCCAACATGTAGATGCCGGGATGCAGATGCGTTGAACGGAGCCCTGGTGGGAGGAGATGATGGCTCCAGGGAGTTCAGAATCATTATCGATAGATAGCTAACGACAGTCGAGATTAGGAGGAGCGGCGCGCCACTGAGTGCGCCACTGAGATGCGAGGACTTGTGTGTGGCAGCCATCCTTGGTGGGGAGAAGGGAGATGATCACCCCAAGGATGGCATCCGGGAGATCGCTGATGCGGTCCGCCGGAAATTCTACTGGTTCCTCAGGTCCTGGGGGCGTGGCCGCTTCTGGCCGCGCAGCTGGGTCCAATATCTACATCCGGCGGCGGCGCTGGCCAGAGCCTCATTTGTGTACATACCAATCTGAAAGAAAAAAATGGTAAAAACATACATGTAGGACATTCAAAATCAATTCTCGAGATCTGAAAGAAAAAAGGCACAAACATATATGTAGGACATTCAAAATCAATTCTCAAGATCTGGCCACGAATTATTAGCACGCACGCTAACCCTAGTCGGATTATTAGCAAAAATCATTTGTACAGAACAAACAATTAATCACTAACCCTATACGGATACCATTCAAACAATCAATACACTACGTGCATCTAACGGATCTTAATTTCTCTGATTTCATGGACTGAGAGAACATAGCCATAGGATTTGTATTCCAAAAAAATTAGAGAGGGCGGAGTAACCAGAGAAAACACATGATATGTTTGCCACACAAATGGGTATATAGATGACTAACCAGTTTTCCGTCGGAGTCGCAGTCATTGCCGGAGTTGCTGTTGACCTCCGGCTCCGGCTGGGGAGGGGGGGCACGATGGCGCCGACGAAGTCAAGGTCGTGCTGCTGCCTGCGCGAGACCTCGTCGGTGGCGACGGCAACCTCTGTGCCCAGCTTCACACGATGCGCGGTTGCTTCACCAGCCCCGACATCGCCACTCCCTCCGATGGTGCGCTTCGGCGATATCCTCATACACTCCAGAGTCCAGATGTTGGTGACCACTGTGGACCGGGAATGCGGCCGCCTATTATGGCCGGCGGCTCGGGCGCGCCATTAATACGAAACAGTGGGATCGAGGCGGGCGGCGGCCAAAGGCTGTCTCGCCTCCCGGTGAGCCTGCCCGGCGGACTTCTGGCATTCCTACCATCATTTCACATAGCTACTCACACGCCTCCCGGTGACACTGCGCAGCGAAAACACCTCCCGTCAATTCACACACCTACACGCACGCCTCCCGGTCTGCCTGCGTGGCGGACTGCTTGCATGCATCCCGTCAACTCACGCCTGCTCGCACAGCACACGGGGCGCGTGGCAGCGCGCATATTTTTTTGTTTTTTGATGATTCATTCTGCTGCTTTACTGCTTAACCGAAGCATGGCAAGGTCTAATGAACATGGTCCTAATAAATAATCCGTATGAGATATTGGTTGTCAGTTATTAGCAATCTCCCATTTGTAAGAAGATTATATCAAAACATGTCTCAAATTCGATGAAAAAAATACAATATCACAGTCTACTGGTGTCCATATATGACACCACGATAAGTTTCATGAATTTCAACTAAGTTTTGGATTTTCTGAATTTTAAAAATCTATATTCTCAATGTTTTGAAATCTCTTGCATGGGGAAACATGCACCCAGCGACACACATATGATTTTGCAATCCATTTTGGAGCACATGTAGCTCAAATTTGCTTTGTGCACATTAAATCCCTAGGAAATCAATCAATGTATAAAAACGGTCGAATGATCTCTGTTTTTTTTAATTTTAACACGACACTCCTTTGGTCACATGTTCACTGCAGAAAAAGTTTGACATGCCTCAGAGTGGCTGTGGTGGTGCGGGATATGTGTGTCTGTGTGTGTGTGGGGTGGGGGGGAGGGGTCTGGCAGTAAACTACGAGTCGTGAGCATCCGTGTGGGATTATTGATCATTTTGTGAGTCATATATGGCACATCAAAGTCATGAATTGGTTATTTAAAGCATTACACAACCCTTTCATACATACATGTTCGGGCTACATGCATGCATTGGTGGTCCTCTCGGACACTCCCTCGTGCGGTAATCAGCGATGTGCCCATTCGTTAGCCCGCAAAGGTTTTCAGTTTCCACCGACAATGAGAGGCATTTGACCAAAAGGTGGATTCATCTTGGCATGTGTATGGGGTGGATCATAGTGAGATTCCATATCAAAGTTCGGGCACGTGCGTACACATGAGTCCCTCCCACCGGCTTGAAGTGAGGGGGCTACGCATCATGGTGTAGTGCATTTTCGGTTTGCGAAGCATGTGCCACGTCAAAGTTGTGCATTGGGTATTCAAACATCACATAACACACGGGCACATGCACGGGGTGGTTTTGTCCTATGACACTCACTCGCGTGTGACACTCTCTGTGGGCCCGCGAGGTCGTCGTCGAATAGTTGAACGTACAATGAGAGAGAGGTTATTTGACCTACCAGGATGGTTCTTTTTTGGTTTGTGTTACGTATATGCACGGTAGGAGTATGTAGTACATGTCAAAGAGGGGGCAACATGAATACTATATATATATGTGTACGTCATAACCTCGCTCCATGTGGGGACTTTCCGGTTCCCGAGGCAGGTGCCACATCAAAGTTGTACATTGGTATTCAAACATCATGCAATACCATGCAGGTGGTAGTTGCCCTATAGGAACTCACTCGCGTGTGGCACTTCCATCTGTGGGCATGCGAGGTTGTCCTCCATCACTTTGACCCAACGAGAGAGAGGTTAATTTGACCATCAAGGAATGATTCTTTTTTGGTTTGTGCTATACAGTAGAAGTACATATATACCACGCGTCGAATGGGGGGCGTACATATAGCACATACCACGCATCATGAACCTTGCTCTCTGTGGGGACTTTTTGGTTTCCTATATATGTGGTGCCACATCAAAGTTGTGCATTGCGTATTCAAACATCACACAAACACCTCTTTGGGCCACATGCAGACGGTGGTACGTAGTCCTATATAGGATGCTCACTCACGTGCGACGTACACTTCGGTTTCTATGGGCCCGTGAGTTCGTCGTCCATCACTTTGACCCAACGAGAGAGAGGTACGTTTGACGAACAAGGAGGATTAATTCTTTTAGGGCTGCGTTACTAGGTGTATAGTACGTGTCGAAGGGAGTGTGTGACCAGCATATATATACTAGGTGTCACATGAACCTCACTCTGTGTGGGGACTTTGCGGTTTTTGAGGCAAATGCCACATCAAAGTTGTGCATTAGGTATTCAAAACATCACAAACACACACCTCTCCATATATATGTTCTGGCACACATGCAAGCGATGGTTGTTGTCCTATGGCACTCACTCACGCGGTTATCGGCGATGCTTCCATCTGTCGGCCCGCTTGGTCCATCACTTTCACTGATAGCAAGAGAGGTTAATTAATTTGACTTAGGAGGGGGATTAATTTTTTGTTTGTCTCACGATATAGATCATGATGTGAGATTACATATATATAATACCGCATGTGTACACATGCATCCATCCCGCTGGATAGAAGGGGGGGGGGGCGAGCACACGACACGTCATGAACCTGTTGCTCTGTGTGGGCACCTCTGCGATTTTCAACGCATGCACCACATCAATGTTGTGCATTGGGCCGGGTATTCAACACATATGCATGCATCACACACCTCCATAAATATGTTCGGGGCACACGCATGCAATGGTTGTCTTTGGACACACTCTCACTCGCTTGGTTATGGGCGGCAAGCCTATATATATTCGTGGGCCCGCGTGGACGTCCATCATTTCGACCAATGATGAGAAAGGTTACCAGGGTGGATTCTTCTTCTTTGCTTCGAGTTACCGTATAGTAGGTCGATCATTCCAAGCTTAATTAAGTTTGAGCGCATGCTACGCATCGTGAACCCTCGCTCAGTGTGGGGATTTTACGGTTCCAAAGCATGGTGCCACATCAAATTTGCGCATTGGGTATTCAAACACCACACACACCACTTCCATAAACATAGTTGGGCCACATGCACAGAGTGGGTTTGTCTTCATACAGTATTCCCTCGCGAGGTTATCAGCGACAAGCTAGCCCATTTTGCGGGGCCGTGTGGACGTCCATCACTTTGACCAACAACGAGCAGGAGAGGTTGTACGACCAAGTCGGATTCTGCTTGGTCGGTGTTACAGTACGTCTTGGTGAGATGCCCTCCCCCCGACGTGTGAGTGGGGGAGTGGAGGGCTACTTCGCACTACCTGCAACCTCCGTGGGGTCGGGGAAGTCCGATTAATTTGCGAGGCACACGTGCCACATCAAAGTTGTGAATGGTAGTTAAATATCACACCACACCCTTTTCATACATATAGTAGGGCCACCCGCAGGTGGTTCGCACCCATCTCGCGCCACAAGCACACATTTTTGGGTCGGCACACGGTCCACCTTTGTCGGGAAGCGAAAGGGGAAGTTTGACCATATATATGATGGACTTCTATAGGTTTTGTGTTACGGTAGGGTGAGATTTCAGACCTAGCTATTTGGGCGCATGCATTCGTAGCTAGGATTCCCTTACCGCCGACACGAAGTGGGCGTAGGGGGTGGCTGACTAGCAATATTGTGCTTTTGCGCGACAGGTGCCACATCAAAGTTGTGCGTTGGGTATTCGAACATCAAACCACCCTTTTCATACATATATTTTGTCCACATGCAAGTGTGTTCGTGTTCTGACCCTTTCCCATGTTATTCTTTTTGCCAAATTTATAAACAGCACACGAGTTGGATGCAGAAACCGTCTGTGATTGGGTACGCAACAGACACGGCTCGGTCAGACTACCCGTGTGCCACGCCCGTGCCCCTGCAGTCACAAACATCAGCACAGTAGATTGGACTCCACGAGGCTTGCTTCCCGCTCTCGAAAATATCTACTGCCTCGTAATCACGAAAATATCTACCACCTGGAAGGTTTTAATGTTTGATAGCACACGATTAGTATGTGCGGACCGTGTGCGATGTCTGTTACTCCCGCTTTGCTTCAATCCCTTGATTCAAATTTTCAGTAGCCCCGGCATTTTACTCCCGCCTCTGCATCCATCGCAATCTCAAAAATATCTGCTCTCCCTTGATTCAAATTTTTAGTAGCCCCGCCTTCTTATTCCAGCCTCTGCATCCCTTGTAATCTCAAAAATATCTGCTCGCCCTTGATCCAGATTTTCAGTAGTCCGGCATTTTACTCCTGCCTAGTAAAATTTTCAGTTGCCACGGTATTTCCTCAAACACCACCTTGCCCCCCCATCCACACACACCAGACACTCCCCAAAACCTCCGCTCACACAGACACACACCACCCCTCCCTCGCTCGAAACCATTGGTAGGTCACCGCCACCGCCGCCTCCATCCTCAACCTCTACCAGTGTGCCGGGGAGCTCGAGGAGCCAATGGCCCAAAAGAGGTTTATCGCGGCCTCTTCGCCCGACGCCGGTGAGGTGGACGCCGAGGTGTCCCCGTCGTCCTCTGCGGGCTCTTTATCGATCCGCCATCGCCGGTCGCCCGATCCGCCCGCCGCCACACCCCTACGCTGGTTCGAGGAGTTCCCCATCCTCCCTTGGGCCCGGCCGCCGACGAGGTCCTACCTTGGGGTCTGGCAGCGGCGGTGGGGGATGTGGTTCACCGAGATTACGGATCGGGAGACCCACACCCGCCGGTGGCTCGGTAGCTTCCACACGGCCGTGCTCGTGGCCATGGAGTACGACCGCTGGCAGTTCCGCTACCACGGCGCGGCGGCTAGGCTCAATTTCCCCTTTGGCACATGTCCGGTCGACCTTGTTCCGCCGGAGCCAGGGGTGGTGAGCTCGGTTATGGCGCGGGAGGACCACGAGGCGTGGGAGCGCCTCGAGGCCGAGGCCGCCGACGAGGCCTACATGCAAGAGCTCCGCCGGCAGCACCCGGAGCTTGTGGAGGCGGAGCGGGTGATCTTTGTCGGCGTGGAGGGCGGCAAGGTTATCGTGCTCTCCTCCGATGACGAGGTCAAAGGCGGCAAGGACGGCGGCGCGGAGGGCATCGAGGTGGGCGGCGAGGACGAGGAGATCGACATCGATGAGTGGAGGAGTGTCTTCCCCAACGACCCCGACGACGGCACCGGCCCGGACCCGACTCGCGGCACACCATACCTGACGAGGAAGGATTGGCTTGACCTCCACTTCGACCGAAAGTAGTTTAGTTTATTTTAAATTTATGTTTTATGTTCGGTTATGAAAAACTATCTATGTTTATGTTTGAATGCATGCTACTTTCGGTTGAATCTGCTTTGAACTTGATCAAATTGATGTTTACAACGTTAAGTTTAGGGGATCGACTAGAAACAACCAAAAATTGCTGGAGTATATATATATATATCCACTAAGGGTTTAGTCCGTTAACTTTTAAAGGATCGGCTAGAGATGGCCTTATGCCTTGTTTATGTCAGTTCTTCAAAATGTGATGCTCTATATGTGCAACTATTTGCCGTGCAGTTCAATTTCATCAATAACAGTTTCAACAATACCACTATGAATTATGATATTTGGTTGTTGTTAAGGATGTTGCAGTTAACATGCCTTTTCATTTTTTAACAATAACTAGTGTACTTTAGACCTACACAATATCAGTTTGAATGACTATTTGCTTGTTTTTAAATGTTATGCCTGATGCAGTTAACACACCTTTCCACTTCTTGTTTTGCTTAACTAGCGTGCTTAAACCTGCACACTGAAACTATCATTTGTAGATTATGTTGTCTACCATGGATATATTTGGTTGATGTTTAGCCTGTTGTGCTTAACATGCCTTTATATGTACTCATACAAGACAATATTGAGAACAGTGTTGTTTTCCATCGAGGTTAGTTTCATCGCATTGCTTATATGTACTCACTGTTCAGGATATCGGTATATGGTACCACATAGCCTGGTGGCTGATAAGGGATTAATCTTCGAATCGGACATTTCACTGAATATATCTGTAACCCATTTATCAGTAGGTTAACTAGGGTCATATTTAATATATCTGAAGCTACATAGCAACATGCATTGTACTGAATGACTAAATATGCAATCCCAGACTACATAGCAACAAGGAATAGTGTTACCTTAATGTTCTGATGATGTCTAGATATACATGTAATAAGATCTTATATAATGGGATGGAGGGAGTGTTGTACTACATCATTTTGCAATTGTTTTTTAGCTTCTAATATTAACTTGGTGCTTTTAGGTACAGATGTCATTGCCAAAGATCCACACTTCGACCCTTTCTGCGTATGGGGCAATGAGATATTCATGAACCTAGCATCAAGTGAGGAAACTGATAAAGATTGTTATTAAAATGGGTCAAAAGATGTCAATCGAACTATTTGTTTACACTTTATGCAAGACAACAGTGAACTGCAGGATGGTAAGTAAGAGCTCTGTAGCCTTCTTTTTACTAATCGTAATGAGTTGTGTTAGATGACAATGTCTGAATCTTTTTTCCTTTGCAGTGGATCCTGAAGCAGTTTACTCAAGATTTCCTCTCAAACTACATGATTGGCGGCCGACCATCACAAGGGGTTGGACTAGGGTCATGCGTGCCTTCTGCATCCAGGAGAGCACAATAGGTCCATTCCGCTTCACCTTGTTCAGCAATCAGAATGTTCTCGCCTCTTTCTTTACCATTTGTAATAGTACAAGTATAGAACACTGGTTCATCATTCTTTATTTGGTGCTTATGTAATTCTTGAACATATGTACTTGTGAATCGAATAATGCATTGGTTGTTTGAACCTAATGGATATGAATAAAGCTATAGCCTACTTTCAAATTCAAATTAGGTACAATTTTAAATAGCAGCAATTAAATTAGGGTGAAATTATGGTCTGCAGGTCATTATGGCGCACACGGTCTATAAAGCACAACGTGTGTGATATACATCATAATCCGACACGGTTCACGGAGAGGAAACGTGTGTAACCATGCACACAGTTGCCGTTTGCAATGCGTGTGTGATGTCAGACAATATCACAAATGGTGCGGGAAGACTAAATGTGTGTGATTGTCGACCTATCGTACACGGTTTACAATCATGAACTGTTTGTGATGTGCCAGGCATCGTAAACGTAGTGCCAGTTTGGTACGTGCGTGGAAAAATCCTGTGCCTGGAATGTGCCTGGACTGTGCCTCGGTTTAGGCAAAACCACAGAACTCCGACTGTGATGGCAATGCGAGCACAAACGAGTAGCAAGGATGAAGCATTTGGGATATTCGAGATATCAGAAATAGTTTTATAGGGACAACTGTATGCACCAAGGCTCCCTATCCCCGACGGTTTCTGGGTCATGTGGGAAGGACCCCCCCCCTATCGCAGTCACTCACTTGGTGATGGTTCAAAACGCCATCGCGGAAAGGGTTTAAAAACTGTTTGTATAGCACCTCGTTGTACCAGTGGTAGGACTCCCACCCCTAGTCCAATTTGGCCCCCTTCCTTAGGGAAGGGTGGCACTTTCCCACTTGGGCCTTTTTTGGCCCAAGTTGCCTTCCACCTCTTGGCCTTTTAAGGCCCATTGATATGTAAATTATAGATAAAATACTTTAAAAAAATTTAGAGTATTATATATATATATATATATTAACATCCCTAGAAACATTTTCCACCTATATATAATTAATCGATAATACCCGGTATTACCCGATATTCACCGAAACCCTTCTGGTGACCCCGAAACGCTTCCAGAACCTCCCGGAACTATTCCGAATATTAATGAAACAATTCGAAAAATATATTCTCATCACTCCTGTTCCACTAACACTCAGCAGATCGTGATTACCTTAAGCTTGTAACCCCGTAGGTTCGGTAAAGCATAGACATGAACAAAACCCCTTCGTTCAATGACCGACAGCGGAACCGTGGACATCCATATCGGTCCCTATGATTACACGAATGATATTCGAGTGAGCCTTTGGTTATCATGTGATGTTCCCTTTGCTTCGTGAGACTTTACAAAACCTGGTGTGCATCGGTATCCTCTTGAGTCATCACCATGCTCACTATACCGTTGCTCCTGTTTACCGGTTTTGTTCTTCTTTCTCGTTAAAATGTTCTGGCATCCCCGTGATGTAGTCACCTGTGTCTGGCTAGACGATGATGGATGCCGTCACACCGAGAGGGCCCTAACAATATCGCTCCATCATCGGAGGAGCAAATCCCACTCTAGAGCTGTCCGGTCACTTGTCAAACTTTTCGGTGAGCCTGAAAGTTGTCATTATGATCACCTTGTTACAGATGACGTTTGAGGAACCCCAAAGCCCACCGTCTAGTAGGAAGTGACCGAGACACTCTCATGGTCCGAGGAACTAAAACACATGCTTTTTTTCGACAAAGGGTGGATTTTATTGACTCAAAATGAAGCATCAAGAGAATACAAACACAGTGAGCACACACCCGGCCACTGCACAGCTAGGATGCACACAACCAATACCAACAAACACACACACAAAAATACGTAGACAAATAGCAAAGTCATATACTACCAAAACGATACGTAGGCGAGAAGAAAAAGCGATATGATCCGTGATCGAAAAACTATAGCAATGACCATATCTGCATCAATTATCTTATGACACCATATACAGAACGAGGTTCTTCAACAGCAATGCCTTCAGGAAGGGAGCGGCGCTCAAGCGCTGCCATTACCGGATCCGACCACAAGGCCAGAATCTTGGTTTTCACCTTGAAGAGTCAGTCCGAGCATATCCGAGCAATGCGTTCAACAAGGTAACGACATAAAAACATCGTCATTGCCAGGTATATCAAAGAAGGAAGACCTAGGTTTTCACCCCGGAACTCGAGACCGGGTGCTCATGTAGCACCACCATCGTCATCAGTTATGTGTTGTCACCACCACTATTTCGCAATCCTGGCAGTTTTGCTGCACAACCATCCCTCTGCATCAAGTCATCGACCATAGTTTGCATCTCTTCGCTGAAGTCAGCCACCGGGTGTGGAGATACCTTTCGGTGGCCATCGTAATCCGTGGCGAGTCCGCCACTTAGGCCGGAGACCGATGGCGAAGCACACCTTCCCGGACTACCACTCTGTCGAAGAGAGCCTGCTCAGACCCATCGGCCTATAGACCAACACAACCGGTGTCGAAGCACAAAAGACGGATCAACATCACTCGCGTGGAGCGCAGCCGCTGCTAGCCTGCAGATCGGTACCCTCCACCGCCGCGGTCTAGCCGCCATTGGGTTAGCAGTCGCGGGAGTAAGCCATTGATACGTCTCTGTCGTATCTACTTTTCTTAACGCTTTTACTCTTGTTTTGGACTCTAATTTGCATGACTTGAATGAAACTAACCCGGACTGACACTGTTTTCAGTAGAAGTACCATGGTGTTGTTTTTGTGCAGAAATAAAAGTTCTCGAAATGGAACGAAACTTTTTGGAGAATTTTTATACAATAAAAGAAAAATACTGGAGCCAAGAACCATCGGAGGGGGTTCCTGGGGAGCACAACCCACCAGGGCGCCCCCTCCTGGCGCGCCCAAGTGGGTTGTGCCAACCTGGTGGCCCCGCTGACCTTATCTCCGACGCTATAAAATCCTATTTTCGGAGAAAAAAACCAGGGAGAAAGAATTATCGCGTTTCACGAGACGGAGCCGCCGCCACCTCCTGTTCTTCATCGGGAGGCCAGATCTGGAGCCCGTTTGGGGCTTCGGAGAGGGGAATCTTCGATCTTCGTCATCACCAACCCTTCTCCTTCGCCAATTTCATGATGCTCCCCACCGGGAGTGAGTAATTCCTTCGTAGGCTCGCTAGTCGGTGAGGGAGTTGGATGAGATTCATCATGTAATCGAGTTAGTTTTGTTAGGGCTTGATCCCTAGTATCCATTATGTTCTAAGATTGGTGTTGCTATGACTTTGCCATGCTTAATTCTTGAAACTTTGGGCCTGGGTGCCATGATTTCAGATCTGAACCGTTTATGTTATCACCATTATATCTATGTTCTAGATACGATCTTGCAAGTTATAGTCACCTATTACGTGTTATGATCCGTAAACCCCGGAGTGACAATAGTCAGGATACTTTCCGGTGATTACCGTAGTTTGAGGAGTTCATGTATTCACTATGTGCTAATGCTTTGTTCTGGTTCTCTATTAAAAGAAGGCCTTAATATCCCTTAGTTTCCTTATGGACCCCGCTGCCACGGGGGGGTAGGACAAAAGATGTCATGCAAGTTCTTTCCATAAGCACGTATGACTATTTACGGAATACATGCCTACATTATATTTACGAACTGGAGCTAGTGCCGTATCGCCCTAGGTTATGACTGTTATATGATGAATATCATCCAACTAATTCATCGATCCAATGCCTACGAATTTTCCATAATGGTTCTTGCTAAGTTACTACTACTGATGTTACTGTTGCAACTGCTATAAAATTATTGCTATCACTGTTACCGTACCATTACGGTTACTACTACTATCAAATCTATCATATTACTTTGCTACTGATCATATTGCTGCAGATAATTAATCTCCAGGTGTGGTTGAATTGACAACTCAGCTACTAATACTTGCAAATATTCTTTGGCTCCCCTTGTGTCGAATCTATAAATTTGGGTTGAATACTCTACCCTCGAACACTGTTGCGATCCCCTATACTTGTGGGTTATCAGCCATCCGCTCAATCCCACGCCGACCACGCCCACGTGTGCCACCGCATGGCCATGTAGCCCCAACCTGGTGTTGTCGTGCCCTGATTTGCAACGTGTGACACCACCACCACTAGCCGCCGGCTGCACGTCGCTGTGCCACGACAACACGACAACAAAACCAAGAAGCCGTCCCCCACGTGCAGGCGAGCTGACCATCGCTGCCCCAGCAGTTCCAGCTAGATGCCACCACCACAACACCCAGCCACCTTTGGCAGCCGGGCCGCCACCACTGCGGCCGAGGCCGGTGGCAGCGGGGGCGAGAGATTGGCGGCGGCGGGTTTCTCGAGCGGATCTGGGTTATGTTGGGAAACGTAGCATGCAATTTCAAAAAAATTCATATGCTCACGCAAGATCTATCTCGGAGATGCATAGCAACGAGGGGGAGAGTGTGTCTACGTACCCTCGTAGACCGTAAGCGGAAGCGTATCACAACGTGGTTGATGTAGTCGAACTTTTTTCTAGCTCCGACCGATCAAGTACAGAATGTACGGCACCTCCGAGTTGTGCACACATTCAGCTCGATGACGTCCCTCGTCCTCTTGATCCATCAAGATGTCAAGGAAGTAGATGAGTTCCGTCAGCACGACGGTGTGGTGACAGTGATGGTGAAGTGATCCGCGCAGGGCTTCGCCTAAGCACTACGAAGATATGACCGGAGGCGTAAACTATGGAGGGGGGCGCCGCACACGGCTAACAGTTGATATTGTGTCTTATAGGCACCCCCTCCCCACATATATATAGGTGGGAGGGGAGGAGAGGCAGCCAGGGGGTTCCCCAAGTAGGATCCAAATCCTACTTGGGGTTTCCCCAAGTGGCGCCCCCCTTTCCTTTTCCCACCGAAGAAGAAAGGGAAGGGGAAAGAGAGAAAGGAAGGGGGACCGAACCCACCTTTTTCCTTCTCCCACTCGGCCTCCTGCCATAGGGGGGGCGCGCCACCCCTTGTGGGCTGGTGTGCTCCCCTCTCATGGCCCATATGGCCCATATCTTCCCCCCGGGGGTTCCGGTAACCCCTCCAGTACTCTGATAAATACCCGATACACTCCGGAACACTTCCGGTGTCTGAATACTATCATCCTATATATCAATCTTTACCTCTCAACCATTTAGAGACTCCTCGTCATGTCCGTGATCTCATCCGGGACTCCGAACAACATTCGGTCAACAAATCACATAACTCATATAATACAATATCGTCATCGAACGTTAAGCGTGCGGACCCTACGGGTTCGAGAACTATGTAGACATGACCGAGACACCTCTCCGGTCAATAACCAATAGCGGAACCTGGATGCTCATATTGGCTCCTACATATTCTACGAAGATTTTTATCGATCGAACCGTTATGACAACAAACGTTATTCCCTTTGTTCATCGGTATGTTGCTTGCCCGAGATTCGACCATCGGTATCTTCATACCTAGTTCAATATCGTTACCGGCAAGTCTCTTTACTCGTTCCGTAATACATCATCCTGCAACCAACTCATTAGTCACTTTGCTTGCAAGGCTTCTTCTGATGTGTATTACCGAGAGGACCCAGAGATACCTCTCCGATACTCGGAGTGACAAATCCTAATCTCGATCTATGCCAACTCAACAAACATCTTCAGAGATACCTGTAGAGCATCTTTATAATCACCCAGTTAAGTTGTTGCATTCTATAGCACACAAGGCATTCCTCCGGTATCTGGGAGTTGCATAATCTCATAGTCGAAGGAATATGTATTTGACATTAAGAAAGCAATAGCAATAAAACTGAATGATCATAATGCTAAGCTAACGGATGGGTCTTGTCCATCACATCATTCTCCTAATGATGTGATCCCATTATCAAATGACAACTCATGTCCATGGTCAGGAAACCTTAACCATCTTTGATCAATGAGCTAGTCAAGTAGAGGCTCACTAGGGACACAGTGTTTGTCTATGTATTCACACATGTATTTAGGTTTCCGATCAATACAATTCTAGCATGAATAATAAACATTTATCATGAATAAGGAAATATAAAATAACAACTTTATTATTGCCTCTAGGGCATATTTCCTTCAGTCTCCCCCTTGCACTAGAGTCAATAATCTAGATTACATTGTAATGATTCTAACACCCATGGAGTCTTGGTGCTGATCATGTTTTGCTCGTGGAAGAGGCTTAGTCAACGGGTCTACTACATTCGGATCCATATGTATTTTGCAAATCTCTATGTCTCCCTCCTTGACTTGATCACGGATGGAGTTGAAGCATCTCTTGATGTGTTTGGTTCTTTTGTGAAATCTGGATTCCTTCGCTAAGGTAATTGCTCCAGTATTGTCACAAAAGATTTTCATTGGACCCGATGCACTAGGTATTACACCTAGATCGGATATGAACTCCTTCATTTGCTGCTTCTGAAGCAGCTATGTACTCCGCTTCACACGTAGATCCCGCCACGACGATTTGCTTGGAACTGCACCAACTGACAGCTCCACCATTCAAAATAAATACGTATCTGGTTTGTGACTTAGAGTCATCCAGATCATTGTCAAAGCTAGCATCGACGTAACCATTTACAATGAACTCTTTGTCACCTCCATAAATGAGAAACATATCCTTGGTCCTTTTTAGGTACTTCAGGATGTTCTTGACCGCTGTCCAGTGATCCACTCCTGGATTACTTTGGAACCTCCCTGCCAAACTTATAGCAAGGCACACATCAGGTCTGGTACACAGCATAGCATACATGATAGAACCTATGGCTGAACCATAGGGAATGACTTTCATTTTCTCTCTATCTTCTGCAGTGGTCGGGCATTGAGTCTTACTCAACTTCACACCTTGCAACATAGGCAAGAACCCTTTCTTTGACTGATCCATTTTGAACTTCTTCAAAACTTTATCAAGGTATGTGCTTTGTGAAAGTCCTATTAAGCGTCTCGATCTATCCCTATAGATCTTGATGCCCAATATATAAGCAGCTTCACCGAGGTCTTTCATTAAAAAACTCTTATCCAAGTATCCTTTTATGTTATCCAGAAATTCTACATCATTTCCAATCAACAATATGTCATCCACATATAATATTAGAAATGCTACAGAGCTCCCACTCACTTTCTTGTAAATACAGGCTTCTCCGAAAGTCTGTATAAAACCATATGCTTTGATCACCCCATCAAAGTGTATATTCCAACTCCGAGATGCTTGCACCAGTCAATAGATGGATTGCTCGAGCTTGCACACTTTGTTAGCATCTTTAGGATCGACAAAACCTTCTGGTTGCATCATATACAACTCTTCTTTAAGAAATCCATTAAGGAATGCAGTTTTGACGTCCATTTGCCAGATTTCATAATCATAAAATGCGGCAATTGCTAACATGATTCAGACAGACTTAAGCATCGCTACGGGTGAGAAAGTCTCATCGTAGTCAACTCCTTGAACTTGTCAAAAACCTTTTGCGACAAGTCGAGCTTTGTAGATAGTAACATTACCATCAGCGTCAGTCTTCTTCTTGAAGATCCATTTATTCTCTATGGCTCGCCGACCATCGGGCAAGTCCACCAAAGTCCACACTTTGTTCTCATACATGGATCCTATCTCAGATTTCATGGCCTCAAGCCATTTATCGGAATCTGGGCTCATCATAGCTTCTTCATAGTTCGTAGGTTCGCCTTGGTCTAGTAACATGACTTCCAGTACAGGATTCCCATACCACTCCGGCGCGGATCGTGTTCTGGTTGACCTATGAAGTTCTGTAGTAACTTGATCTGAAGTTTCATGATCATCATCATTAGCTTCCTCTTTAGTTGGTGTAGGCATCACGCGAATGGTTTTCTCTGATGAACTACTTTCCAATTCAAGAGAAGTTATGATTACCTCATCAAGTTCTACTTTCCTCCCACTCACTTCTTTCGAGAGAAACTCCTTCTCTAGAAATGTTCCATTCTTGGCAACAAAGATCTTGCCTTCGGATCTGTGGTAGAAGGTGTACCCAATTGTTTCCTTAGGGTATCCTATGAAGACGCACTTCTCCGATTTGGGTTCGAGCTTATCAGGCTGAAGCCTTTTGATATAAGTGTCGCAACCCCAAACTTTAAGAAATGACAGCTTAGGTTTCTTGCCAAACCACAGTTCATACGGTGTCATCTCAACGGATTTAGACGGTGCCCTATTTAACGTGAATGCTGCTGTCTCTAATGCATAACCCCAAAACGATAGTGGTAAATTGGTAAGAGACATCATAGATCGCACCATATCTAATAAAGTATGGTTACGACGTTCGGACACACCATTACACTGTGGTGTTCCAGGTGGCGTGAGTTGTGAAACTATTCCACATTGTTTGAAATGAAGGCCAAACTCGTAACTCAAATATTCACCTCCACGATCAGATCATAGAAACTTTATTTTCTTCTTACGATGATTCTCCACTTCACTCTAAAATCCTTGAACTTTTCAAATGTTTCAGATTTGTGTTTCATTAAGTAGATATACCCATATCTTCTCAAATCATCTGTGAAGGTCAGAAAATAACGATACCCGCCGCGTGCTTCAACACTCATCGGACCGCATACATCGGTATGTATTATTTCCAATAAGTCATTAACTCGCTCCATTGTTCCGGAGAACGGAGTTTTAGTCATCTTGCCCATGAGGCATGGTTCGCAAGTATCAAATGATTCATAATCAAGCGATTCCAAAAGCCCATCTGCATGGAGTTTCTTCATGCGCTTTACACCAATATGACCTAAACAGCAGTGCCACAAATATGTTGCACTATCATTATCAACTTTGCATCTTTTGGCATCAATATTATGAATATGTGTATCACCACAACCGAGATTCAACAAAAATAGACCACTCTTCAAGGGTGCATGACCATAAAATATATTACTCATATAAATAGAACAACCATTATTCTCTGATTTAAATGAATAACCGTCTCGCACTAAACAAGATCCAGATATAATGTTCATGCACTAAACAAGCCTAGCCAGACATAATGAATAGCCGTCTCGCACTAAACAAGACCTGAGTATTCCGCATGTGCAAAACTATCTTGCACCCATTGTTTGTGAACGTAGAGTCTATCAAACCTGATCATCACGTGGTGTCTCAACACGATGAACTGTCACAACGGTGCATACTCAGGGAGAACACTTATAATGCTACCACCGTACTAAGAAAAATAAGATGCATAAAAGATAAACATCACATGCAATCAAAATATGTGACATGATATGTCCATCATCATCTTGTGCTTTTGATCTCCATCTCCAAAGCATCGTCATGATCTCCATTGTCACCGGCTCGACACCTTGATCTCCATCGTTGCGTCGTGGTCGTCTCGCCAACTATTGCTTCTACAACTATCGCTAACGCATAGTGATAAAGTAAAGCAATTACATGGCATTTGCATTTCATACAATAAAGAGACAACCATAAGGCTCCTGCCGGTTGCCGATAACTTTTACAAAAACATGATCATCTCATACAATCATGTATATCATATCATGCCTTGACCATATCACATCAGAACATGCCCTGCAAAAACAAGTTAGACGTCCTCTACTTTGTTGTTGCAAGTTTTACGTGGCTGCTACGGGCTTCTAGCATGAACCATTCTTACCTATGCATCAAAAACACAATGATGGTTTATCAAGTTTGCTGTTTTAACCTTCAACAAGGACCTGCCGCAGTCAAATTTGATTCAACTAAAGTAGGAGAAACAGACACCCGCCAGCCACCTTTATGCAAAACTAGTTGCATGTCTATCAGTGGAACCGGTCTCATGAACATGGTCATGTAAGGTTGGTCCGGGCCACTTCATCCAACAATACTGCTGAATCAAAATAAGACATTGGTGGTAAGCAGTATGACGATCACCGCCCACAACTCTTTGTGTTCTACTCGTGCATATCATCTACGCATAGACCTGGCTCGGCTGCCACTATTGGGAAACGTAGCATGCAATTTCAAAAAAATTCCTACGCTCACGCAAGATCTACCTAGGAGATGCATAGCAACGAGGGGGAGAGTGTGTCTACGTACCCTCGTAGACCGTAAGCGGAAGCGTATCACAACACGGTTGATGTAGTCGAACTTTTTTCTAGCTCCGACCGATCAAGTACCGAACGCACGGCACCTCCGAGTTCTGCACACGTTCAGCTCGATGATGTCCCTCATCCTCTTGATCCAGTAAGATGTCGAGGAAGTAGATGAGTTCCGTCAGCATGACGGCGTGGTGACGGTGGTGGTGAAGTGATCTGCGCAGGGCTTCGCCTAAGCACTACGAAGATATGACCGGAGGCGTAAACTGTGGAGGGGGGCGCCGCACACGGCTAACAGTTGATCATCGGTATTCTAGGCGCCCCCTCCCCACATATATATAGGTGGGAGGGGAGGAGAGGCAGCCAGGGGGCGCCCCAAGTAGGATCCGAATCCTACTTGGGGTTTCACCAAGTGGCGCCCCCCCTTTCCTTTTCCCACCGGAGAAGAAAGGGAAGGGGAAAGAGAGAAAGGAAGGGGGTCGAACGCCCCTTTTTCCTTCTCCCACTCAGCCTCCTGCCATAGGGGGGCGCGCCACCCCTTGTGGGCTGGTGTGCTCCCCTCTCATGGCCCATATGGCCCATATCTTCCCCCCGGGGGTTCCGGTAACCCCTCCGGTACTCTGATAAATACCCGATACACTCCGGAACACTTCCGGTGTCCGAATACTATCATCATATATATCAATCTTTACCTCTAGACCATTTAGAGACTCCTCGTCATGTCCATGATCTCATCCAGGACTCCGAACAACATTCGGTCACCAAATCACATAACTCATATAATACAATATCGTCATCGAACGTTAAGCGTGCGGACCCTATGGGTTCGAGAACTATGTAGACATGAACGAGACACCTCTCCGGTCAATAACCAATAGCGGACCCTGGATGCTCATATTGGCTCCTACATATTCTACGAAGATTTTTATCGGTCGAACCATTATGACAACATACATTATTCCCTTTGTTCATCGGTATGTTACTTGCCCGAGATTCCATAGTCGGTATCTTCATACCTAGTTCCATCTCGTTACCGGCAAGTCTCTTTACTCGTTCCGTAATACATCATCCTGCAACTAACTCATTAGTCACTTTGCTTGCAAGGCTTCTTATGATGTGTATTACCGAGAGGGCCCAGAGATACCTCTCCGATACTCAGAGTGACAAATCCTAATCTCGATCTATGCCAACTCAACAAACACCTTCGGAGATACCTGTAGAGCATCTTTATAATCACCTAGTTACGTTGTGACGTTTGATAGCACACAAGGCATTCCTCCGGTATCCGGGAGTTGCATAATCTCATAGTCGAAGGAATATGTATTTGACATGAAGAAAGCAATAGCAATAAAACTGAACGATCATAATGCTAAGCTAACGGATGGGTCTTGTCCATCACATCATTCTCCTAATGGCGTGATCCCGTTATCAAATGACAACTCATGTCCATGGTCAGGAAACCTTAACCATCTTTGATCAACGAGCTAGTCAAGTAGAGGCTCACTAGGGACACAGTGTTTGTCTATGTATTCACACATGTATTTAGGTTTCCGATCAATACAATTCTAGCATGAATAATAAACATTTATCATGAATAAGGAAATATAAAATAACAACTTTATTATTGCCTCTAGGGCATATTCCTTCAGGTTACGCCCCGGTGCCGCCCTGGGGAACGACACGGGAGCGGCTTTCGTAACTTTCGGATCGGGCCCCAAATATTTTCCTAAAACACATGCGAACACTCCGTGTTATTACAATTGAATACAGACGATATTAACTCAATTCATAACAAACAAGTTTGGGTCGATTCAATATGATCGTTCTTCCAACGTCATAATCTCAATGTTGTTTTAGGATCATCGTTACACTTAACGATATCCTAAGATCCGGAAAACATGATCACCAACAACACTTGAGCTAGTTTAGAGGCGATACTAGGAACCTTCATTTTATCCATTTATCGTTTCACACATGCATATGGGTTTTGCACTGAATCGCATATTCCAGGATCATAGCAGTTATACCATGAAATATAAACTCTTAATTATGAATATGGAAATATAATAATACAAATATTATTACTTCTAGGCCATATTTCCAATAGATCGTGGGGTTGAAACCAAACATGGCGCCCGTGTCCAGAGAATTCGAAAACTTAGCTAAACTATCTACTTCTTTATTAGCCGTTCGTCCTTCGAAGGTAAATTTGCAGTTAAAGAAAAAGATTACAACCACAAAATTGCAAGCGATCTCTCTTGTGATCAATAACTCCAATGGTTTGGTAGTTTTCACTTTTCTGGGAGGAAAGGTCCTTGTCTTTTTAGATATTTCAATAAAGACAACATACGAATGTATGTAGACATATTTTAGAATGTAGATTCACTCATTTTGCTCCGTATGTAGGCCACATTGGAATCTCTAAAAAGACTTATATTTAGGAACGGAGGGAGTATATGACTATGTAGTTACAACGGGAAAATATATGTGTGTTTCATTATTCTTGTCCATGCCGTCCCTTGTTACAACAAATAAATGCAAAATAAAAGTGCTTGACCATAACAAATAAGTGATTCCATCTTTTTCACTAGCTCTGATTTGAAAAAAAAAACCATGCAATACTTATTGTATTATTAGAATAAGACAAGTGTCCTTACAAAATAAACATGAATAAATTTGGTAGCTTGATGAATTTCATAAATGTATGATGTTATTTACAATGTTTTGAAACAAAAGAATCAATTCCATTTACATATATGTAGAGATATCGTGTTAAACATTGCCAATGCGGATCGATATATGGATTAATTTATGTGAAAATGAACTTTTGAAATGATAATGTTGACATTTCAGTTCATATCAACCTATATTAGAAGCTCGGTTCCAAACTAATTTGAGATGGGTTAAGTTGCTTGTATCTCTGCGTTGGGTAAATAATTTAGAAGCTTACATTAGTTGTTTTGTGTACAAAAATATACATAATTAAACAAGCAACACGACAACATGAATAAGTTTGTGTTCAGAATACGCATGCATGTTAAATGGGGTATTACGGTGGTCTCAATACCAAGTATTGTGAAGCATGTGAAGAAAGAACTATGTTGACGAACACGGTTTTTCAGCTCTTGGGAGCATATACTCCGTAATGAAAAGTAAAATCAACATAATTAGTGGATAAATTTTAAAAATTCTGATTTTTTTCTAGATGTTCATATTAGTGTAGCAAGTGTGCTTGAAAATTTTCATACCATATGGGATAGAAGTGCTTCGTCAGTGAAAAAACAAAGTTAAGTATAACATTTGGAGGTAATAATTGGCGTTCGACTTGTTTTTTTGCACAGGTCAAAATGATTTTGGTTTTCCCCTATAAATTTGCATGTACCATTTGGGTGTGACAATGAACACATCTATTTTTTAAATGACATTTTGTAAAATCCATTTTTTGCACACAGGAGCATGTGCACCATAGAGCCAAAATGGATTTCCGCTATGTTGACAAAGAAACCAACACTATCAACAAGCGAGAGTTGCAGAGGGGGTTCAAGGACAAATTGCTTGTTGTCAACTCATACGCTAGAGAATTATTTATTTCACACCGAAATGAGGCAGTTCTATACTCTAGAAACCTCTCAGAATCATTTTTAAGATTCATAAATCTATCGCTCTCAACCATGTTGTATAGATATTTAAGAACACTATATAAGAGTACACATCTAAGTGCACTATAAATACTAGAAGCATCAACTCATTTCTAGGGTTAACTTGATTATTTTGACATGCTCATATATTAATGTGGTGACCAAAGATTTCCCCTATATATGTCAAACTAAATTAACAAGACAAAATAATATTGGCTTAATAATTTATGAAAATATGCACTGTAATATAGTTCTCATTGATTATACTTGAAAATACTATTTAAAATATTATGGCAAAGGTTGTATTAGTAGAAAACAGATATGTTTAGTGACAAAATAAATTATGATGAAGTAAAAATGTTTATCACAAGAAACAAGGGATGATTCATCCAAATTAAATGACTTCATAATCGAGTAGACTTCCTTGCTAAAAATTGCTCTAGCCATGGAGGAGACCAGACCAAAGCAGCAATGGATCAGTTCCCTGAATACTTCGGTTGTGACATTAGTAGGCTGAATCCCAAGCAGCTCGCTACTCAAGTGTTCAACATGCAGTGGAAGCTCACCGCGATCATCAACACCCTTCCTTGTGTAAATGGGAATTAGAAGATCCCATATCTCAGTCATGTCTTGCACTTATCCTCTTGAAGAGCATGCCTGTAATGCCCCTATAATTAAGCTACTATGATTTCCTCTAATGATGCCATGTTATCATGTTTTGCTAATGCTTAATTGCCCCTTGATAAAAACCAAACTCAAATTTAAATTCAAATTATTATTTCTTCAAACTCTAAAACAAAAATGTTGGTGGAGTTTAAGTATTCCCTAAGTAATTATCATGATAGACCCAACCTCATTTGGATTCCCAAAATGACTCTCAAATTAATTAAGTGGACTAACAGTAACTAATATGGCCATTTCAAAATAAATAATTATTTTAGCATTTCAAAATAACTTGAAATTTTCTGTGCTAGCTCAAAATATTGCCTAAAATTTATGGGCCAAATTTCATGTTCACTAAAAATCATTTGGAATTAAAATAAAATGCAAAATAAAAAGGAAAATAAGAAACAAAAAAAGAAAAAGAAAAGATAAAAAGGAAAGCCCCTACCATGCACTTGGGCCTCAAGTGCACAGTTTGGCCCAGCCCACCAAAGAAAAAGAAAAGATAAAAGGAAAACCTGAAATGGCCAGGGTTTATGATACTAATTGTGTGTACGTGCCAATGAAATATACTATGAAGATGTAACCAAATAATCCCCATCCAGAAACATAAACATACAAGAACATTCTAATGTAAAATCAGACATGTGGTTCTAAGGCAATATTGCTTGCTTCTGCTTTCTGTGAAACCATCGTCCTCAGTTTTTGAATATCACATACCAAGCACATTTTGCCCCGAGAAGGTTTGTTAGAATGAATAATATCAAGAATATGAATTGTGCCATGACAGCAAATGGAAGTTATGTCAGGACCTGACACACAATAAACTACTGGAGAGTCACTAGTAGAAAAACGACCTAATGTTCACGTCATTAGTCCTGGTTCAATTACGGACCAGCACTAATGTGAACATTAGTGCCGGTTCCAACGGCTAGGCGGGCGGCACTCATTAGTCCCGGTTCATGTTGATCCTCTAGTACCGGCTCGTGCCACGAATCGGGACTAAAGAGGTGGTGGCAGGCTGGTGTCAGGCTGGGGCCCCACCAACCCCTTTAGTCCCGGTTCGTGGCACGAACCGGGACTAGAGATGCACCTTTAGTCCCGGTTTGTATAACCAACCGAGACTAAAGATGCCTCTATATAAACACTTCATCGAGCCCGAGCCCATTTCTCTCTATTTTCCCCTATCATTCCTTCCTCTCCTCTGTTCTTCCCCATTGCTCGAGCTCATCCTTCATTTTTGCCAAAATTTGTCAAGATAGGAAGGCCCCCCATCCATCCAAGTGATCACAAAGGTTAGCAACTTTGTCCTTTCATCTCTCATTGCTAGATTAGCTCTTGCAATGCTCTATAAGTATAGTGATTTGTGGGTTTTAGTTTGGGAATAATTATATGTGGTAGTTTATTTGATTTATATGCAATTTGAGCTCAAATTAACTCTTAGTTTGCATATGTAGGTGTGGTTTACTTAGTTCCTTCCCGTCCCCGTCCTAACGACCACCGTCGATCGCCCGCACCGTCCCGTCGCCGGCACAACCTTGGTGAGCCTCTTGTTCTTATCTTTTTTATATAAAAAAATCATGTTTGTGTGATTTAGATATATAGTTACTTGAATAATTTTCTTACCCGTACGTTGTTTGTTATACATAGTGGCATGATTTTGATATCCGTCCCCGTCGGCCCTCGGCCGGTTTATGATTCGGATGTGGTATATTCTCTTTTATAACTATTTGATGCATTTCGTGTTTATGACAAATTATGCCCATCAAGTTGACATAGATATTTTTATCTAGGAGGTATGTGAACCGGAAATACCAACCGACCCTCTTGTCGAGAGGTTAAATTTAGTTGAAAATGAAAACGAGTATTTGAAAGAAAAATTGAAAAGAATTGAATAAGAGAAGATGAAACTGCAGTTGTATGTTGCCGATGTCGTCGATGATCACACGATCAAGATGGAGAAAATGCGCTTGAAGATTAGAAAGATTAGAAAATATGCCATTGATAGTGAGGCTTGGTATCATTATGCTGTTGGATCAATTGTTACCTTAGTTGCGATCTTGATCGCATTTGTTGTTGCATTTAAATGCTTTAGCTAGAGAGTTTGTATGTTGTTTTTTGAGAATAAGTGTGTATGAACTTTATGTATGAACTTGTATTAATTTGGTCTTTTCGGTGCTGTGTAATGAAGATGAGCCAGCAATGGATGTACGATGACCGATGCTCTCCCCAGTTCGTTAATGGCGTGCGTACTTTTCTGCTTGCGGTTGAGGCAAACAAGCGGGCGGATGGTTTTATATCTTGTCCATGTGCTGGCTGTAAGAATGATCGGAATTACTCTAAGTCAAGAACCATTCACGTCCGCCTGTTTGAGTCCGGTTTCTTGCCCCACTATAATGTCTGGACCAAGCACGGAGAAAGAGGGGTTATGATGGAAGACAATGAAGAAGAAGAGGACGACGACAGCTATCCTGGCCATGACGGGTTCCCTGAATACGATGGTACAACAATGGGGGAAGAAGCTGAGCCGGCAATACTCTGACTTCATTTGCTATTTTTCATGCATTTACTGATTTTTTTATCTAAATGACCCTGAAATTGAAAAGCACTACAAAATGAACTCTGAAAAGGTTGAAAGTTGGCATGGTATCATCATTTCACCCACATAGCATGTGCTAAAAAGTTGAGAGGGTTACGGCAGAAACTGGATGCACTTCATGTACAAAACGGACAATCTCTTTCGAAGTATCAGGGTTTCAGACGAAAACTCATCTGTTACAAAGGAATTTCATTTTTTTAACTTATTTCAACTCCATACTTTTTGTGCGTTCAGTATGCACCATTCAAAGCCACGTCATCAATTTTCAACCCTTTCTGACTTCATTTGCTATTTTTCATGCATTTACTGATTTTTTAGCTAAATGACCCTGAAATTGAAAAGCACTACAAAATGAACTCTGAAATGGTTGAAAGTTGGCATGGTATCATCATTTCACCCACATAGCATGTGTTAAAAAGTTGAGAGGGTTACGGCAGAAACTGGATGCACTTCGTGTACAAAATGGACAATCTCTTTCGAAGTATTAGGGTTTCAGACGAAAACTCATCTGTTACAAAGGCATTTCATTTTTTTAACTTATTTCAACTCCAGACTTTTTGTGTGTTCAGTATGCACCATTCAAAGCCACGTCATCAATTTTCAACCCTTTCTGACTTCATTTGCTATTTTTCATGCATTTACTAATTTTTTAGCTAAATGACCCTGAAATTGAAAAGCACTACAAAATGAACTCTAAAAAGGTTGAAAGTTGGCATGGTATCATCATTTCACCCACATAGCATGGACAATCTCTTTCGAAGTATCAGGGTTTCGGACGAAAACTAATCTGTTACAAAGGCATTTCATTTTTTTAAATAACCTAAGAATTACCAAATTGAATATAATGATAAAACACACTAATATTAAACAGCGGAAAAAAGAATTACTGAAAAATATATTTTTAAAGTAAATTTACTCACAAACTAGTGATTCACATAAAATTCAAATAATTCAAATTTAAACTATCCAAATTTGAAAACAACAAGAACTAAAAGAAAGTTTATAATTTTTCTTACCGAAATCAAAAAGATTCACAAAGAAACTCTAAATAAAGCAAAAAAAACTCAGAAACAAAAGAAAATAAATAATGCAGAAAACAAAAAAAAAAGCCCGCCTACTTGGCCGCCACGGCCTGCATACGACTAGAAACCCAACCTCTAGTTGGGCCAGGATGCCGGCCCGTACGGCCCAGTAGGCCGCACAGGGCAGCACATTTCAATAGGCCCACAAAGGCCTGCTTAGAGAGGAGCTCGACACGGTAGCCGCGGCGGGACATACAAACCAGTGCGAGCTCCTCTCAACTAGTGAGGTGGGACTAAACATTGGACACGGGAAGCACAGCCCTTTAGTCATGGTTGGTGGCTCCAACCGCGACTAAAGGGCGGTCTTTAGTCGCGGTTGGAGCCACCAACCGCTCTAAAGGCCAGCGCTTCCCGCCGCTTCGACTGGCCAAAGTGACCTTTAGTCCCGGTTGGTGGCTCCAACCGGGACTAAAGGTCCCCGCATATATATAGAGCACTTGAATTTTTTTCAGCTTCCCTCTGCTTTCTTCGTCTCTTTGACCACTACACAGAGGAGATCACCGCCCCCGACGCCGTCGCCGCCCCCAATGCGCCACCCACGACGTCGTCGCCCCCGACACGCCGCCCACGCTGTCGCAGCCCCCGACGCGCTGCCCACAACGTCGCCGCCCTCGATGCGCCGCCCACGCCGTCACCGCCCCCGTCGCACCGCCCCTCTCCTCGACCTCACGCGCCATCGCCGTCGCCGACGACTCGCCTCGCCTCGCCGGCCGTCGCCCCACTGTGAGCCCCTGCCGCCATGGCCGCCCCTCCAATCGAGCCTGCACACACACACACACACACACGCACACATGCACGAACACACTCACACACACATATATTCTTATTTTCTGTTTTTCTGTTTTTTAGTTTTTTATACTTTTAGTTATATAAATGTTAGATATATAAATGTTAGATATATAAATGTTAGATGAATGTTTTTTAGTTTTTTATACTTTTAGTTATATAGAAATGTTAGATTTATAAATGTTAGATGAATGTTTTTTAGTTTTTTATACTTTTAGTTATATAGAAATGTTAGATATATAAATGTTAGATGAATGTGTTTTATACTTTTAATTATATAGAAATGTTAGATATATAAATGCTAGATGAATGTTTTTTTAGTTTTTTATACTTTTAATTATATAGAAATGCTAGATATATAAATGTTACATGAATCTTTTTTAGTTTTTTATACTTTGAGTTATGTATTTGCAAAATCAAGTGAAAAAGAATTAGAAAAATCAAGTGTGGATTAATTTGCATATAGGTTTTTTATGTCATAGGTAGAATGGTCTTTTGAATAGAATAGTAAACTAGTAATCGTATAGGTTTTTTGAATATAGGTTTACAATATAAATTTTTATGTCATTATCACTTTGTCATCAAAGAATGCTATAGCTTTTAGGAGGATTGTTGATTCGTTTCCATTCCGACAAATTTTAGGCGCTCGATATGTCCTATTTTAGCAAAGGTCATGCCGTAATTTTTAATCTTTGAATTATGAACATATATAGGAAATGTCTGACGACGATAAGATCCCCGAGTGCGATGACTGTACCGACGACGGGGGTATGTGCGACAGACCGCACCTAGATAACGGTACATGCTTCTCCCTCACACTTAAGGAGGGCTTCGAAGATTTTACGGTATGTAACTTCAGTGGCACGTGTTTCTTCTGAATTAAGCATGGCTTAAGATTTTTGCTTTAACATGTAATTTCCAATTTTTATAATTTGACTAGTGCATACCCTGCTATGCAAGACCATATGTCCTTGAGAAGCTATCTTTCGAAGAGATGTCCAAGGTGGACACGAAGATAGCTCACCTTAAAACGAAACCTGGTTTCGATTTTGAGGTTAAGATCATAAATGAAGTAGGTCACACTCATTTTGGATGTTCAAATTGGGAAGGATTATGCAAGGCCTATGGATTCAAGGAGGATATGAAAATAACATTCGATCTTGGCAATCCGGAAGATGAAAACATTTGGCTAGATCCTAACATGATTCCGATTCTGCCTCCGTGTGAGTTTGTTAAACACATTTGTTAAATGATCTATATTCCTTATCTAAAAATACTTGTTATTCATACCTGCTGAACTTGTTTTTTATAATTGACAGCTTATTTTCTCTCTTCCCAAGAAATACAAAAGGTAATAGACGACACCTACTACAGTCATGGCGCAGAGCTAACTTGGGAGGAGAAGAATTATCTTATCTCCTTTGTTAAAGACGTTCTACAACTTAAGATCATCTATGGAGTTGGGAAAAATTATGGTAAATACGTGCCACTAGTCCACGAGTTGTGCGATGCTAACATTCGTGCTAGTATCATGGTAAGATTTTTACTATTGTGTCACTAGTTAGTCCATCTTTTTCATACATTCTTCTGAAATAAACTTCATTGCTAACTATATATGTTACTATTATGCTCTTCAACAGAAGCTCCCGGATGTGGTTGTGCCTCCATTTATGTTTATCGAAGGTGAGATGACAGTTGTTTGTGTACGACCATGGTCGGAGGGTGTCGGGGAAAATGACACCTATGGGATCGAGTGGATCCCTTCTACGGTTTGGCGGGGAAGAGGGGTGCACAATGAGCAGATCTAACGATCAACACAATGAATTTTTACCCAGGTTCGGGCCGCTGAGAAGCGTAAAACCCTAGTCCTGCTTTGAGTGTATATTGAGTGTTCTTGAGATTCGTCTACCTACTACGTATGCAAACTAGGCCGAAAAGTCCAAAAAAAGTCCCTCCCTGTATCGCCTTGGGCCTCCTTTTATACCAAGGGGCTACCATAATGGCGTACAGGCATACAGGAGGTGTAAAGTGCTACAGTGCACGTGCTTATCTCTGGCGTCTTAGGACAAGTGCATTAAATGCGCTAGTTACGTGCCCTCTAACTTTATCAGGGATGGAAATAAAGCCCGTCCCATCCGTCACCGCCTCACTCCGTCTTGACACGCATCCAAGGTGATGCGGCATGCAGCGCCAAGCTGACTGGCTAGCCACTGCGCTGGAGCAGTGGCAGGATCTTCACGAAGATCTGCATGCCACCACGCAGGTGCTTGCCTGGTTGGCTGGCTAATTGTTGTGCTAGGACGGTGGCAGGGCGGCGGAGCCTTGTCGTGCGTGAGCCTTGCCGTGGCCTCGCAATCGTCCCCGGCAAGAGTCTTGCCGGGGCATCGCAGTCGTCCCCGGCAGGAACCTTGCTGGGAACATCGCCTTCTGGTCTTCACGAAGATCTGCATGCCACCAGTCTTCACAAAGATCTGCTTGCTACTACACATGTGCCCCTGAGTCTTGGTCTTGATGTTGTCGATGTGTCAGAGCTCTCAACCTCAAGGGTGGTGGTCTTGCTGAGGCTTCGCAAACCATCCAGGCAAGGATCTTGCCGAGGCTCGCAAATCACCCCGGCAAGAATCTTTGCCGGGGGCTCAGCTTGTCTTCTGCTCCCTGATTACTGGATCGGATGCCGCCTTGGTCGTCTTGTATTTTGCCTCCAACTGCCCCCGCCAAGCCTCGCCGCAAGTGTGGCTGCAACTGCCCGTGCAAAAGTAAGGGGTACAAAAGGGCCCAAACTTTAGTACACCGACAGGAGCCCCCGGGCTTGGGCCATACACGAGTGCGAAGCGTCGTTGGGCCAGGCCCAAACAGTGCGCGGGCACGCATGGCAGGGATTAACTGCTATAATCATCTTGTCTGTTGCGCTTCCCCACGATTCGCATTAAATGCACGACGTGGGGGTCGTGCGTGGAACGGTCGCAGCACGCCTGCAAAAACGCCTTCACATCGAACAGTAAAGAGGCAGCCCCGCGCCTTCCCCATAAAAAGAGGAATCCGCGAGGGCGCTGCTCATTTACCCCCTTTGCCTTTCCCAATCTAGGAACCGTCGTCTTCTTCTTCTTCCTCGAGCCCAGACCAGAGCTTCCTCCTCCGTCCGCCGCCACCGCGCCCTCACCGCTCTCGATCCCTCGCCCTCCCTTGGCTGCAATGGCACATAAAACGAGCAAGGGCAAGGGAGCGTCCAAGGCGAGCGAGGGAGAAGAGGTGCCAGAGAGCGAGCTGGTGAAGATGCGGAGGGAGCACGTCGTCTTCGCCCCGACGCTCGACGCGCGCGCGCTAAGGGACCGGTACCTGTGCATGTGGGGGAGAGAGACGACGGGGCATCCTGCTACCCGCGTCATCCCTGCTTCTTGCGCCGTGCCTGCCCCAGATAAATTCCCTTTCTTTGTTGATTACTTCTACTGCGGGCTCTGCCCCCCATTTTCGGATTTCTTCATCGACATCATGTACACCTTCGGCTTCCATCTTTTGGATTTCACGCCGAACGCCATGGCGTGTATGGCTATTTTCACCCACCTCTGCGAGAACTTCGCCGGGGTGGTCCCCAATACGGCGCTCTTCTACCACTACTTCGTCCCTCGCATCCATCCAGGAGGGGCTATTTTCTGGCTGTGTCACCAGGATCCCAAGGGCATTGGCCAAGCAGACATACCCGGACTGGACCCACAAGGAAAAGTGGGACGAATGGCGGGGCAAGTGATGCTGGATCATGGAGAAGGACCCGCAGCCGTTCTGTATGCCCCGGCAGACGAAATTGGTCCGTGGCGGCAACTGGGGCGACCTCGATCCCCAAGACGGGAAGCTCACTGTCGCAACCACCAGAATTTATCGCCTCAAAGCCGTCGGGCTCATGCTCGAAATGGTTGGGGCCGACTTCCTCCGCCGCCGCATCGCCCCTTTGCATAACAAGGGGAGGCCAGCTTGGGAGTTCCGGAATGCGGCACACATCATGAGGCTGCGCCCCGGCCTGAATTGAAACTTTACGGTGATGCAGCACGCGGCTCTTTGCCAAAAGCTGTTCCAGCTCAAGGCTGACAAGACCGGCAAGCAGTTCAGGTTGCCGGCGGGGGTGATCCCCTTGTGCAACAACTCCGCCCTAACCTCAATCATCGCCATGATGTCGGTGTTCAACGCTCATGGCCTTGATAATACCTGGGCCAAGCCAGACGCGGAGCGGGTGCAGGAGTTCTTCGACAGCTTGTCGGAGAGGGCCGTCCGGGAAGAGACGCAGCTCATCCGCCCCACCACCAACGAGGAGGTGGCGTACATCGCCAGCAGAGCGGAAGAGGCAGCCCTTGCCTAGGAGGCCGGCAGCGTCGGCTTTGTGGAAGATGAAGCCAGCGCAGAGGAGGAACTTGCTGAGCGGGGGGAGCCTGCCGGGGAATACAGCGGCACCGCTACTGGGGGCCCTTCTGTCGAGGGGACAGCCGAGGAGACGGCTGAAGAGGAAGCTAAAGAGGAGCCGCATAAGGAGCCGCTAGTCCCGGGGAAGAAGAGATGTGTCCTCCGGCGGGCCGTCTCCTGGCAAGGGAGCGGCCGACAAGGACGTGCTGCGGCAAGAGGCCCAGCCACAACCCGTGCGCCATATGAGACGCATGGCCGCGGCAGCAAAGGAAAAAGCGGCCGCTGCCTCCACCACGGCCAAGCGGCCCAGTCCTCCATCCCCCCCCCCTCACACGGACACCATACCAGAGGCTGAATTCGACCTCTCCTCTTTCAGCCCGAGGAGGGAGGAGAGGCCAAAAGAAGAAGAAGTAGATGAGTAAGCATCTTGCCACATTCTTCATCCCCTTAGCCTTTGTTTTGATTATCTTATCTCATTTGATCATGTTTTGGCCTGCCCCCGCAGAGACACGGAGATGTTGGCGCAGAGGATGGCGAAGAAGGCCAAGACCTCGATGGGCGACGAGCCCCCGGCAAGCACTTCAAGCGCGCCGGAGACGATCACGATCAGCCCGGATCCCAGCCCACGACGCAGCCCCCGACTCAGCCCCCAGCATGAGCCCGTTACTCACTTTCCGCTAACGAGTGTCGGGTGTGTATCTTTACTGCTAACCTTGCCGGGTTCGTAGGAGAGGAACAGCGACAGGAAGAGCCGCTGAGGGCCACCCCCGACATGCCGCCCCCGTCAACCACACCGCCCAGGGGCGGGTCCCCGGCAAGGGCTTCCACCGAGCCCACGCGTGTGGAGGAGGAGCCGGTGAGCACAGACGCCGGCAGCTCCATCCCGGTAACGAGTGTTGTCGTGGAGGGGACCGCCCCTCCACCGCTCGTCACAGGTAAACCGCCTGCTTCCTGGCCTTTGTCACTTTTCTAGTGCGATCTTTTTCTCTTTTTCTTGTTGGCTTTGAGCTTCAATCTGGGTTTCATCTTGTTTCTTTTCCTTAGCTTTCAGATCCCCCCACGGTGGATCGAATGGATATCGACACCACCAATGAGGAGACTGCCAAGGATGCCGCCGCCGAGGCCGCCAAGATTGTTGCCGACAAAGCCGCCAAGGACGTGCATGAAGAAGCTGCCAAGGGGTCTGCTGGGGAGGCCGGCAAGGAGACCGGCGACCGTACTGACGGCATCCCTGCCGCAGGAGCGCCTGGCGCTACATCGGTCCCGGAGTCCTCTGGTGCCGGGGAGATGGTGGTCGAAGACCAACGGTCAACTTCCGAAGCCCCCACCTCAAGCAGGTACCTGAAGATAGGCGACGACCTGTTCATCAGCATCCCAGGGACGGCAAGCATCGGAGCGCCATCCGAGGGGGAGGTTTTTGACGAAGAAGTTATTGCCGCCGCCGGGCTCCAGGTTGTCGATGAACCGAGAACCAGCAGCAGCAGTTCTAAGGAGGACCAGCTCCTCCAAGCTATGAGCAGCAACTTTCAGAAGCTCCAGGCGCTTCAGCATGCCCGCAACGAGAAACTGGACTACAGGACGGCGGTAGTTGACGTGGCAGAGGCGGACTTCCGGAAGCGTGTCGAGCAGACGCAGATCTAGTTTCCCGAGGCCCGACAGGAGCTAAAGAATAGCCAGGAGCAGCTGAGCGAGCATTGGAACAACCTTCTCCTGAAGCAGTCCGATGTTGAGAAGGCCCAGGATGAGGCCGCCGTACAGGCCGCCAAGGACGACGACAATCTAAGGGAGCGCCGCGTCCTGCTGAACGCCCAAGAAGAGGACCTTGCCGCTCATGAAGAGGCGCTTACCGCCAAGCTTCGCAGCAAGGATGAAGAAATTGAGAAGCTTGTCACGCAGCGGACCCAGGAGCTGGAGCAGAAGTAAAAGGACACACTCGACGCCCAGGTCCTGGACCACGCCAGCAAGTTGAAGGAGGCCGTCGACGCCACCGAAGCCGCAGAGGCCGCCAAGAACGAGATGGCTGGGAAGGTGGAGAAGTTGGAGGCAGAGCTGGAGAAGCACCGCAAGGAGGTCTCGATGCTGAAGAGCGACAAAGACAAAACTGTCTATACCTTGGCGGAGCTGCAGGTCACCATATATGACAAGACCAAACTGCCCTCCGAAGCCAACGACTCTATTGCCGATCTGAATCTGAAGCTGACCACGCTGAAGGAGTCCCTTGAGTCAACAGGACTTGTGAGAAGACCCTGGCTAAGGACCTCCAAGAGGAGAAGCAACTGCTTGAGAGCGCCGCTGACACCTATAATGACTATGAGAAAGGCATGAAGATCTGGACTGAGCGCCTTGTCGATGTCGCAGAGAGGCTCACAGCACAACTGTCCAACATAGGCCTGTCGACTTTCAGGTATTCCCACGAGGAGAGGGTGACTACGAGCGCCAGACTGACCATGTTCTTCGAGGCTGTCCTTGATGCCCTGAAGCTGCTACACTCTAGCCGAGCAACCCAGCTGGCCAATGAATCCCGCAAGCTTTGCCGAGGCGTCCTTCTCAAGGTGCTCACCAAGGTGGCATACAGGAACCCTGGCCTCAACCTCACCAACGTGCTTGACAGCCTGCCGGAGGATGCATACCGCAAGGCACTTGAAGAGCTCGTCGCGCCAATCGTCGACATGGTTGACCACGTCAAGAGGGTGGAAGGCCAGCGCCGGGACTAGCCGCTTCGCTTCTCCTTGCCGCTATGAACTCGCGCCCAAGATAATTTATCTGAAGTTAGAACTGCGGCAACCATTGATGTAATATAACTTGCTGTATTTTGGATCGAATGCATGCTATCTTCCTTGTTTGATCCCACCTTGTATGGCATACACCCTACGCTTTTTTGGAAGGGCTTGCCAGTGCGCGCACCCTTGCCGCGAGCGCTTTGAGGAACGGATCCTTAGCAGCCTGCTGGGGGTGCCACTGCCGGCAAGACATCTTGCCGCTCTTAGTGCAGCCACTTGAACTGCTGAGCGAACTCGAAACAGAGCAAGGGCGCAACCAATTGCGATGAGGTTCCTTCGCGTGCAGGTTTTCCATACAAGAAACGAAACCATTCAAGGGAAATAACTTTACATTTAAAAGAAAATCACTCAAGGTTTCACAACTTAGCTTTTTTGATGTTGTACTCTTTCCCGCAAGATCCCACTTCGAATGTCGCCTGCTGGAGCCAACACTCCCTATCCCCCCCGGCAAACTTGTATGCGAGGGAACCTTCTGTCCTTTGACAAAAAGAAAGAAGAGAAAATAGGAACATGGAACCTTGGCGGTTCATCAGTACTTGCTGGAAACGAACGTAGTACAATATCCTGGATAGGCATGCATATAAATAAACATGGAAATCAACAAGAACTGTACATATTTAAACTTATTCAACTGCACACAGGGTCTGCGCCTGGCTTTGTACATAGGGTTATATGCCTTGCCAGCAAGGCTAGTAAAAAAGGGGGTTGCCGGGGGACCCGGCAACCACGCCTCATGGGTAAAACTTGCGAAGATGTTCGATATTCCAGGAGTTGCTCACTGGAATGCCATCTTCGGTCTCCAGGCGGACTGCGCCGGGCCTGGTGACTCATATTACCCGATAAGGGCCTTCCCACTTCGGCGTCAACTTGTTGGAATTCTTGGCGGACTAAACGCGCCGAAGAACAAGGTCGCCTTCCTCAAGGCTTCGGGCATGAACCTTGCGGCTGTGGTAGTGGCGCAAGGCTTGCTGGTAGTGCGCGGCTCACACAGCAGCCCGAAGACGATCTTCCTCAAGGAACGTAGCATCGTCTTGCTGCAACTGCTCTTGCTCAAGCTCATCATAAGCGAGCACTCGAGGTGACCCATATATGAGTTCTGTGGGGAGAACTTCTTCCGCCCCATATACCAGGGAGAAAGGTGTCTGGCCAGTGGCTCGATTTGGTGTCGTCCTGATTGACCAAAGGACCGCTGGCAACTCATCAATCCAGCGCCATCCGCACTTGTGCAGCCTGTCGAAAGTTCTCGTCTTGAGACCCCGCAGCACCTCAGCATTTGCCCTTTCCGCTTTGCCGTTGCTTCTTGGATGGGCAACAGAAGCAAAACAGATTTTGCTGCCAAGGTCTTGGATATACTGCATGAAGGTGCGGCTCATGAATTGTGTGCCGTTGTCGGTGATGACTCTGTTTGGCACACCAAAACGGCAAACTAATCCTTTGAAGAACTTGACGGCTGACTGTGCTGTCACCTTTCTCACTGCTTCCACTTCCGGCAACTTTGTGAACTTGTCGATTGCGACGTACAAGTACTCAAAGCCCCCGACAGCACGGGGAAAAGGGCCCAATATGTTGAGCCCCCAGACCGAAAATGGCGAGGAAAGAGGGATTGTTTGAAGAGCTTGAGCTGGCTGATGGAGCTTCTTTGAATGGAACTGGCACGCTTCACACTTGGTTACTAATGCAGTTGCATCCTGGAGGGTAGTGGGCCAAAAGAAACCTTGCCGAAATGCCTTGCCAGCAAGAGCTCTTGATCCTATGTGAGAGCCACATATGCCTCCATGTATCTCTGCCAACAGCTCCAGTCCGTCCTCCCGAGGAATGCACTTCAATTTCACACCGTTCAGTCTTTTTCTGTACAGGGCATCGTCCACAAACTAGTACATATTGGATCGACGGGCTACTTTCTCCGCTTCTTCCTATTCCTCGGGGAGCTCCCCTGTTTGGAGGAACTAGACGATGTGCTGTGCCCATGCCGGAGCCTGAGGCTCGACAGCAAGGACTAAAGGCATACCTTCTTTTGCGGGAGCAGTTGTGTCTACGGCAAGGGCTTGAGGCCTTGCCGGAGGCTGCTGTCCCCCGGCAACTTCTTTGCCGGCAACTACCTTGCCGGCGAGCTTGGTGGTGTCCCCGGCAGCTTCCTTGCCAGCGGCTCCTGGGAGCTCTGCGGGAAAGTACTTGCCGGGACTCCACTTCCTTCTCTTCTCTTGCCCTGCTGATGGTTCTACGGATGGCTGAGTCAATTTGAGCACAAAAGTCCCTGGTTCCACAGGTAACTTGAGGGCAGCACGCTTTGACAGGTCATCAGCAACACTGTTCTCTGCACAAGGAACATGCTCTGTCTGTAGACCATCGAAATGCTCTTCTAATTTCCTCACTTCATCCATGTAAGCTTCCATTAATGGGCTCTGATAATCCTTGTTGACTTGCTTGACGACAAGCTGTGAATCACCTCTGACGATGAGCTTCGTAATTCCAAGGTCTGCCGTGATCCTGAGACCGGCAAGCAGTCCCTCATACTCCGCAGTGTTGTTTGTTGATCTCTCCCGGGGAAAGTGCATCTGGACCATGTACTTGAGGTGCTCTCCGGTGGGTGCAATAAGTAGCACACCAACACTGATGCCTTGCAGCGAGAAAGCCCCATCAAAGTACATAATCCAGTAGCGGCTCGTTTCCTTGCATGGGAGAGTGGTCTATTGAATTTCCTCGTCAGGCATTGAGGTCCATTCTGCAATGAATTCCGCCAAGGCTGTGCTCTGAATCGTTGAAGTGTTTTCAAACCTGAGACCAAAGCTTGACTGTTCCAACGCCCACTCCACAATCCTTCCAGTTGCATCTGGGTTGTGCAAGATCCGTTGCAATGGGAAGCGAGTGATGACGGTGATCTCATGTGCCTGAAAGTAGTGGCACTACTTCCTCGAGGCCATAAGAAGGCCGAAGAGCAACTTCTGCACACCAGAGTATCTTGATCTATCCCCTGCAAAAGGGAGCTGACAAAATAAACTGGGTGCTGCACCATCTTCTTCTTCTACGTCACTCCATTTGCTTGCACAGATCCCGTCTTGCCGGCACCAGACTCTGCTGGGGGCCCTGCCTTGCCAGCACCAGATCCTGCCGGGGAGAGCTCCGGCTTGTCATCCGATGGTCTTGCCACTGCCGCTGCTTCTTCATCAACTTCTCTCTGCGCCACTAGCGCAGCACTGACCACTTGATTCGTTGCCGCTAGATACAGCAACAACGGCTCTTGTGGTTTAGGCGCGACTAGTGTTGGCATAGAGGAGAGGTACCTCTTCAAATCTTGCAGCGCCGCCTCCGCTTCTGGAGTCCGTTTCATTGGACCTGCCTTTTTCAAGATCTTGAAAAAGGGCAGGGCGCGCTCAGCAGATTTGGAGATGAACCTGCTCAAAGCAGCAATAAAGCCAGCAAGTCGACGCACATCCTTGACTCGTCTTGGTGCCTCTATCTGCTCAATCGCCTTGATCTTGTCGGCGTTCGCCTCGATCCCACGCTGAGACACAAAGAACCCGAGAAGCTTGCCGGATGGGACACCAAACACACACTTCTCAGGGTTGAGCTTGAGATTGATCTTGCGCAAATTTGCAAATGTTTCTTCTAGATCTTGTATGAGCGTTGCCCTGTCCTTGGTTTTGACCACTATGTCATCCATATAAGCTTCCATATTTCTATGTAGCTGAGGCTCAAAACCAATTTGGACTGCTCGCGCAAATGTTGAACCAGCGCTTTTCAACCCGGAAGGCATTCATATAAAACAATACGTACCACATGGGGTGATAAACACGGTCTTCTCTTCATCTTCCTTCGTCATGAAGATTTTATGGTATCCTGAGTAGGCGTCAAGGAACGACAGCAAGTCGCACCCGGCAGTGGAGTCCACGATCTAGTCGATGCACGGCAAAGGGAAAGGATCCTTTGGGCAGGCTTTATTGATATCTGTATAATCAATGCACAGCCTCCATTTCCCGTTTGCCTTGCGCACCACCACCGGATTGGCCAACCATGTTGGGTGGAGCACTCCTCTGACCAAGCCTACTGCTTCTAACTTCCTAATTTCTTCAATGATGAACTCTTGCCGCTCCAAAGCTTGCTTCCTGACCTTCTGCTTGACGGGACGCGCATGAGGACAGACCGCAAGGTGGTGCTCAATCACCTCCCTGGGAACGCCGGGGATGTCAGATGCTTGCCATGCAAACGCTTTGACATTCGCCCGCAGGAAGGCGATGAGCACACCTTCCTATTTGCTGTCGAGGGTGGAGCTTATAGTAAAAGCCCCGCCCGTGCCGTCCTCCTTGATGGGCACCTTCTTAGTTGCTGGTGGTGTTGCCTTGGATTTCTTGCTCTTGTCGGTGGAGCTCTCTAGCACATCCTCGATGGGAGCGCAGCACTCCAAAGAGGCGCGCTTGCCGAAGTGGGTGCAAGAGGTCTTGCCGGAAGAGGTCTTGTCGGGAGAGGTCTTGTCGGGAGAGGTCTTGCCGGTCTTCTTCCCTCCCGGAGCTTCAGTGGCAGGAGCAAGTGCCTTGGCTGCAGTTGCTGCAACTGCCTCTCGGTAGAGTTGGTCAGCGCATATGACCGCGTCTTTCTTGTCGGAGTGGACGGTGATGATGCTCATTGGTCCGGGCATCTTCAACGTATTATAAGCGTAATGTGATGCCGCCATGAACTTGGCCAGCGCTGGGCGGCCGAGGATCCCATTATAGGGCAAGGGGATCTTGGCGACATAAAAAACGATCTTCTCCGTCCTATAGTTCAGCTCGCCACCAAATGTAATTGGTAGCGTAATCTTGCCCTTTGGCTGACTCCTTCCTGGGTTGACCCCTTGAAACGTAACTGTTATGCGATCAGGGTGATCCTCAGCGTCAAAAATGATAGGCGTGTTGGACCATTTCACTGGCATCTGGGCATCGAACGATGGCTCTGCCGCATTGATCTCACGCGCCCACTATTTCAGTTGGCGGTTAGAGGCATGCAACGAGGCGCCACCGTCAACGCACATGGCCTCTGTAGCTTTTTGGAACTCGTGCTCGCTGGACTCGTCGTCCTCATCATGATCATCATCTCCCTCTTTCTTGTCGCGGCCCCGAGCGGGCCTCTCTGGTTGCTTATCCTTGCTGTGGCAACCCCTTCGGACGCCACGCTTCTTGCCGGATCCCTCAGCACCGTCCTGGCCCTTCTCCTTGTCTCGCCTTTCATACTCAGCTTTTTGCTTCTCTACAAGATGCTCAACTTGCTGACAGTTCTGGAGGTCATGGCCCTTGGTGCGATGGATCTTGCAAGACTTCTTGTCGGAGCCCTCTGGCTTGTCGGCAGCCGCCAAGGCCTAGCAGGCGGCACACCCGGCAACCTCCTTGCTGGGATTGTCAACCTTGGCCTTCTTGGCGGTGCCGGGGTTGTCGGATTCCTCGACGGCAAGCACGGTTTTACCCTTGCGCTTCCTGTTGCGCCGTCGGCCCTTCTTTACCGGGGAGACGAAGTCTTCATCTACGGAGTCACTTTCTGCGCCGGCATCCTCGCCGGGGTACTTCCTTCCTTCTTCAGCCCGAGCACATCTATCGGCCAAAACATAAAGCTCGGCAACATCTCTAACCTTGTTCATTGCCAGCTCTTCACGCATCTTGCAGTTGCGCACATTTTGATGGAACGCACTGATAACAGTGGCAGGATGAACATCTGGGATGTTGTACTGCACACGGCTGAACCTCTGTATGTATTTACGCAAGCATTTGCCATCTTTCTGGGGGATGATATGCAAATCACTTGCCTGGCCAGGAGCTTGGTGGCCTCTAGTAAAGGCGCCAACAAACTCGTGACAAAGATTCGACCAAGAAGAGATGGAATCCTCTGGCAGGTGCATCAACCACGACTTGACGTTGGGCTTGAGTACCAACGGGAAGTAGTTGGCGAGTACCTTGTCGTCTTGAGCCCCGGCAGCTTGCATTGCAATGGTATAGATGCTCAGGAACTCCGACGGGTGAGTCTTGCCGTCGTATTTCTCTCCGACCTCAGGCTTGAATGTGCGGTGAGTGGGCCACTGGAATCGCCGCAACCCACATGTAAAAGCTGGACAACCCACCTCGTAAGGTAAGTTACCAGAATACCCCGGCGTAGGCCGGTCTACAGTGGGGCCTGCGCGCCTATCAGACTGATGGTGCGCTTCCCGTCGCCGCTCGATAGTGGTTCGAGCGTCTTCCTTGACTCGTTCTCGAAGAACTTGACGTTGATCGCAGCGGGCTCGTGGGTCGGACGATGCTGTGGAGCCGTTGTCACAGGCCTCGACCCGACGAGCCGGCGGCTGCTGTTGCTGCCGTGGAGGAGGAGAGTGCACCGTGGTCGTAGCACCTCCGGTCCTTCCTCCATCGGCACGCGCCGGCTTGACAGAGCGCCAGCATGAGGGCCCCGCCTGCTGCGGTCCATCTCTATTGGCGAAGCCGACGAGGCTCCGGATGGTAGCTCTCCACTTGTCGAGCTTCTCCGCAGTAGGAGGGAAATCCAGAAGCAACTGCACGCGCGCCAACGCTTTTGTTGGCGTGGGTGGCGGCGACAACTGCGTGGATCGTGAAGCGCTCTGACTTCTAACCACATTAGAAGGAGCTCTATCACGGTCCCGTGGCCGCGCGCCATTTCCGCCAGCGTCTTGGCGTGCATGCTGGCCCGGCGCATCTCGAGAATGATGCAAAGGGGTATTTCCATGGGAACGCTAGTGATCACCCACGCCGCAGTGCTGCTCATCGCGCACGACCTAGGAAGGCTGTGGCGCATGCGCCGGCGGGGGCGTCTTGTAGGTCGTCTTTCCTCCCTTGGGGTTCGCCGCACCGCCCGTAGACAGCACGGCTCCGTCCTTGGACCTAGCGATGTGTGGGTCGTCGCCGCTCGCGTGGCTCCGATCGCCGGAGCGTCGTGGAAGCCTGTGGCCTCCACCCACGTCCATCCCGTTGTCCGCCCACACTGGTTCGGGTAGATCGACCGGAGATGAACCAATCGCCATGATGCTCTTTCTCTTTGGAGACATGACGATTAAGATGTTGAAGAAGTCGACGCGCTGACGCCTAGATCAGGTTCGTACAACCTCTCTCGCCCCTACCTGGAGCGCCAAAGATGTCGGCGAAAATGACACCTATGGGATAGAGTGGATCCCTTCAACGGTTTGGCAGGGAAGAGGGGTGCACAAAGAGTAGATCTAACGATCGACACGATGAATTTTTCCCAGGTTCGGGCCGCTAAGAAGCATAAAACCCAAGTCCTGCTTTGAGTGTATATTGAGTGTTCTTGAGCTTCGGCTAGCTGCTACGCATGCAAACTGGGCCGGAAAGTCCAAAAAAAAGTCCCTCCCTGTATCGCCTTGGGCCTCCTTTTATACCAAGGGGCTACCACAGTGGCGTACATGCATACAGGAGGTGTAAAGTGCTACAGTGCACGTGCTTATCTCTGGCGTCTTAGGACAAGTGCATTAAATGCATTGCTTACGTGCCCTCTAACTTTATCGAGGACGGAAATAGAGCCCGTCCCATCCGTCGCCGCCTCACTCCGTCTTGACAGGCATCCAAGGTGACACGGCATGCAGCGCCAAGCTGACTGGCTAGCCACTGCGCTGGAGCGGTGGCAGGATCTTCATGAAGTTCTGCATGCCACCACGCAGGTGCTTGCCTGGTTGGCTGGCTAATTTTTGCTGTGCCGGGACAGTGGCAGGGCGGCGGAGCCTTGTCGTCCACGAGCCTTGCCGTGGCCTCACAATCGTCCCCGGCAAGAGTCTTGCCGGGGCCTCGCAGTCGTCCCCGGCAAGAGTCTTGCCGGGGCCTCGCAGTCGTCCCCGGCAGGGACCTTGCTGGGAACTTCGCCTTCTGGTCTTCACGAAGATCTGCATGCCACCAGTCTTCACAAAGATCTGCTTGCTACTACGCATGTGCCCCTGAGTCTTGGTCTTGACTTTGTCGATGTGTTAGAGCTCTCAACCTCAAGGGTGGTGGTCTTGCTGAGGCTTCACAAACCATCCCGGCAAGGATCTTGCGGGGCTCGCAAATCACCCCGGCAAGAATCTTTGCCGGGGGCTCAGCTTGTCTTCTGCTCTCTGATTACTGGCTCGGATGCCGCCTTGGTCGTCTTGTATTTTGCCTCCAACTGCCCCCGCCAAGCCTCGCTGCAGGTGCGGCTGCAACTGCCCGTTCACAAGTAAGGGGTACAAAAGGGCCCAAACTTTAGTACACCGACAGAGGGTCTCAAATATGCATACTTGACCTCTAAAATAGATGGAGGCCTCAAAATCAAGGCTTGAAGAAAAATAGTGTCTGAGGGAAGGCCACAAAATGGAGACATTTGGATCTCTATGTTGCATAACGGAGAAGGAGGGGTTTTTCTGTTTTATGCTATGCCACCCGAGAGAGAGTAGTAGGTCCTACTACCTTACCTAGTGTAGTTGGTTAACTTATGATGATCATAATGGTGAGAGTGTTATATCACTAGCACCTTACCTAGTAGTGGTTAACTTATGATGATCATAATGGTGAGATTGTTATATCACTACGATCAAGATGAGTTGTATATATGACTACGATGATGATGAGTTGTTATATATATCATTATGATGATGATATGAGTTGTATATCATTAGGGTGGAAGAAACACATATTAGATTAAAGTGGATGTATCCAAGTGACCAAGTTGAATATATAGGAATATATGTAGCGTAAAATATGTTTGAAATGAAAAAGAATTAAATGGGAAACACACAATTAAAAGGAAAAATAAACCATAAACCCCTAAACCACCCGGTGTAACCAACCGAGACTCAAGGCCCCCAGCCCCCCAACACGGGCTCGTGCCACGTGGTGGGCCTTTGGTCCGGTTCGTGTTGAACTGGGACTAAAGGGGGGGGGACCTTTAGTCCCCACCCTTTAGTGCCGGTTGCAGAACCGGGACTAAAGGTCCTTACAGACCGGGACAATAGCCCGATTCTGCACTAGTGAGTGGTTTTCAATTTCAATTTTAGAAAATTTTCAGCACCAGCCGAAATCACCAAAATTCATTGAATTTAAGTGATTTCGGTTTTCATTTCGGTCAAAGGGCCTAGATGGTCACTTGAATACAATTGAATTTTTGAAAATTTTGAAAAATATTTGTGATTCTGTGTACTACTGAAATGTTGGAAATATGCCCTAGAGGCAATAATATTTGTATTATTATATTTCCATATTCATAATTAAGAGTTTATATTTCATGCTATAACTGCTATGAACCTGGAATATGCGATTCAGTGGAAAACTCATATGCACGTGTGAAATGATAAACGGATAAAATAAAGGTTCCTAGTCTCGCCTCTAAGACTAGCTCAACTGTTGTTGCTGATCATGTTTTCCGGATCATAGGATATCGTTAAGTGTAACGATGATCCTAAAATAATATTGAGATTATGACGTTGGAAGAATGATCATATTGAATCGACCCAAACTTGTTTGTTAAAATTGAGTTAATATCGTCTGTATTCAATTTTATTAACATGGAGTGTTAGCATGTGTTTTAGTTCCTCAGACCATGAGAGTATCTCGGTCACTTCCTACCATACGGTGGGCTTTGGGGTTGCTCAAACGTCATATGTAACAAGGTGATCATAACGACAACTTTCAGGCTCACCAGAAAGTTTGACAAGTGACCAGACAGCTCGAGAGTGGGATTTGCTTCTCCGACAATGGAGAGATATTCTTAGGGCCCTCTCGGTGTGACGGCATCCATCATCGTCTAGCCAGACATAGGTGACTACGTCACAGGGATGCCGGAACACGTTAACGAGAAAGAAGAACAAAACCGGTAAACGGGAGCATTGTGATGACTCAAGAGGATACCGATGCACACTGGGTTTTGTAAAGTATCACGAAGCAAAGGGAACGTCGTATGATAACCAAAGGTTCACTCAAATATCATTCATATAATCATAGGGACCGATATGGATGTCCACGGTTCCGCTATCGGTCATTGAACAAAGAGATTTCGTTCATGTCTATGATTTACCGAACCTACGAGGTGACAAGCTTAAGGTAATCACAATATGTTGAGTGTTAGTAGTACGGGAGTGATGAGAATATATTCGTGAAATAGTTTCATTAATATCCAGAATAGTTCCGAGAGGTTCCATGTGTGGGATTTATTTATTTTTTGTAATTTTCCTAAGTAACAAATACTTTTTTTTTGAAATTTTGTGAAGTGGGTTCCGGTGCACCTAGATTCCAAAGATCTGCTCTATAAAACAAGACTGGTGTTACACCATCATACACTCTAAGGACTCTTTATATGGTTCCTTTATCTACAAGCACCCAACCACATATCGACGGGTGCGTGCCTATAAGTATTGTACGAAGCAACCTGGCTTGTACTTTTTTAGCGCAATATATTACGAAGCAATCTGGCTTGTACTTTTTCAGCACAATATCTTATTTCAAAATCAGCGTGTGGAGACAAAAATATATTGCTAGACTGTGTTGTGTTCGAGAGGATTGACCAGAGGTTGGCTTTGAGGATTAATCAGAGGTTGCATGCGTTCCTCAATGTAATATTAGAAAGTATGTTAGACAAGTGTCCTTGCAAAAAAAACATGCATAAATTTGATAGCTTGATGAAATCACCAATATATAATATTATTTACAGTGTTTTAGAAAGGAAAGAATCAATTCCATTTAAATATATGTGGAGGAATCGTGTTAAAAACTGGCAATGACGGTCGATATATGGATCAATTTTTGTACAAAGGAATTTTTGAAATGATATTTTATATCAGAAGGGACAAGTCACACATGTTCAGATATGGGTCATATCAGCCTATATTAGAAGCTCAGTTCCAAGCTAATTTGAGAGGGGTTAAGTTGGTTGTATCTACGCCCCTGTTCAAGAATTCGTCCGATTTACCAGTTAACTTGCAGATTAATACCTACTAACAGGGTCACTGAGTAGCCAATACACTTATAAATCGTCTAATTAATGGATCAACTTGCCGATTAACTTGCCAATTAGCCTTTTAATCACTTACTCGACGGCCAACTGAGCAACTACCAGTTAACGATTTCCTCAACAACAATTTACGCATTGAGTACATAATTTAGACATCTTACATTAGTTGTTTGTGTACAAAAATAGACATAATTAAACAAGCAACACTACAACATGACTAAGTTTGTATTCAAAATATGCATGTGTGCTACAAGAGGTATCACGGTAGTCTCAATACCAAGTACTGTGATGCATGTGAAGAAAGAACTATGTTGACCAAGAAACCAACACTGTCAACAAGAGAGAGTGGCAGAGGGGATTCCAGGAGAAATTGCTTGTTGTCACCTCATACAATAGAGAGATATTCATTTCACACCGAAACAAGGTAGTTCTATACTCTAGAAACTTCTTAGAATCATTTGTAAGATTCTTAAATCTAACACTCTCAACTAAGTTGTATAGATATTTAAGAACACTATATGCCAGTACACATATAAGTGCACTATAAATACTTGGAGCATCAACTAATTTGTGGTGTTAACTTGATCATTTTGACCTGCTTATGTATTAATATGGTGATAAAAGATTGTTCCTATATGTCAAAATAAATTAAAAAGATACAATAATATCGACTTAATAATTTATGAAAGTATGCACCGTAATATGGTGAGATTGTTGTGTTGTTCCAATTAATTATAATTGAACATAATATTTAAAGTAGTATGTGAAGGGTGTATTAATAGGAAGAGATCGATTTCACGCACTTAAGATGACACTCTTTTGGTACCACTTGGTATCATGCACACATGCACACACTTAGCATAATGTCAGGACAGGAGGCACATAAATATAGCAATGAACCAATCATAGATCGACAAACCTTTTGATCAACGGGTTTGCCATCCTTTGTCAAGTCAAGATGTCCGGTAGTAGGCATGGGAGTTTTCATACCTTTACTTTCTTGCATATTGAACTTCTTAAATAAGCCATTGGTATACTACATGGGTTAGTCTTGCAATGAACAACAAGTGTATCCAAAATGACAAGAATGAGACTATAACATATATTGTGAGAGGATATGTTTGAAGTTGTCTAATTCCTTGTGCACACCAAGCAAGATCTAGGTACTTAGTACAAGTTTGTTTTCTCAAAATAGGAGTTGGGAGCAAACTTGTGGATTGATGTATATCCAAGTACCTACAATGGGTTAGATGCAATACAAGGGAGCAATGTATCCAAGATGTGAAATAATCATCATAAGAAAATCATCAAGGATTAGTCATGAAAACTCATGCCCTTGCATGTATCCAAGTGAGTTTCTAGTTCACACTCGAAGCATCAATGATATTCAACTCACTTCTCAAGTGACAAATTAAGTTCTCATCAAGAGGTTTAGTGAAGATATCCGCCAATTGCTTGTCGGTTCGAACATGCTTAAGGTCAATGTCACCTTTAGCAACATGATCTTGGATGAAATGGTGACGAACCTTAATATGCTTAGTTCAAGAATGTTGCACGGGATTGTCTACAATCTTAATAGCACTCTCATTGTCACACAGCAATGGAACATGCTTCACAAGTATCCCATAATTTTTGGGAGTTTGTGTCATCCATAGTAATTGAGCACAACAAGATCCGGCAGCAATGTATTCCTTCGGCGGTGGATAGAGATACCGAATTTTGTTTCTTGGAGGACCAAGACACAAGAGATCTACCAATAAATTGACATGTACCCGACGTGGATTTTCTGTCAACCTTGTCTCCGGCAAAATCCGAATCAGAGTATCCAACAAGTTTGAAAGATGATCCTTTAGGATACCAAATGCCAAAGTTTGGTGTATGTATCAAACATCTCACAATTCTTTTCACGGCCTTAAGATGACACTCTTTTGGTACCACTTGGTATCGTGCACACATAACATACTTTGCATAATGTCTGGACGGGAGGTACATAAATATAGCAATGAACCAATCATAGATCGATAAACCTTTTGATCAACGGGTTTGCCATCCTTTGTCAAGTCAAGAGGTTCGGTAGTAGGCATGTGAGTTTTCATACCTTTACTTTCTTGCATATTGAACTTCTTAAATAAGTCATTGGTATACTTTGTTTGAGAAACAAAGGTACCCTCCCTAGTTTGCTTGATTTGCAACAAAGAAGAATTTGAGTTCACACAACATAGACATCTCATACTTCTCCGACGTCAACCTTCCAAACTTTTCACTAAAGAGAGGGTTAGTAGATCCAAATATGATATATTTTTTATCTATTAAGAGATGGCATTTTTATATTTATTAAAGAGATGACATTTTTTTATTAAGAGATAGCATCTTAAATTATTAAGAGATGCCACTTTATATTAAGAGAGCATTTTTATCTACTAAGAGATGGCATTTAAATTATTAAGAGGTGGCATTTTTTATTTAAAGAGATGCCTTGTTTTAGGTACATGCCATTTTTCCTAGTATCATGGCATTTTTTCTCTGTTTTTTCGGCCATGGCATTTAAAATAAAAATAAAAAAGTAAATTGTGTTTATGGGCCAACGGCTTCGCCCTGGTCTCCTGGAGGATGATCGAGGGGGGGGGGGATTCATTTGCTGCGGGCAGCTCGTCCCAGGGACAAATTTGGTCGTTGGAGCCTCCCTAGCTCCCTGGCGATCGATCGCCAGATATTAGCGTCCAAAATAAATTCAGGAAAATATGAGCATCAATGCTAAGTCTAGGACTTGACCCCCTGATGGGTTGGGGATACCATTGTCCTCCTATAACTACCCAACCACAGGTTGGTTGGTGCAATTTTACTCTTATATGAATTTATTATCATCCGAGTGACGCCTCATCGAAAACCTTCTATTTCCAAAAACAAAAGGATTCACACGGAAGCTGGGCTTATTTGGTTTGGGCCACACCAGAGATTGTAGTCTGTGGTCCGTACCATAGCTGTAGAAGTGGGTTCACCTAAAAAAACTGCAAGTGGGTTCAAAAAGCTGCAAGTCGGTTACTAAAAAAAACAAACTGCAGGTGGAGTAGAGATCTGAGGTAGAAGAGCGATGTGCAAGTAGCCTAGTACAGCCGCCTGCTAGTCCCCTTCTTCCCTCGTTCAGATTCTCTAGTCCATCTCGTGCTCGTTCTCCGTCTCCTCCCCCTATTCGATTAGGACGACCTCTCATCGTTAAGAATCCACCTGTCGTCCGTCCAGGAAAGCAAAGCAGAAGAACACCGGACGAGCGAAGATGGACAAATTCATGCACGGCTCGCTGAGTCCGCCTGCCCAGCCCGCAGCCACAGGTGGCAATCCTCCTCTGGCGTCATGCCCCATCGACCGCGTGGCCTACATCGCTGACGTCACCAACGCGAGTAGGCAAAATTTCGTGTTCTGACCCTTTTAGCATAGAAAATCGAGATCTGACCCCTGTTTAAAAAAAAATTGAAATCTGACCCTTTCGCTACAGCCAGGGGGCTCGGCGGTAGGGTCAGGCAACCTACCGCCAAGGTGCTCAGCGGTAGGAAGACGGCCACAGCCGTCAACAAATGGCCATCACACCCAACCTTACCGCCAAGGGCCATGGTGGTAGGTTATGGGATCCTACCGCCGAGCCCAGTGGTGCTAGGGTCCTGGGGTTTTTGGCTGCAAACTTGTTGTAACCGTAAATGGAAAATCCCTGGCGGTAGGGTGTGAGAACCTACCACCAGAGGGCTTGGCGGTAGGGTCCTATGGTTTTGCATTTTTGCAACTTTTAGTGTTTGTTTTTTCCTAAAGTTTGATCACAGCAGATAACAGTATAGTATATATTTTAAGAGCCTAAAATATGCAGATCTCACACAACATAAGATGTATCACACTCGAGATATTAATAGCAAACGGTTCCACATAGTTTCACAAATAGCAAATAGCAAACGGTTTGAACTAACACATAGTTTCACAAATAACACATAGTTCGACAACCCCAACTAACACAAGTTGTTTCGCAAACCCAACTAACACAAGTAGCCAAGACCGGAATTACTTGCTTCTTCCCCTCTTGGAGGTATGGTCATCATTCTTCTTAGAACGAGTCTCATCAGGCTTCTTCTTGCGCCCTCCTCGAGGAATCGGTTTCTGGAATGGGGATGTACTCTGCCAATCTTTCTTTGGCTGATTCCTCTTCGGAAGCTGAGATGATTGAGTTGGTGGAGGTCCGTAATCTTCATCGTACTCCTCCTCCCCATTGCTCTCCTCCTCTTCTTCTTCATGGGCCTCCTCCTCCTCCTCCTCGTCCTCGTCCTCCCCCTCCTCCTCCCCAACCAACCTAGACGACGAGGCAGCATGGCTCGATGAAGCGATGTTACCCTGTGTGGCTACAGGATCATGAGCTTCAACTGAGCCAGGACACCCAAGCAGGCCTACCAGCTTGCGATAACGCTTCACGAACTTCTGCAGTCACAATGAAACAAGGACAAAATACCGATCATATTTATGATTGCAAATGAACAATAACATAGGGTATTCCTAGGCGGCTGCAATGTTACCTTCATCGTCTCCCTCATGCTGTTCTCAGAATCTCCGTTCCCGGGGGCACGACCTAGTGCATCCGAGCCATCAAAGATGCATCTGTTCAGCTTGCCAGACTGTGAAGGCATAAGTGAGTCACAATGATGAATAAAATGAATTACATACAATCGCCGGTTCAAGACAGAAGAACTTACCACTTTGTTGGTCAGGGGTGCAAACTCCCTAAATCCACTCATGTCTCTGATGCTGGCCTGGTAGGCCTCTTCCTCGGGGTCATCCATCTCCAGCTCTGCGATATCTTCTGTCGTCCACCTAGGCCTCAGACGAAGACGGTGCTTCTGGCCATCATCGTACCACCTCATGTGTTGGGCGTAATCATCCCAGTCAATCACTCGCCTCTCCACATCTTTACGCCACCTGCGTCGGTTCCACTCCGTCACAAAAGTTTTATGCTGCTCTCCCCAGTCTGTGATCGACTGATTTTTCTGCCGGCTGAACCTACAAGGCATAAACAACAAAAACCATCATAAGAACACCGGTATCGGAGGATAATGCACTCACAACGAAATTATGGTAACGGAGGATAATGCACTCACAAGTGGAGTTCGTGGCCACCGGTATCGGTCGGCATGCTCGGTGGTGTATGCTGGTACATCCCAAACTGCGCGGCCACGCGGTGTGGCAAGTGCCACTCCACGGCGTACACACATAGCATGGGCACCATGCACCGCCAAAGACCACTGTCCTCCTCGCACATCACGTTCAGCTCGAACCCCCACTCTCGGTCACGATACGGCCACCAGTTTACCTATTACACAAACATTGGTAAGTTCCCGATGAAAGCGGGGTAAAAGAGAAAGGTGAGCTAGTTCATATACCTGCGAAACCGTCAAAGCGTCCATCTTGTTGGTGAAGGCCTTGTACGAAGTCTTGGATGTGCCCGTGTAGAGACCCACAATGTCCCACTCGTAAGCTACGGTCGGGTATCAAGTAGAGTCGCCTTCTTCGCCATACGCATCCCATGGACCTCTTCTTAACTTCTTCGGACACCCAACTGGCAACCGCTCCCACATCCAAATGGAGAGGGCCCACACAAATCCACCCATACTAGAAGTAACTTCCGTCCTCTGGGTTGCCTCGTCAAGCTACAAAACAACAATTGATGATCAGATATAACACAATATCATGGAGCATACGTTCATAAAAAGCAATGACATACTCTCTTACCGAGCGGTATAGGTAGGCGAGAGAGGCGGTCCCCCAACTGTACCCTACATCCCAGTCGGCTAGGAAGAAGAGATACGACCAGAAGGCAGAGTTCCCGGAGCAGTCTGGAAACACGACCTCTGTGAGAAGGTACCACAGGTAGGCCCTCGCGTACTGCTCCACCATACCCTGATTGGCATTTACCGGGCATTTCTTCCGGTTCTTCAGGAGCCAGGGCAGCGATACACCGGATGTCCGTTTACCCTTAGCGTCGGGGCAGTCGCCAATGAGGGTGGTAGCCCTCTGCTGCCAATTGGTCCTCACCACTTGCCCGGTGAGTGCATGACCCTCGATCGGTAGGGCCGTGATCATCCCCCAATCCTGGAGGGTCACCGTCATCTCCCCGCATGGGAGATGGAAACTATGTGTCTCGGGTCACCACCGTTCAATCAAAGCCATGAGAGCTGCATGGACGAGCATCGGCGGCTGACGCTTGAACTGCAGAACGAAAACAAGCAGTCGGGCTCTCCTGAAGTACGGCGCGTAGTGCTCGTCGTACTCCATCTTCTCGGCATTCGCATGACCTCGCATGCGCAGTGGCGGGAGCATCTGTCAAAAAGTGGACGCCAAAAGTTAGTAACTTATTTTCATCAATCCGAAAACTTTGGTTCAATATTTCGATCGTAGTACTTACACTCCATTCTCTATGAAACGGGCACGATGACCCTTGTCGAATGCATAGTCAAGCATGGAGTACCGTTTGCCGATGTTGTCTGCAAGAGGTGCTCGCCTAAATAAAATTATAAGCATTATAGGCATAAGCATAAATAAAAAAATGAAACATGGTTGATTCATTCATACAACATTCACATATAACATCCACATGCATCATATATCAAAACAAATTGCTCCCCTCCAACATGCATCATATCATCATTTTTTTAAGAAAAGAAGTTAAGAACTAGGATTCATCTTGAGGGGTTCACCATTTTTACTCCAACAAAATCCACTACTTGCATCATATAACATCCACATGCATCCTATATCAAAACAAATATCTCCAATATTCATCATATCATAAAAAAAATTAACAAAAAAAATTATGAACTAGGTTCATCTTGAGGGTTCAACATTTTTTCTCCAATTACATCCACTACTTGCATCATAGCATATCAACATGCATCATCATATCACAACAAATTCCTCCAACATGCATAATATCAAAAAAAATCCTTAAAAAATATGAACTAGGGTTCATCTTCACATAACAATACCAACTGGTGACTAGAGTTCATATCTAACACAATATAACATCTAGAATCAACCTAAATCAATCATAGGGTTCAAAAAAATTAAATCCAGTTCAAAAAGGGGAGTGATTTGAATCAAATAATGCGACGAATCGGAAGCTATTTGACTAAAACTAATTGGAGGGATTGGAGGAGCTTACTTTTCTCTTTTCGGGGCCATCTCGATCCGCAAAAACGATGAAGAAACAAAGAAGATCGAAGGGGGGAAGCTGTGGAGATGAGAAAGGGGGCGAGAGAGGAACTGCCTCCCTGTTCTTGGGGGTTGGGGCGGCTGGGTGTGGGGGAGAAGGGGGTGGGGCGGGCGGCCGCACCCAATAACTGTCCGCACCCTACCGCCAGGGTCCCTGGCGGTAGGATCAGACAGCCTACCGCCAAGACCAGCGGCGGTAGGGTGCAACGGAGGGGGACGGCGGCCGTTTGCGTGCTGACATCGATTAGTTTTCTACCACCGAGCCCCTTGGTGGTAGGTTGCCTAACCCTACTGCCGAGCCCCCTGGCGGTAGGAAAAAGGGTCAGATTTCAAAAAAAATTGAAACAGGGGTCAGATCTCGATTTTCTATGCTAAAAGGGTCAAAACACAAAATTTTGCCATGCGAGCACCGCCACCTGCAATGCCACGGACAACTATAACGGCCACGGCATCACCATCCAGGTCACCTTAGTCATCGCCGACCCGCCGCAAGTCTCCTACCTATGCACCCACTGCATCGGATCCCAGTTCGATTATGAGCCCGTCCTCGTCGCCACGGAGGGCAAGCTCGCACTCCTCGCCATCGAAGTCGGACAGTTTTTGCCCGACCGTGGGCGCGACCACTACATCTATCATGCCAGCGACACCAGCAGAGGCATAAGACCGTTGCTCACCTGGCTTCCCAAGCCCGATCCCATCCCTCATCATCTGCACCACTTCTACGATGGCTATCATCTCGGCCTCCTCATGCAATATTTTTTTTATTTGGAACCAAAAAAAGACCCATGCAATACTTTTTTTTTCGAGAAAACTTTCGATCTATTAATCAACTATCAACGTAGTACAAAGAACACTAGAAGTAAAATTTACATCCAAGTCCGTAGACCAGCTTGCGATGACAAAAAACACTGGAACGAGTCGAAGGAGCCACACCGTCATCACCCCTCCTTCGTCGGAGCCAGGCAAACACTGTTGGAGTAGACAGTCGGGAAGTCGTCGTATTAAGGCCACACATAACCAGCGCACCAGAACAGCAACCGCCGCCAATGAAGAGAAGCGTAAATCAAAAGGATCCAACCTGCAGACATACAGACGTAGACAAACGAAGACCGGATCCAGTCAGATCCATCGAATACAAATGCCGATCGGATCCCACGAGATCCATCGGAGACAAACCTCCACACGCCTTCCGACGACGGTTGAAACATCATCGAGATAGGGGCTAGGTAGGGACGATGCCTTCCGTTTTCAAGAAGCCGTCGTCGCCTCGTCTTCTTGAGCATGGCACAAACCCTAACAAAAACTCAGAAAAGTACTTAAAAATGAAGACCTCCCGCCGGCAAAGGCCAGGATCCACCGCGCCTCCATGGTCAGGAGACGAGGCGGACTGGCGGCGGCGCCGCAGGTGAGAGGCAGGGAAACCCTAGTTGAGAGTTTACACGAGGGCAAGAGCGAAGGGGTGTTTGCGTAGCGCGACCCATGCAATACTTTATGTAATATTAGAATAAGATAAGTGTCATTACAAAACAAACATGCATAAATTTGATAGCTTGATGAATTCATAAATGTATAATGTTATTTACAATGTTTTAGAAAGAAAAGAATCAATTCCATTAACATATATGTCGATATATCGTGTTAAACATTGGCAAGGCTGGTCGATATATGGATTAATTTATGTGAAAATGAACTTCTGAAATGATTATGTTCACATTTCTGGTCATATCAACCTATATTAGAAGCTCAGTTCCAAGATAATTTGAGAGAGGTCAAGTTGCTTGTATCTCTGCGTTGGGTAAATAATTTAAACAACTTACATTAGTTGTTTTGTGTACAAAAATATACATAATTAAACCACCAACACGACAACATGAATAAGTTTGTGTTCAGAATACGCATGCATGTTACAAGCGCTATTGCAGTGGTCTCGATACCAAGTAATGTGATGCATGTGAAGAAAGAACTATGTTAACCAAGAAAGCAACACTATCAACAAGCGGGAGTGGCAGAGAGGGTTCAAGGAGAAATTGCTTGTTTTCGCCTCATACAGTAGAGAGTTATTTATTTCACACTGAACGACGCAGTTCTATACTCTAGAAACCTCTTAGAATCGTTTGTACGATTCATAAATCTAACACTCTCAACTAAGTTGCATAGATATTTAAGAACACTATATGTGAGTACACATATAAGTGCACTATAGATACTAGAAGCATCAACTAATTTCTGGGGTTAACTTGATTATTTTGACATGCTCATATATTAGTGTGGTGACCAAAGATTTCTCCTATATATGTCGAACTAAATTAACAAGATAAAACAATATGTTGGCTTAATTATTTATGGAAATATGCACTGTAATATAGTTCTCATTGATTATACTTGAAAATACTATTTGAAATATTATGTTGAAGGTTGTATAGTAGAAAACGGATATGTTTAGTGACAAAATAAATTATGATAAACTAAAAATGTTTAGTATAAAAAACAAGGGATGATTCATCCAAAGTAACAACGGATCAGTTCCCTGAATGCTTAGGTTGTGACATCAGCAGGCTGAACCCCAAGCAGCTCGCTACTCAAGTGTTCAAAGTGCAGTGGAAGCTCATCACGACCATCGGTGCCCTTCCTTGTGTAAAAGAGACTCGGAAGATCCCATATCTGGGTCCTATATTGCACTTATCCTCTAAAAGAGCATGCCCAAATGGATTCACCTAGGTTTTGCTAGGCAACATTGGGTCTACTAAGATCAACCCCTCTCCTCGTCCATTATCAGCTAATCCTCTAGGGTGAAGATGTCACCTGGTTGAACAATGCCAACATCGCATAGTGAGTCGTCTCAATTTCATGTGACCTGAAGTTGTGATGTCTCTGAATATATGTTGATCTGATGAGGTACTAATATTTTGGTCAATTATTAAATATTTGCTTCTCCTTGCAGCAATATAAACTTATTCTTACACTACAAGAAGTATGTCAACTTGTGACCTTCTGTCAGTGACCCTGGAAGAAATGGTCGTAAGCTGTTCGGGGGGCTCCAAACCTAAACCATAACGACCATTTTGGTCAGAAAGGTCGTAATTTCCTTACACGAAATGGTCATAAAGCTGAAAGCACTGGTCCGCTGCCTTATTTCTAGCTGATCACGACCAATATAGATGGTCATAGCCTTGTAAATTGTGGTGCATTGCTATGACTAGGCGCCACCTCATCAGTTTTGCATATGTGTCATGTCCATATTTCAATTTTTTCCTATGTGTTATGTCCATGTGACAATTTTTGCTTACGTGTCTAGATAGTACCAGGTTTGAATCTACCCTGACGGACGGGACCCACGCATTGACCTGTTGACTAGGAAGACCAAGTACACCGTACTCACCACCTACATGACACGTAGGCCCCACCAAAATGACTAGTGGGACCCACCACCTAACTGACACGTTGACCCCACCAAGCTGACACTCGGGTCCCACCACTGAGGGTAGGATTCGAACCCACACCGCGGGCTAGTACAGTTAAGTGCCTTACCACCACGCCACATTGGACCTAGTGATAGTTTTCCACACTTGCGATTCTTATATGATATATCCGTTTCCTGGGCTTGGGCCGGATTTGTGCGAGGCCTCCCTTCTCCCTTTTCCTTTATTAACTCTGCGGTCCGCCACACCTACAGGACTCAAATTGGCAAATAAGCAGCAAAAAGGGGGGACAACCATAGAGTTCGAACGCGCGACCTCCAGTACAATCCAACCATGCCTAACCACTACGCCAACAGCTACTTGTTGACACAACAATGCCCAAAACATAATTTAAAGTGTGCGCCCAGTGGACTTGGGCCTCAGTGGGACGAGCCACCTATTTTTTTTTCTTTTATCACTTTTGTCACGAGTGGGCCTTGGGCTTCGATGGGACGACGCCACCTCTTTTGTGTACATTTTTTCTTCCTTTTTCTACTTTCGTTTATTCCTTTGCAAAATAACTTTTGTTTATACTTTCAAATATTCTAAATAATTATATTACAAAAAATACATAAAATTTTTGTTAACCAAGCATTTGAAAAAATTTACATTAGTATAAAGAAAATGTTTATCATCTATAGTTCTATATGAAAATATACAATTGTGTTAAAAAAAGTTGATCGTGTATTAAGAAATGTTACAAGTATTCAATAATATTTTAAAAATAATTTGAAAAATGTTAATCACTAATTTTAAAATGATCACATTTATATAGAAAAAAAATGTGGACCATGCATTCAAAGAATATTAATTCGGTATTTGAAAAATGTAAATCAAGCATTTATAAAATATTAAAATGTATATTCAAAAAAATGTTGATCATCTATTAAAAAACTATTAATGATGTATTTTAAAAATATTAATCAAGAATTTGAAAAAAATTCAATATGTGTAGAGAAAAATGTTGAACATCTATACAAAAAATGCTCCAAGCGCTTGAAAAATGTTTAATGTGTATAAAAAAAGTATCTCATGTATATGAATAATGTATACAAAAAATATACAATGTGTGTGAAAAAAGTTGGGGGTTGAACCTCTTTATTTTTTTATTTTTTTTTATTTCTTATGCCCATTTCAAAGTGCGATCAAAATGGCGGGCATGACCGTTCGTAGCTAGGGGTTAAATATTGCAAAAAAATTGGAGTGTCTCTAATTAAATAAATACTTATATACCTATAAATTATTTTTGGGAAAAATAAAGAGCAAATTATAAGACGGCTGCAGTTCAAATTTGACCCGCTTCCTCCTGAATCGGCGAAAATTTGTCTTTTTCACGAGAGGTGGATCAAAACTTTTGACACCTAACCATTTGGTCAATTGTGCATTAAATATGACCTAATATTTTATAAAATTGATTTGGTCCAATTTTGCAACAAATATATGGTAGGTCCTTCACAAAAAAACTCATTTTGGGCACTCGAAAAGTGGAAAATTAATTCTTCGTCCAAAGAAAAATGAAAACTTTCTTAGGAAACATTGTTTGCCATTTCAAGATGCACCCTTGTGCACAATATGAGATCATTTGAACAAACTATGCCATGAATGTGGCCATAAGATTGATCATTTGGCTTGAAAACCATGATTTTTCACACATGATAGCTCATTTCTGAGAACAGGTTTTAAAAATAATTGCCGTATTTCAAGTTTGTTGTTTTTTCTGGTAACTTGGTCACATATAATGACACAATGCGAAGGTTTTCCAATTTTTTTTTGAATTTTCCATGCCCATTTCAAAATGCGGCCAAAACGGCGGGCATGACCGTTCATAGCTAGGGGTTGAATATTGCAAAAAAATTCGAGTGTCTCTAATTAAATAGATACTTATGTACCTAGAAATTATTTTTGGAAAAAATAAAGAGCAAACTATAAGACAGCTGCAGTTCAAATTTGACCCACTTCCTACTGAATCAGCAGAAATTTGTCTTTTTCACGAGAGGTGGATCAAAAATTTTGTCACCCAACCATTTGGTTAATTGTGTATTAAATATGGCCTAATATTTTATGAAATAGATTTGGTCCAATTTTGCAACAAATATATGGTAGTTCCATCACAAAAAACTCATTTTGGGCACTCGAAAAATGGAAAATAAATTTTTTGTCCAAAGAAAATGAAAACTTTCTTAGGAAACATTGTTCTCCATTTCAAGATGCACCCTTGTGCACAATATGAGATCATTTGAACAAACTATGCCATGAATGAGGCCATAAGATTGATCAGTTGGCTTGAATGCCATGAATCTTGACACATGATATCTCATTTCTCAGAACACGTTTTAAAAAGAATTGTCGTATTACAAGTTTATTATTTTTTTGGTAACTTGGTCACTGGTACGTCTCCAATGTATCTATGATTTTTGCTTGTTCCATGCTGTTATATTATCATTCTTGGATGTTTTATAATCATTTTATAGCAACTTTATATCATTTTTTGGGACTAACCTATTGACAAAGTGCCCAGTGCCAGTTGCTAATTTTTTGCTTGTTTTTTACTTCGCAGAATATCAGTACCAAATGGAGTCCAAACGCAATGAAACTTTTTGGAGAATTTTTATGGATCAGAAGACACCCAGTGAGCCAAAGATGTACCAGAGGGGAGGCCCAAGGTGGGCACAACCCACCAGGGCGCGCCTAGGGGCCCAGGTGCGCCCAGGGGGGTTGTGCCGCCTGTGTAGGAGATATGCCCTAGAGGTAATAATAACTGTTATTGATTATCTCCCTGTTCATAATTAGGTTTATGTTCCATGCTATAACTACTGTGGTTCTCGAGTCTACAATAACCACGAGGCTCGGAGGAAGACTCATATGCACGTGTGGAATAATAAACGGTAAAATGTATTCCTAGTCTGGCCTCTAAGACTAGCTCAAGTGTTGCATGATGGTTCTATTTTCCTGATCATGGGCATGTCTATGCCAGCAACTTTGAGGGCACAATGTTAGAAGAACATTTGTGTTGAATCGACCCGAATTGATGTTATGCTATGAGATGCTTTCGTCACAAGTTAATGGTTAATAACACAGAGATGGTTAATGTTTGCATAATTCCTTAGACCATGAGAGTATCAAGTTTCTTCATACTTGCTTCATGAACTTTGGGGTTTGTTAAACGTCATCCGTAAATGGGTGGCTATTACGGTGGCTTACGGGTTCATGGAAAAGTGTGTCAAGTAACTTGATAGCTCAAGATTGGGATTTGCTCCTCCGACGATGGAGAGATATCTCTGGGCCCTCTTGGTGTTACAGTATCCATCATCGTCTGGCCAGACACTTTGTGATTTGATCACGGGGATGCCAGAACACGGTAACGAGAAAAGAGAACAATACCGGTAACGAGGTAATTGGAATAGTGGACAAGTTGTTGATCCACGGGGATGCCAACATGTCTCACCTCAGGTATTTGTAACATATCGTGAAGCAACAGGAATAGCACACGGCAACTGGAGGTTCACTCGAATATTCATTCGTGTGGGTATAGGGGTCAATATGGGTGTCCACGGCTCCGATGTTGATCATCGATCGGAAGGGGTTCCGGGTTATGTCTATACTTCACCAAACCTATAGGGTCACATGCTTAAGGGTCATCTATCTACTGAATACTAGACAGGGAGTCTGAGAGAAAGTCTCCAAAAAAAGTTTTCGGAGACAGCGGAATAGTTCCGAAGAGAGAGGTCACCGGATGAGTTCCGGTAAAACTGAAAAGTTGTTTCAGGGGATACCATTAAGTCAAATTGGTCTCGACACACGCTCGATAATTCTTGGAGGGTGCCAGAATAATTCTGGAAACTTTTGGGACTTTTCAGGAAGAAAAACCGGAAATGTTTCGGAGCTGCCGAAACCACTTTAGATGCTTTTCGCAGATGAAAATCACTAATCCGAAATTGTTTTGAAACACATTGAAAATTATTTTAGTGGGTACTAGAAATGTTCTAAGCCCACATAAATATTTTCAGTTCGAACGGATGCTGAAAAATGTCGTCGTGAATTGTGAAAGTGCTTTGTGGGATATTTTTGGAAAACCACCTTTTGGGATGTTTTCCAAAAGGCTTCTAGAAGGGCTTGGGGGCCAAGGAAGCCCCTCATGGGGGGACCCCAAGGGTGTGGCCGGCCAAGATGGGTGGAGCTCCACATGGCATCCATTTTCCCTCTTATGCCCTTTGTGTATGACATAAAGTGGGGGCATTTTTGGGTTTTAGGAATGGCAACTCTACCCCTTGGTTTTCCTATAAATAGGAGGTGAGGGGGCTGCCCAAACCTCATCCCTTCTCACATACACATGCCATTTGACTTGTCTGGCTTCTCTCTCCCTCCCAGCGAAATAGTTTCGTAGAGCCAAAAGGCTGTCTGGGTTCTGGCAGGAACTAGTTCTGGACGACGAAGCCCTACCGGATAGATGACACCGTGTGTGTGCAACTCTGTAGAGAGATTGGTGTTTCGGTCTTAGTTCGAGAGTTCATCACAAAGGGCTGTCCGTGTGACCATCCGAGTTTTGAGGGTCCTCCCGAAGGGCTGTCCGAGTGACCGTCTGAGTTCTGAAGGTCCTCCCGAAGGGCTGTCCGACACACCGTCCGGAGAACTGTTCGACTGCCTCCCGGAGGGCTGTCCGAGGGGCAGATAAGGGTATACATCCTCACGGTTAGGAGGTTGTAAATCCTAGCTGCAGGGATCTGCACCGTCGATCATCGTCGACTCTACTTCCGCTGCGCTACGAGTCGGTAACGAAAATGATCAAACCTTGTATACAGTCTCCATAGTGGTCCCGGGCTGGTGCGTAGGTCAAAAAAAATTGTTTTCTGTTGCATTACCCTTCAGTGGTATCAGAGCCAAGTGATGCGTAGATGCAGGTTGCGATCTAGAATACATAGAGATGTATGGGTGTTGCACAATATAATTAGGTAGTAGAAGAGTTCTATTACTGAAAATTATTTGTGCGGGTAGCAGATGAAATCTGTTACCTGATGTTCTTGTTGCTTCCCTGGAATTTGCATATTTCTGATCTTGATAACAGTATGGTGGAGTTTCAATGTTCTAGCAATCCGCGATCCTGATTGATCAACAAAGTGCTAATAGTTCATTGAATTCCACCGTAGTTAAAAAGAAAGATGAAATTTCGCAGACGAAAGGGCAATGCAGATATGATCTGCACGGGGGTCTCAAGATTTTATTATCTCGTGTTTCATACACCCCACGAAGTTAATCTAGCGACTTGAATTATCATACTTGATGATGGATGTTGGTAGCTTCGGTTTGTTTCGAAACCTTAGAAGCCACGTAAAACAAGTTTTTGCATGAACCGATTAGAGACGTCTAACTTGGTTTTGTAGGAGGGTTTGCATGTGCATGTGATGTGGTATAGCAATGCTCATAATAATTTGATTATGTATGAGATGACTATATAATGTAAATTGATTAACATGACCTGCGTGTCATGATTCGGCATGATGGCTGGAGCCATATGATTGTCACTTTAATGACCTGTGTGTCAACCTTAAGTAATGCACTTATTTTATTAGCTATAGAGATAGCAATATTATCTGGTGCATCGACAAGGTGGTGGCAATCTTCGCGAAGGTGAATACCGACGCGAATGTCGAAGACGAAGAAATACAAGACTTCTCCGTCAGAAAGGGCTATACCATATCATGCTATTATGAATTGCCTGAGATGTTTATCCCTTATGATGCACCCTTTTTGATTGCGCGGTAGTCGCTTTTTATTAGGGTGATCTCTAACTTAAAATATCAAGTAGTTAGTGTTATCCCAAGTGTAGCACCGTCACGGCACCTATCTCTTCGGGGCATCACATGATCTCCATGGGTGTGAATGATTAGAGAAGTGTGAGGCGGGTGAGTTGAGACCTCGCAGCGAGATCACTTGGTTGTCTTGACGTTCACGCAGGACAGTCCTGAGCTCGGAACACACGCATCGAAAGATGAACAAGAATCACATAGAGATGTGATCTGCAAGTTTGCCTACCGATTGAAGTTCGCCCCATTTGAGTTCATCTCGAACCGTGGCGTTGAATTAAAATGCGGGTCTTGTATCACTCACAATCAATTATGAGAGATATTGATTTGAGTGGGAGCACACTGTAGAATTGACTTGTTTAATTCTCAGTGCAATTAATTTTGAACACTGTCTAAAGTGTGATTTGCATAATAGTTGTAGAATAATGGCTCGTGTTTCCACCTTCCCTGTTAAAATTGAATAGCTGTTAAATATCTGGTTAAAACGTTACGGTTGGTAACATAATGTGAGGATTGTCCTCAAGAGTGCCGAGAAGGACTTTGCCCTATCGCATACTTTCGGTATTCTTCCGCTAATGCTATGGATCATGTGACTCTCGTCCTTCGATCCAAAAGCTAGAATTCCATTTTAGCCAAGTGCAATACGTTTGCTTCCATGAGACCCAAACTTCAAATGTTTTGGGATAGTTATGTGATATGCATGGAACTGAAAATTAATTTTCAGATACAAACAAAGGTTGAAAGATATGAAATATCCAAAGCAATGTTTGTTTGCAAACTATTAGTAAAGGTGTTTACTCTGCATTAGACGGATAAGAGAGGCATCCAGAAGAATGCCTATCATATGATGAAAGGTGAATAAAACAACAACTTAAAGAGAAAGGAAATGTCCGAAGGGTGTTAGTGAGACTTTCATGCCTAGGAAGTCCGGGGCTAACGCCACTCTTAAGTTGGGTGCTTCTTCTGAGAGTAGGAGAAATACTGAAAGTTAAACTGTTAGAAATATAAAGGCAGAAAGAGAGAAGACTGGAATATTCAGCTCATGTATGAATGTCATACATGTTTTTGATGTATAGAAGGCTGGTAAAAGATATAGTTCTTGGGAATTATGGTTAAACATGTTAATCACTAATTCTTGGGTATTGTGAGTTGATCACAAAGATACCCGCTTGATTGCATTCTGTTGCAACTCGATGTAAGAACTACTATGGCCTGAAAGACTAGCCAGGAATGAGGTTAAGATACACACAGGGAACATAGTAAATGTTACTATACCTTCCATCGGTGTATTACCTATGTATTTACTTTCATAATTCATTTTAGAGTTTCACACTCTAGCCCTTTGCATAAGGTATCTTGCAAGAAGGTTGTTCATAAGAGAACTTTTGATGTTCGGTGTTATGAATAACATAAGGACCATACTTTCATTATGAATGAGACGTATGTTATGAATATTGATAATAATACATTATCTCTGGGTTTACTTTCATAATTCATTTTAGAGTTTTATACACTCTAGCCCATTGCACAATGTTTGTTGCAAGAGGGTTGTTCAGAAAAGAACAATTGTTGTTCAGAATTATGAATAACGTAAGGGCCATACTTCCATCATTGATGGGATGTATGTTGTGAATTTTGATGGTAATATGATACATCCATAACACTGACTCTAAATGTCGCAAGACTAAAAGAATACCACACAAGTGTGGCACTGCATTTGGTCACATTGGAGAAACCCGCATGGAAAATTCCATTATGATGGATTTTGAAGTCGTTTGATTTTGAATCATCTGACACGTGCAACTTTCCTCCGAAAAGTAAAGTGACTGAAATATCATTCACAGGCCATAAGAAACGAGCAACAAACTTATTGGTGATCATACATTTTTTATGTGTGTAGTTCAATAAATGTTGTTGCAAGTAGTTGATTTATCTATCTTCAGAAATGACTCAAGTAGATATATGGATATTAACTTGATGAGACGTAAGTCTGGATCTTTTGAAATCATTCGAAAGGTTTTCAAAAATGAAATAGAAGTTATTGTAACAAGAAAATTATGTTTCTACAATTCGATTGCAGAAAGGAATATTTGAGTTACAAGTTTAGCGAATGTCTGATGAGTTGTGAAAGGGGTTTCATAACTTGCACCTCCCGGAACACCACTACAAGTGGAAAGTCTGTGAAGATGTAATCGAACCATTTATGACATGGTAAGATCAAAGATGACATAAATAAATTTGCCACTATCCCTTTTAAAGTGATGCTTTAGAGACTGCGGCTTTTGCACTGAAAAGAGCTCCATCGGGTTTGTTGAAATGACGCCATGGTATGGTACGCCCAACCATGTTATATCTTTTCTTAAACATTTGGAATATGGGGCTTGTGTAAAAGGTTACAAACCTATTCCAAACCAGACAAGTGCTACTTTGTAGGTTATCCCAAGTCATTGGGTATTCCCCCACAACTATACCGAGGCAAAGGTTTTTGCCACAAAACGGTATGCTTTTAAAGAGAATAGTTCTTGCAAAAGGTGAGTGGGAGGACAGTGCAACTCGACGAGATAACCAGTATCTTCATCATCAGGTCAAAGGAAAGGAACCTTGGAAGTGATTCCGGAGTTTCCTACTGCGACTGATACGGAAGTCTCTACAATAAAATGTATGTACTTTGGTCGAACTTGCAGCTGAACCACGTAGGCAAGGCTCGTGCAAACCTCTCAGCTGCACAAACGAGATATTGTTGTTAGACAACAGTATACCTACAATACACAAGGAAGCGTTGATGGGCCCTGACTCCGGAATTGGCTAAATGCCAATACAATCCGAGATAGTTTCCATATAAGTGATTCAAGATTAAAATCTTGATACACCTTTCGGAAGACTTAGAGTCTAACGAATATTTATGGAACTAAAAACTGATACGGATAAAAATGTTTTATCCATAAAGCTCGACTTGTTGAAATAACAAGTTCAAGGAGTTGACTATGATGAGCTTGTTTCACCGTAGCGATGCTTAAAGTCGGTTCGGGTTGAACTAGCAATTAATACATATTTCAAATCATGAGATATGAAACATGGATGACGAAAGGATTTCTAGCTGATGGAAATGAAACCAAGGACTTGCATGTGTTACAGTCCAAGGTATTCTGCCGATCCAGAGGATGCTAGTGAGTGTGCAAACTTCAGAGTTCCCGCGATGGACAAAAGAGAGCAAAGTGGAGTTGGAATCTTCGTGTTTTGATGAAATGGTCAAAAGGGTTTTGACTTCATCAATGGGTAACGAAGATGCTTGTGATTCAAGAAAGTAAGTGGGAGCATAAAAATATTTCTAAAAATGTTGTGTGCTTGACACATTGTTAATTGGAAATAAATTTCTTGACACGAATTAGGACTTCATTTGAAAAAAAAAATCGATGAAGTGCTTGGGCTAAATAGCCTTGATATTAGGCATGATGATCTATGGAGATAGATTTACCTAATGGGGCTGAGCAAAGATACATATTGACAAAATGCTAAAACCTTTTAGCACTAAAAACGTCAAGGAATGATTCTTGCCGAAGTCACATGGAAAGAGTTTTTACAAGACTTGGTGTCCCAAAACACTGATGAGTAAAATACATGATGGAAATTCCACACACTCTTGTGTTTGGATTAATCATGTATTCCATGGTATGTAAAACAACCAAATATGTCCGATACTCCCAAGGTGTTGCGAGTAAGGATACCAAAGTGATCAAAGTACTGATCATGGGACAACAGTGAAAGATGTCATTGAGTACTAGAGTAGTACTGATGACATATTTTCTCGCAAGCAGAGATTATAATTGAGCCTATTGGATTTGGGTGTGTGATTTGAGTGGGTCAACGTGCCCTATACGCACTACCACCACGCGGGATAATGGTTATGGGACCCTCTGCGATGTACGTTTCTCCCGAAAGCTCGTCTGACGTCACGATTCACCGTGCGGGCTGATTGTCGGGATTGGGCTGGATACTTCAGTGACGAGCTCAGTGTCACGCCTGCACCCCGGCTAGTCTCGCAACACGTAGGGTGCCCAGGGCGATGACCCGAGACCTCTGGGTGCATAGGTTAGTCCGGCATGTTTGCTAAATAAAATGCTATTCTACCCTCTTCTACTGCTGCAAGATGATGGCCTTGTGAAGATGTTTGAAGATGCTAGTCTTCGATAGGACTAGGCCTTCTCTCTATTCTGGCATTTCTGCAGCCCAGTCCACTTATACAGCCTTTCTCCATTGATAATGTTGCATATGTAGTATAGATCCTTGCTTGCTGAGTACTTCGGATGAGTACTCACGGTTGCTTTTCTTTCTCTTCTCCCCATACCCCAGCTTGATGATACATCAGACGAAGGAGTCCAGGAGCCAGATGCCACCACCGGAGCTTACTACCAGGAGGGTCCAGAGGGCACTTACTACTGGATTGAGCCAGCCGACCAGGAATAGGATCGGAGGCTCCCAGGCAGGAGGCCAACGCCTTTCAATCTAGTGTCGCTGTTTGTGCTAGCCTTCTTAAGGCAAAACTTGTCTAACTATGTCTGTACTCAGATAATATTTGTATGACTGACTTGTGTATTCGGATCTTCGGATCCTTGGTCTGTAATATTGTGGACCTCCGTTTAAATTGTGTTAGAGTTGTGTTGTGATATCTTTCCGTGAGTCCCTGTGCTTGATCATACACGTTTGCGTGTATGATTAGTGTACGATTGAGTCGAGGGCATCACAAGTTGGTATCAGAGCCGACTGCCTGTAGGAAGGCCCCTTCAAATTCCTTGGCCAAAGTTGAGTCTAGACATCGAAAAACTAATTTACTAACTTGGCTGTGTGTCTTACGGGCCCACGTCACCAACTGGGTGGTATTAGGATCTTTTATTCCTCGTCTATACTCTGGGACTCTGATCTCTCTTCTACTCGGGTTAAATAAATTTTACTAACGCCGACACTTAGGATCTCGTAAATCCCATCTACCCGGAGAGCTGGATATCTGTGCGATTTCGCTGTCATTGATCTGATTAGTCTGATAATCATTTACCTTTCCATTGTTTTGTTTAACCTTTCTCTCCGAGTTGTGTTAAACTTCTCATTGTCATTTGACAAATCTGAATTTCCTCTGTTTCAGATGGACCGTTTGTTTCCACCACGTCCTACGACACAGCTTGTGCTTCGCACTTGGGCTCGTGATGCCCCTGGGTTTCCAGCTGTTCTGATCGCCCTCCTGATCAGACTTGGCTACCGCTGGTTATCCGAGTACATGGTCTAGGAGGATTACCGCGAGTTCAATGAGGAGCAGTACCATGCTGATGTTCGTATCTATGATCAGCAAAATGACTCAGACACCGAGCTACACCTTTTCCACGGTATCGGCATGACGATTGAGATGGCAGTCCATGATGCCGCCTACTCTGCTGTCGCACGTCTCCGAGGACAGTTCAGCGATATCTTGGATGACTCTGAGTTCCGATACATTTCATATGCCCCTGCTCGAGATGCTACTGGATACTACACAGCTATCTGTGCCCCGTACGAGCCACGTCGCTATGACCCGCGCGTTCTGATTCAGTGCACTCAGGCTCTGGATTGCACTGTTCGAGCTCTTGCCGTCGAGTTGGTTTCCACTCGAGCACGTCTCTACGATGCTATGACGCAGTTGCTACCCGCTGTTCGCACAGGGATACATCCGGAGCACATCCTTTATCCGCGCAGGACTCAGATGTATGCTGGTATTGATTGGCCTGCTGTTGGAGGTCATACACCTGCACGTGGACCTCTTCTTACAGCTCGAGACCGGATTCTGCATCAGAGTGCACATGGAGCGCAAGATCCTTCCGCGACAAACATTCGTCGTCCGCACTTGCAGTTACCCCGTTTCGGTGGTTTTCTCCGACGTTGATGTAGCCTTTGCTATGTCTCGTTGTGTACTTCCTTACCGCGTGCCTGCGCGCCGCCTAGTATGTCTAGCTTTTGAATTTGCGCCGTTAAGCTGTCCGCATGTACCCGACTCTGTGTATGGATCTGTATGTCTTAATTGACTACTGTTATGTATCTGTTACACTACTTAAATTGTTGTCGAGTTACATCATGCTAGTCACTAAATGCTCGCAATTGCTTTTACTAAACTACCCCCTGTTGATACTTAGCAGGATGGTTAGACCAGGTGGTCGTGGTCATGGTACCCCTGAACACCCACCACCGCCAGACTATATGGCAGCCATGATGCAACAATTTGAGCTTAACCGCCAGTTCATGACTAGAATCATGGCTCAGTTTCCGCATCAGAACAACCAGAACCAGAACCCAGCTTCAATAACTTTGACAGAGTTTATGCGACTCAACCCAACTCAGTTCCGCAACTCTGACAAGCCACTGGATGCTGATGACTGGCTCCGTGACATCACTCACGAGATGGAGTCAGCTAATGTCGCCCCTGCCAACTTCGTCAACTTCGCGGCCTTTTTCTTAAAGGGACCCGCAGCACAATGGTGGGACACACACAAAGCGTACTCTGCCTATTGGAACAGTCATCACCTGGTATGAGTTCCAGGCTGCTTTCCGCACACGTTACATCCCTCAGGCAATAATGGAACGCATGAAGACCCAGTTCCGTAACCTCACTCAGGGCAACAAGACTGTCGAAGCTTATCAGCAGGAATTTCTTGATCTCTCCTGCTATGCTGAAGAAGACATCGCCACAGATGCACGCAGACAAGAGAAGTTTCGTAGTGGACTACACCCCGACCTCAAGCTTGCACTTGCTGCTCAAGACTTCAACGACTTTTCAACTCTAACGAACAAGGCAATTCTTGTTGAGACCGCTCAGATGGAATACAAGGACTGGCAGAAGCGCTATCGTGATGCTGGCTCATCTTCGGGCTCAGCATCGAAGCGTCGAGTTTGGATTCCCAACAATGCGATCCGTTCCAATGCCTCTGCGCCAAAGAACAACTATGCTGCACCATGTCTGCCTCCTCCACCACCAAGGCAGCCAAAAGTTCAAGCTATTCAAAACAATGCTCCTCTTCCACCTGAAGATGGTCTGTGCTTCAAGTGCCGCAAACCAGGTCACCAGGCTAAAGACTGCCGCTAGAATCAGAATCAGTTAGCCTTTCCTCGTGCTGGCCGTGGCAATGGTCGTGGCAACAATCAGACCCGCAACTATAATACTGGGTCTGCTGCACATGGTCGTGGACACGCTTACAACATTGACATTGAAGAAGTCCAGGATCAACCTGCTACTGTGATGGGTACTCTTCTCGTTAACTCAGTACCTGCTTCTGTTTTATTTGATTCAGGAGCATCACATTCATTCATCTCTGGAAAAATTGCATTCATGCATGGCATTCGATATGAGAAAATGCATACTCCGTTAGTTATTAAAACTCCCGGAGGTCACTGTCATGCTGACGTGATAGCACCTGACGTTACCGTAGAAATTAAAGGGTTGGAATTCCTTGCCTCACCCATCGTCTTGAAGTCTTCCACCATAGACCTCATACTTGGAATGGATTGGTTGAAAGCTCACATTGCTTCGATCAATTGTGCCACTAAAGTCGTCCAACTTCTTCATCCCACCGATGAGATAGTGAACTATACCGCCCGCATTACTCGGGACGCCGAAGCTCAGATATTTGTTCTGAATGCTTTGAACGCCTCACCTCTGGAAGGGATCGAGAACGTTCCTGTCGTTCGAGATTTTCCAGACGTCTTTCCAGAAGAACTTCCAGGAATACCCCCGGCTAGAGCTGTCTAGTTTGTCATTGACTTGAAGCCTGGCACTGTCCCTATCGCCAAGCGACCTTATAAGATGCCTCTGCATCATCTACTCGAGCTTAAGGAAGAAATCGACAAGTTGCTTAAGAGTGGTTTCATCCGCCCCAGTTCCTCTGCTTGGGGAGCACCTTCACTCTTCGTTAAGAAGAAGGATGGAACTAACCGTTTGGTTCAGGATTATCAGCCCATTAACCAAGCCACAATCCAGAATAAATACCCACTGCCCCGGATCAATGATCTTTATGATCAACTCGCTGGATCATCGGTGTTCTCTAAACTCGACTTGAGGTTGGGTTATCACCAGATCCGTGTCCGTGAAGAGGATATTCCCGAGACTGCATTCGTCACTCGTTATGGCTCCTATGAATACACCGTCATGTCATTTGGCCTAACGAATGCTGCAGCAACTTTCTCCCATCTGATGAATTATATATTCATGGATTACCTCGACAAATTCGTCATGGTTTATTTGGATGATATCCTGATATATTCTAAGAATAGAAAAGAACATGCTGAACACCTCCGTTTGGTACTAGAAAGGATCCGAGAACACCAGTTGTATGCCAAGTATTCCAAGTGTGAATTTTGGCTTTCTAAAGTAACTTACCTTGGTCATGTAATTTCCAAGGATAGAATTGCTGTTAACCCCGAACGAGTTCAGGCTATTCTTGACTGGACTCCCCCGAAGAATGTTAAGCAAGTTAGAAGTTTTCTCGGACTTGCAAGTTATTGCCGTCGATTCGTTGAGAATTTTTCCAAGATTGCAAAACCATTGACAAATCTGCTTCACAAAGGTGTTAAATTTGAGTGGACAGAAAAATGTCAAGACAGCTTTCAGACACTAAAAGATAAATTGACATCTGCCCCAGTATTAGCACCCCCGGATTCCCAAAAGGATTTCGTGATATACTGTGATGCCTCCCGTCAAGGATTAGGCTGTGTCCTAATGCAAGAACGCAAGGTGATTGCTTATGCCTCCCGACAATTGCGTCCTCACGAAGAAAATTACCCAGTGCACGATCTCGAACTTTCTGCGGTTATTTATGCCCTGAAGCTATGGCGACATTACCTTCTCGCTAACCGTTGCGAGATATATACGGATCATCAAAGTTTGAAGTATTTATATACTCAACCGGATCTGAACCTTCGTCAAGAAAGATGGCTCGAGACAATAGCCGATTATGATATGAATATCTCATATACCTTTGGCAAGGCAAATGTAATGGCCGATGCTTTGAGTCGCAAGGCTTATTGCAGCAACCATGTGGTTCAGGAATCACAACCTCTTCTTTATGAAGAGCTTCGCAAATTGAACCTCCATATTGTTCCACAGGGTTATCTCAATACCCTCGTTGTCGAACCAGATTTAGAACACAGCATCAAGACTATGCAACGGTATGACTCTGAAGTTGAAAGGATCAAGCGATACCTTGAAAAAGGAAGACCGTCGGAGTTCCATCTTGATAATGATGGGATCCTATTTTTCCAACACCATCTCTTCGTACATAAGTTCAAAGATGAGAGAGAACACGTTATGATGGAAGCTCATGACACTCCTCTGTCAAATCATCCTGGTAGCACAAAGATGTTCCGTGACATTTGTGAGAGATACTGGTGGCCTAATATGAAGCGAGACATTGCTCGTTATGTTTCTGAGTGTGACGTTTGCCGCCGCATTAAAGCACAACATCAAAGGCCCGCTGGAACTCTGCAACCCCTTGCAATTCCTGAATGGAAATGGGACAAGGTCCAAATGGATTTCATTACTGGTTTTCCCAAACCCCAGAAGGGTCATGATGCTATTTTTGTCGTCATTGACCGATTCTCCATGGTTGCTCACTTTCTGCCAATTAAAGAGACAATCACTGCTAGCCAGTTAGCAGACTTGTATGTTTCCCGAATTGTGTCACTCCACGGTGTTCTGTTGGAGATCAGTTCTTATCGTGGCAGCCTCTTCACCTCTAGATTCTGGAATAGTTTCCAAGAAGCTATGGGAACACATCTGTCGTTCAGTACCGCTTTTCACCCTCAGTCACAGTTTCAAGTCGAACGAGTTAATCAAGTGCTCGAAGAAATGCTTCGAGCTTGCGTCATCTCCCGTATGCCGAATTCTCTTACAACAATAGCTATTAGGCTAGTTTGAAGATGGCACCGTTTGAGTTCTATACGGTCGTAAGTGTCGAACCCCTCTGAATTGGTCAGAAACTGGGGAACGCTCACTCGTCGGACCGGACATTATTCAGCAAGCTGAAGAACAAGTCCGCATTGTCCATGAACATTTGAAAACTGCTCAGTCTCGTCAGAAGAGCAACTATGACCGAAAGCACCAGGAAATGGTCTATCAACCTGGTGAGCAAGCTTACCTCCGCGTCACTCCGTTGAAAGGCACTCATAGGTTCGGAATCAAAGGCAAGTTAGCTCCTTGCTACATTGGCCCGTTCCGTATTCTTGCCCGTCGAGGAGAAGTGGCATATCAATTGCAGTTGCCGCCAAATCTTTCTCAAGTGCATGATGTATTTCATGTATCCCAACTTCGTCGCTGCTTCAAGGATCCTATTCGAGCTATGGATCACGAAGTGCTTGAATTACGGGAAGATCTGTCTTATCCTGAATATCCCATCCGTGTTCTTGATGAAGCTGAACGTCGGACTCGTCAAAAGTCGATCAAATTCCTCAAAGTTCAGTGGTCAAATCATTCTGAAGATGAGGCCACTTGGGAACGCGAGGATCGTCTTCGTGAAGAATACCCCGCTTTCTTTCAGTCTTCCTCTTAATTCTCGGGACGAGAATTCTTGATAGATGAGGAGAATTATAACACCCCATGTCATTAGCCACAGTAATCACTTTTGATAATGAAAAGTCAGCATGTTTAATAGTGCATAATCATCATTAGCATCATATTGCATTTCAACTCCTAACTCAAATTCAAATTTAAATGAAAGTGTAAAATAAAAGTTGTCCAACATAGAAACTAAAATGTTCGATAAATAGCAAACATTGCAGAGACCATTCTAAAATTGTAACCAACAATAAATAAATTAATTAGGTGGCTCAAACTTTACCAAAACAGCAAGGATTAATGCATTTTATTTATTATAAAAATTGTGTGAACTCGAATTGACTCCAAACTAATTTTTGGTAGTAGTAGAGGATGCCTAGTAATTATTGGAACAATTCCTATGTTTTACAAAAATCATTTTGAGGCCTAACTATTTACTAAACAGAGACATGTAAATAAAAAGAAAAAAAAAGACAAAAGAAAACAAAAACAGAAGAATAAAAAAAAAGAGAAAATCCCCCCTGGCCAACTGGGCCACGGCCACCAGGCCGGCCCCAGCTCCCCCCTCTCTATATGGCCTCCCCCAGAGGCCACCGAACCCTACCCCCCCCCCCCCCACCACCGACCACATTCCCCCCCTCGCTCCCCCCCGATCCATTCTGGATCGGGCGCTGGCCCGACACCGCCTCGCCCTCGCATCGCCGCCGGACGCCGCCGGACCTCGTCACGCCTCCCCCTCTCCGTCGTCGACCTCGTCCCCGTCCTCCCCCTCGAGCTCGAGCACCGCTGCCGCCCCCTACAGCTCGTGGTGAGCACCGCGCCGCCCGCGCCCCTCCTCTCCCCTCGGTCACCGCCGCTCGCCCACACTGCCTCTGCGCTGCCGCTGCTCGTGCCGCCCCGCACGCGCGCGCGCGCGAGCCCGCTGCTCGCGCCACCGCGCCCCCGTGCCGCTGCTCCGCCCGTGCTCGCCCGTCGGCCTGCCGGTGCCCGCCCGCCCTGTAACACCCCCTTGTAATAAGCACTGTGATACTCTGTTGAATATGCCAAGTCATGATCATTAGCAGTGCCAAATCACAAGGGTTAAGGATTCAACTCAGATTCAAATTTGAAAATCAATTTAAATTTCAAAGTGAAATATGGAGTTGTTTAAATCCTGATGGAAAAATGTTCATTAATGGGACAATAATCCAGGAACATTTCTAAAATCAACATCAAAATAATTGGAGTTAGATAAGTGACTCTAACAAGATGAAACAGCACCAAAACAGAATATTCAAATCCATTTAAATTCTTTTCAGCTTCAAACAAACTCCAAATCTGTCCAAACCACTTTTTGGTGAGAGCTAAAATGGCACTGTAATATTTGGACTAAGTCCCACATTTTACAAAAATGCAAAAGTGCTCTAACTATTTCGAAACAGGAAATGAAATAAAGAAAAGAAAAAACAAAACAGAAGAATAAAGACGAGGCACTGTGCACCGGGCCTTAGTGCACAGTGCCCCGAACCCGGGCCCAGCAGGCCCATGTCGTCGTCTCTCACCTATGCGTGTCGCCGTCGTAGTGGGCGCGAGCGCGTGCGCCGGTCGCGCGCCGACACGCCGACGCCACCGACGCTCGGAGTCGACGAGGGGATAAGGTCGACGCCCTCCTCTTCGCCTCGGCCTCTCCGTCATTCTCCCCCTTCTCCTTTCGCTCGCCCCGCCTCTCTCCCCTTCTCAGATCCGGTGGCCGAGCGCCTCTGTCGCCGCGATCCGCCACCGCCGTGGCCAACGGCCTCTCCAACTCGTCTGCGTGCGCCTGGGAGGAGCACCGTGGTCGTCGGCGACTTCCCGAGCAGCTGGAGGGAGCGGAGGAGCACCGCATCGCCCCCGCGCGTGTCGTCTTCCACCTCGGGTCGCCGCCGAGTCCTCCATCTCCGGCGAGCTGCTGCGGCTACTAAGCTGTCACGGGCCTTCCTTGGCCGCACGGTGAGCAGCCGCTGCCTCCTTCCCCTCCCTCCGTTCCGTTTCGACGCCGTAGCTAGCCTCCCCGCGAGCTCGAGCTCCAGCCGCCGTCGGTCGTCGTCGCAGCCGGCGCTGCGGGCCGTTCCAATGGTCACCGACGCCGCCGTCCGCCTCAGTGCGGTTCCTGCGCTCGAATGCGCCTAGTCCCGCGCTGAGATGAGCCCCGTAGCCCCGATTCCGTGCCTCGCCCGAAGAGCCTCGCCGCTGACGAGCTCCATGCGCTCAGCTCAAGCCACCGCAGCCTCCACCACCGCCACAGATCGCTCCGCCGTCGTCTTGCCGTTCGAACGCGACCGGCCCCATGCATTTTGGTGCATTGTAGCGGATTTCCGACGCCGGCCGCGCCCCTCCGCCGTGTCTGGAAGTCACCGGCGTCGAGCCGCCGGCCGCACTGACGTGGCACCCACGTGGCACCACCTGGGCCACTGACTGGTGGGCCCAGGGACCCCGCTTTGACCGCGTTGACCCAGGTCAACGCGGGTCACTGTTCATACCAGTCTATGACCAGTGGGCCCGATGCGATTAATTAGGTTGATTAAGTTTAAAACTAATATGATAATTAAGATAGTCTATGACATGTGGGACCAGAAGCCTAATTAGCTAATTAGATTAGTTTAACTCACTGTTATGGTAAACAGAGGCTGACATGTGGGTCCCACTGGACCCACATGTCATATTTGACTTAGTCAGCCGACTGTTGACTTGCTGACGTCAGCAGCACGTCATGCTGAGGTCATAATTCATTTTCTGTGAATAAATAAATTCCAGAAATTCAAATAAACTTTAAAAATTAATAACTTCTAAACCGTAGCTCGGATCGAAAAAGTTAAAACATGAAAGTTGCTCAGAACGATGAGCCGAGTCTGATTGTGCCGTCTGTTTCTCCATCGGAACCCCCTACGTAGAAGAACTCGTAACTCCGGACCCGAACCCGGCAGATGAATAGTGCACACCCATCAGATAATAAATCCTAGATTAATTCTAAAAATAACTAAAATGACTTAGATGCATAATTAGGCAACCCTGCACTGCATCATAGCATCACACGCACCGTATTGCATTTGTTTGCATTATGTTTACCTGTTTCTTCCCCCTCTTCTCTCTTGGTAGACCCCGACGTTGACGTAGCTCCCGAGGCAGACGCCGCACAGGAGTACGACTACGTCCCCGACGATACTACTGAAGACCTTGCCCTTGCCCCCATGCAAACAGGCAAGCACCCCCATTTTGAGCATGCCTATATCGCCTATTCCCTTCTCTCTTATGCTTGCATTAGAACTGCTACTGCTACTGTTTTCCTATATCTGTTGTATAGCCTGATTATTGTACCTTGCCTTGTTACCTTACTGGTTATCCTAGACTGCTTAGTTTAGGCTGGGTAGAGACACGACAGAGACCCCCCACTTGATCTCGACTGCCCTGCTGGGTATCAGAAGACCCGATCATCGGGATTGAAGACCAGACCCTGTCACCGCACATCACTTCTCCCTATGTTGCTCGACACTGCTGGGTTACCATCGAGTGTCGAGGGTGATACCTCGTCGGCACTTCTGATGTTAACCTTGTAGGTTAGTAACTCGGTCGTGGTAAGCGAGGGTGATTCCTCCTACACCACCCCCGATAACGACATCGTCGCGCAACTCATCGTGTGTGGACCTCGAGGGTGATTCCTCCTTCGTTCACCTTGATGATAACATCGAGCGGGAATTCCATCGAGGGTGATTCATCAGGGCTCCCCTGGTGTCAGACACACAGATACTGTTGATTGAGTTGACTTGCACTAAACCATGATACTAAAGACGGGTCGGCCCTGAGGGGTACCCGCGCGAGCTTAATGCGAAGTGATGTGGAGTCGGGTTGACCTGGATGGTGCCCGCGAGATAACTACGAGGCGTGGCCGGGCATTCTTAGCCCTTGCCACAAGTCCTCGAGACGGGGCGACGGGGTCACATCGATCGTGAGTCTCTGCTCGTTTCCGCGCGCTCCTAATCCACTTTGGTTTGGATATTTGATCCGAGGGGCCTCTGGTCTGATAGCACTAACCATCACGTGGGCATAATATGGGCGTTCTGCGTCGTATACTTCAGCCAAAGCTTAATGGACGTCAGCGACTGAGCGGCGCGCGCTGAATTGGACTGGGAACGCAATCGTGCTTGTATAAGGGGTTGCTAGGTCTGCTTTCAGCCGAGTACGCAACGTGCAGGAGTTCCCGGGGCGAAGGCCCAAGACCCCTGGGCGCATAGGTTTAGTCCGGCATGCTGACCTCTCTGTTAGGTATTCGGTCGGGTTGCGGCGTGTTGCTTAGCCGAGGCCGGGCATGACCCAGAAAAGTGTGTCCGGCCAGAGTTAAGCGAGCGTGGTGGGTAAGTTGGTGCACCCCTGCAGGGAAGAAACTTCTATCGATAGCCTGTCCTACGGTAACGGACACTCGGAGTTGTATCCCGATCGATACAACTAGAACATGTGATGAGAACTGGATAGTACGACTCTGGGATTGCTTTCTCGCAGGGAGTCGAGAAAGGATCTCAGGTCGAGGTTGATGATACTACTACTACTACTACTTTATATTATGTTCATCTGTTCTCGTCTATTGCTGCAAGACTGCCGAAGATTGTTGAAGATGCTAGTCTTCGATAGGACTAGGCTTCCCCCTCTATTCTGGCATTTCTGCAGCCCAGTCCACATATACAGCCCCCTTTGAAAATGATGCATATGTAGTGTAGATCCTTGCTTGCTGATTACTTCGAATGAGTACTCACGTTTGCTTTATTTTCTTTTTCCCCATATTCCATTTGATGCCACCAAACGACGGAGCCCCTGAGTCAGACGCCCCAGCCGACGACCAGTACTACTACCCGCCTGGCGAGTACTACTACTACGAGGAGCCGACTGACGACCAGGAGTAGGATCGGAGGGTCCAGGGCAGGAGGCCTACGCCTTTCGATCGTAGTATTTTATTTTACCCCGCCTCTGTGAAGGCTTATCTCTCTCTCTCTGTAATATATCTGTACTCAGATATCTGATGCTTCCGCTGACGCTTGTATGCCATCGAGCTATGTATTCGAGCCCTCGAGGCCCTGGCTTGTAATATTAAGCTTGTATGACTTTAATTATGTTTTAGAGTTGTGTTGTGATATCTTCAAGTGAGTCCTTAGGCTTGATCGTGCGCATTTGCGTGTATGATTAGTGCATGATTAAGCCGGGGTCGTCACAGGTTGGTATCAGAGCCGACTGCCTCTAGGTATCCCCCTTTCCAATTCCTTGGCCGAAGTTGAGTCTAGTGGTCGAAAACTGTTTTACTAACTTGGCTGTGTGGCTTACGGGCCCACGTCGCCAACTGGGTGGTATTAGGATCTTTTATTCCTCGTCTTTACTCTGGGATTCTAATCTCTCATCTATTCGGGTTTAATAAAATTTACTAACACCGACATTTAGGTTCTCGTTAATTCTATCCACCCGGAGAGCTGGATTCAGTGCGATTTCCCTGACGTTGATCTGATTAGTCTGATAATCATTTTCCTTTCCATTGTTTTGTTTAACCTTTCCTTCCGAGATCGGTTATGCTTCTCATTGTCTTATGACAACCCTGAACTTCTCTATTTCAGATGGATCGACTGTTTCCACCGCGGCCTACGACCCAGCTTGTGCGTCGCACTTGGGCTCGTGATGCCCCTGGATTTCCAGCTGTTCTGATCGCCCTCCTGAGTAGACTGGGTTACCGCTGGTATCCCGAGTACATGGTCTATGAGGTTTACCGCGAGTTCAACCAGGAACAGTACTATGCTGAAGTTTGGATTTATGATCAGCAGAACAACTCAGACACCGAGCTACACCTTTTTCATGGATTAGGCGTGACGATTGAGATGGCAGTACATGATGCCGCCTACTCTGCTGTCGCACGTCTCCGAGGAGAGCACAATGCTAACTTGGATGATACTGTGTTTCGGTACATTCCGTATGCACCTGTTGGAGATGCTACTGGATTTTACACAACTATCTGTGCCCCGTACGAGTCTCGACGCTACGACCCGCAGGTTCTGATTCAGTGCACTCAGGCTCTGGATCGCACTGTTCGGGCTCTGGCCGTTGAGTTGTTCGCTACTCGAGCACGCTACTACGAGGCAATGACACAGTTGCTACCAGCTGTTCGTGCAGCGATACATCCGGAGGATATTCTTTACCCACGCAGGACCGAGATGTCGCCAGGTATTGATTGGCCTGCAGTGGGAGGTCACACGCCTACACGTGGACCTCTTCTTATAGTTCGAGACCGGGTTCTGCATCAGAGTGCACATGGAGCACAGGATCCTGCCGCGACGAACATTCGTCGTCCGCACTTGCAGTTACCCCGTTTCCGTGGTTTTCTCCGACGCTGATGTAGCCTTTGCTATGTCACGTTGTGTACTTCCTTACCGCGTGCCTGCGTGCCGCCTAGTGTGTCTCTAGTTTTTCAATTTGCGCCATTATGGTGCCCGATTTTAACCGACTGTGTATGGATCTGTATGTCTTAATGACTACTTTAAGCATCTATTGCACTCTTTCAATAATGTCGAGTTACCTCATGTTTATTGTTAAACACTTGCATAAGCAATCGCTGAAATACCCCTGTTGGAATAGTAGGATGGCTGACAACAACCCGCCACCGCCGCCACCACCTGATTACATGGCAGCGATGATGCAACAGTTTGAACTCAACCGCCAGTTTATGACGGGGATTATGCAGCAATTCCCTCGTCCTGATGCTAATCAGCAGCAACCATCCATTACCTTACCAGAGTTCATGAGGCTCAGTCCATCGTTTTTCCGCAACACAGTCAATCCACTGGATGCAGATGACTGGCTGCGTGATATCTCTCATGAGATGGAGTCTGCTGGCGTCGCTGAAATTAACTATGTCACTTTTGCGACATATCTTCTTAAGGGTCCCGTAGCCCAATGTTGGGTCACTCACCGACAGACTCTGCCGCCTGGTACTGTCGTCACTTGGGCAGAGTTCAAGATTGCTTTCCTTGCCCGCTACATTCCTCTAGCTGTTGTAGCTAGGAAGAAGGCTGAGTTCCGTAGCCTTGTCCAAGGAAACAAGACTGTGGAAGTCTATCAGCGCGAGTTTCTAGACTTATCTCGTTACGCTGAAGAGGACATTCCTACTGATGAACGCAGACAGGAGAAGTTTCGTGAAGGACTGCACCATGACATTCAGTTAGCCCTTCTTGTTCAAGATTACCCTGATTTCGCCACCTTGGTGAATAAGGCCATCATGGTTGAAACTGGACTTAAGAAGCACAAGGAAGCGTCCAGACGCACCCGTGAGTCGGGCTCATCTTCGGGCTCGTCTTCCCAGAAGCGACGCATCTGGTATCCCCAAGGCATGTTCTGTTCAGCAGCTCCTGCAAACAGGCCCTCTTATGCTGCACCACGCCTGCCACCTCCACCACCAAGGCAGCCTCTGCCAACTCCAGCACCTCGTCCTGACAACGGGCTATGTTTCAAGTGTGGCAAGCCAGGTCACCGTGCTAGAGATTGTTCTCAGAATCAGAATCAACTGGCTCTTCCCTCTGCTGGCCGTGGTATTGGCCGTGGTATTCCTCAACAGCGCAACTATAATGCCAGACCTTCTTATGGTCGTGGGCAGAGCTACCACGTCAACATGTCTGAAGCTCCAGTTCAACCAGATACTGTGATGGGTACACTTCTCGTTAATTCAGTACCTGCATCCGTTTTATTTGATTCAGGAGCATCGCATTCATTTATGTCGGATAAATTCGCACTCATGCATGAAGTTAAATGTGATATGCTACCCCAAAAGATACGAGTAAATACTCCCGCGGGACACTGTCAAACCTCCTTGGTTAGCCCTGATGTTGTGATTAATATCAAAGGGTTAGAGTTCCGAGCATCCCCCATTATTCTCAACTCCTATGGTATTGATCTTATTTTGGGAATGGATTGGTTGAAGGCCCACTACGCCTCAATCAACTGTGCCACTAAAGTGGTACACCTTCTACATCCCTCGAACGAGATAGTGAACTATCAAGCTCACCTTACCCAGAACGCTGAGGCTCAAATTTATGCCTTGAACGCGTTGAATGCTTCTCCACTTGATGGGATCGAGAATATCCCAGTTGTCTGTGACTTCCCGAATGTTTTTCCAGAAGAACTTCCAGGAATACCCCCTGCTAGAGCTGTCGAGTTCGTCATCGACTTGAAGCCTGGCACCACTCCTATTGCGTAGCGTCCCTACAAGATGCCTCCGCACCACCTCATCGAGCTTAAGGAGGAAATTGATAAATCCTTAAGGAAGGGTTTCATTCGCCCCAGTTCCTCTGCATGGGGAGCACCGTCTCTTTTCGTCAAGAAGAAAGATGGGACGAATAGGTTGGTCCAAGATTATCGTCCTATCAACCAGGCTACCATTCAGAATAAATATCCACTTCCCCGGATCAACGATTTATATGATCAACTCGCTGGATCTTCGGTGTTTTCTAAACTCGACTTGAGGTTGGGTTATCACCAGATCCGTGTCCGCGAAGAGGATATTCCGAAGACTGCATTCGTTACTCGTTATGGCTCTTACGAGTACACGGTCATGTCGTTTGGTTTAACAAACGCTCCAGCTACATTCTCCCGCCTAATGAATTACATATTCATGGATTACCTCGACAAATTCGTCGTGGTATATCTGGATGATATTCTGGTTTATTCGAAGAACAAAGAAGAACATGCTGAGCACCTTCGACTAGTTCTGGAGAGACTTCGAGAGCACCAATTATATGCCAAGTACTCTAAGTGCGAATTCTGGCTTTCCGAGGTAACCTACCTTGGACATGTCATCTCCAAGGATGGTATTGCAGTTAACCCGGAGCGAGTTCAGGCTATTCTTGACTGGACCCCTCCGAAGAATGCCAAGCAGGTCCGAAGCTTTCTCGGTCTAGCCAGCTATTGTCGCCGATTCGTCGAGAACTTCTCCAAGATCGCCAAGCCCCTGACTAATCTGCTCCACAAAGGCGTTAAGTTTGAGTGGACAGACAAGTGTCAGGAAAGTTTCCAAACCCTCAAGGACAAGCTCACTTCTGCTCCAGTCCTTGCTCCTCCAGACTCCCACAAAGATTTCGTGATCTTCTGCGACGCATCTCGCCAAGGACTAGGTTGTGTCCTAATGCAAGAGCGAAGAGTTATTGCTTATGCTTCGCGACAACTGCGTCCACATGAAGAGAATTACCCAGTGCATGACCTCGAACTTGCTGCTGTCATTTATGCTTTGAAGCAGTGGCGTCATTACCTCCTTGGTAATCGGTGTGAGATTTACACCGATCATCAGAGCTTGAAGTACCTATTCACTCAACCGGAACTTAATCTTCGTCAGCAGCATTGGTTGGAAACAATCACCGATTATGACTGTGGAATTTCATACACTCCCGGCAAAGCTAATGTGATGGCTGATGCCTTGAGCTGCAAGTCATACTGTAGTAACCTCATGGTAAAGCAAGCTCAACCCCAGCTATATGAAGAATTGCGCAAGCTGAATCTCTGCATTATTCCGCAAGGTTCTCTTAATAACCTTGTGATACAGCCAGATCTTGAGAAAGCTGTCAAGATTGCGCAATCTAAGGATGCTGAAATTGATCTAATGAAGAAAGAGCTTCACCTTCAAAAGTACAGGGATTTCTCGATTGCTGAAGATGGAACCTTGTACTTCCGAGACCGTATTGTAGTACCTCGCTTCGAGCTGATGACTGACAAAGTCATGAAGGAGGCCCATGATACACCGCTATCTATCCATCCGGGTAGTACCAAAATGTATCGAGATCTTCGTCAAAGGTACTGGTGGTCTAGAATGAAGCAAGATATTGCTCGTTATGTTGCCGAGTGTGACGTTTGTCGTCGCGTGAAGGCAGAACATCAGAAACCTGCTGGAATTCTGCAACCGCTCCCTATTCCTCTATGGAAGTGGGATAAAGTGCAAATGGACTTCATTACTGGTCTTCCCAAGTCTCAGAAGGGTCACGATGCCATTCTTGTCGTCGTCGACCAACTCTCCAAGGTTGCACACTTTCTGCCAGTTAAGGAGACTTTTACTGCTAGTCAGTTAGCAGAGCTATATATCTCCAGAATTGTTTCACTCCATGGTATTCCCAAAGAAATCAGTTCAGACCGTGGCAGCATTTTCACTGGCCATTTCTGGGAAAGTTTCCAGAAAGCAATGGGAACTCATATTACCTGGAGTTCAGCTTATCATCCCCAATCCCAAGGCCAAGTTGAGCGCGTTAATCAAGTACTTGAAGATATGCTTCGAGCCTGTGTTATATCCTTCGGTAAGAAGTGGGAGGAATCTCTTCCGTATGCCGAGTTCTCGTATAACAACAGCTATCAAGCCAGCTTGAAAATGGCCCCCTTTGAGGTTCTTTATGGTCGTAAATGTCGAACCCCTCTGAATTGGTCAGAAACTGGGGAACGACCTCTTGTTGGACCGGACATTATTCAGCATGCCGAAGAACAAGTCCGAATTGTCCGGCAGAATCTCAAAGCAGCTCAAGACCGTCAGAAGAGTAATTATGATCGCAAGCGATGGGGTGTGATCTATCAACCTGGTGATCAAGCTTATCTTCGTGTCACTCCAATGAAGGGCACCCGTCGTTTCGGAATCAAGGGCAAGCTAGCTCCTCGCTATATTGGTCCTTTCCGCATCGTGGCTAGACGGGGACAGGTAGCATATAAATTGGAGTTGCCACCGCAATTCTCCCATATTCATGATGTCTTCCACGTGTCGCAACTCCGTAAGTGCTTCAAGGAATCCCCGCACCGTGCAGTGGATCAGGAGATGCTCGAGCTACAAGATGATCTTTCCTATAAGGAGCATCCGATCCGCATCCTCGTTGAAGCTGAACGTCGGACTCGTCAGAAGACGACCAAGTTCCTAAAAGTGCAGTGGTCTAATCACACTGAAGATGAAGCCACTTGGGAACGCGAGGAGCATCTTTGGGAAGAATATCCCGGACTCTTTCCTTCTACCTCCTAAATTCTCGGGACGAGAATTTCTTTTAGAGGAGGAGAACTTGTAACACCCCCTTGTAATAAGCACTGTGATACTCTGTTGAATATGCCAAGTCATGATCATTAGCAGTGCCAAATCACAAGGGTTAAGGATTCAACTCAGATTCAAATTTGAAAATCAATTTAAATTTCAAAGTGAAATATGGAGTTGTTTAAATCCTGATGGAAAAATGTTCATTAATGGGACAATAATCCAGGAACATTTCTAAAATCAACATCAAAATAATTGGAGTTAGATAAGTGACTCTAACAAGATGAAACAGCACCAAAACAGAATATTCAAATCCATTTAAATTCTTTTCAGCTTCAAACAAACTCCAAATCTGCCCAAACCACTTTTTGGTGAGAGCTAAAATGGCACTGTAATATTTGGACTAAGTCCCACATTTTACAAAAATGCAAAAGTGCTCTAACTATTTCGAAACAGGAAATGAAATAAAGATAAGAAGAAACAAAACAGAAGAATAAAGACGAGGCACTGTGCACCGGGCCTTAGTGCACAGTGCCCCGAACCCCGGCCCAGCAGGCCCATGTCATCGTCTCTCACCTGTGCGTGTCGCCGTCGTAGTGGGCGCGAGCGCGCGCGCCGGTCGCACGCCGACACGCCGACGCCACCGACGCTCGGAGTCGACGAGGGGATAAGGTCGACGCCCTCCTCTTCGCCTCGGCCTCTCCGTCATTCTCCCCCTTCTCCTCTCGCTCGCCCCGCCTCTCTCCCCTTCTCAGATCCGGTGGCCGAGCGCCTCTGTCGCCGCGATCCGCCACCGCCGTGGCCAACGGCCTCTCCAACTCGTCTGCGTGCGCCTGGGAGGAGCACCGTGGTCGTCGGCGACTTCCCGAGCAGCTGGAGGGAGCGGAGGAGCACCGCATCGCCCGCGCACGTGTCGTCTTCCACCTCGGGTCGCCGCCGAATCCTCCATCTCCGGCGAGCTGCTACAGCTACTAAGCTGTCACGGGCCTTCCTTGGCCGCACGGTGAGCAGCCACTGCCTCCTTCCCCTCTCTCCATTCCGTTTCGACGCCGTAGCTAGCCTCCCCGCGAGCTCAAGCTCCAGCCGCCGTCGGTCGTCGTCGCAACCGGCGCTGCGGGCCGTTCCAATGGTCACCGACGCCGCCGTCCGCCTCAGTGCGGTTCCTGCGCTCGAATGCGCCTAGTCCCGTGCTGAGATGAGCCCCGTAGCCCCGATTCCGTGCCTCGCCCGAAGAGCCTCGCCGCCGACGAGCTCCATGCGCTCAGCTCCGGCCATCAAAGCCTCCACCACCGCCACAGATCGCTCCGCCGTCGTCTTGCCGTTCGAACACGACCGGCCCCATGCATTTTGGTGCATTGTAGCGGATTTCCGACGCCGGCCGCGCCCCTCTGCCGTGTCTGGAAGTCACCGGCGTCGAGCCGCCGGCCGCACTGACGTGGCACCCACGTGGCACCACCTGGGCCACTGACTGGTGGGCCCAGGGACCCCGCTTTGACCGCGTTGACCCAGGTCAACGCGGGTCACTGTTCATACCAGTCTATGACCAGTGGGCCCGATGCGATTAATTAGGTTGATTAAGTTTAAAACTAATATGATAATTAAGATAGTCTATGACATGTGGGACCAGAAGCCTAATTAGCTAATTAGATTAGTTTAACTCACTATTATGGTAGACAGAGGCTGACATGTGGGTCCCACTGGACCCACATGTCATATTTGACTTAGTCAGCCGACTGTTGACTTGCTGACGTCGGCAGCACGTCATGCTGACGTCATAATTCATTTTCTGTGAATAAATAAATTCCAGAAATTCAAATAAACTTTAAAAATTAATAACTTCTAAACCGTAGCTCGGATCGAAAAAGTTAAAACATGAAAGTTGCTCAGAACGACGAGCCGAGTCTGATTGTGCCGTCTGTTTCTCCATCGGAACCCCCTACGTAGAAGAACTCGTAACTCCGGACCCGAATCCGGCAGATGAATAGTGCACACCCATCGGATAATAAATCCTAGATTAATTCTAAAAATAACTAAAATGACTTAGATGCATAATTAGGCAACCCTGCACTGCATCATAGCATCACACGCATCGTATTGCATTTGTTTGCATTATGTTTACCTGTTTCTTCCCCCTCTTCTCTCTCGGTAGACCCCGACGTTGACGTAGCTCCCGAGGCAGACGCCGCACAGGAGTACGACTACGTCCCCGACGATACTACTGAAGACCTTGCCCTTGCCCCCGAGCAAACAGGCAAGCACCCCCATTTTGACCATGCCTATATCGCCTATTCCCTTCTCTCTTATGCTTGCATTAGAACTTCTACTGCTACTGTTTTCCTATATCGGCTGCATAGCCTGATTATTGTACCCTGCCTTGTTACCTTACTAGTTATCCTAGACTGCTTAGTTTAGGCTGGGTAGAGACACGACAGAGACCCCCTACTTGATCCCGACTGCCCTGCTGGATATCAGAAGACCCGATCATCGGGATTGAAGACCAGACCCTGTCACCGCACATCACTTCTCCCTATGTTGCTCGACACTGCTGGGTTACCATCGAGTGTCGAGGGTGATACCTCGTCAGCACTTCTGATGTTAACCTTGTAGGTTAGTTACTCGGTCGTGGTAAGCGAGGGTGATTCCTCCTACACCACCCCCGATAACGACATCGTCGCGCAACTCCTCGAGTGTGGACCTCGAGGGTGATTCCTCCTTCGTTCACCTTGATGATAACATCGAGCGGGAATTCCATCGAGGGTGATTCCTCAGGGCTCCCCTGGTGTCAGACACACAGATACTGTTGATTGAGTTGACTTGCACTAAACCATGATACTAAAGACGGGTCGGCCCTAAGGGGTACCCGCGCTAGCTTAATGCGAAGTGATGTGGAGTCGTGTTGACCTGGATGGTGCCCGCGAGATAACTACGAGGCGTGGCCGGGCATTCTTAGCCCTTGCCACAAGTCCTCGAGACGGGGCGACGGGGTCACATCGATCGTGAGTCTCTGCTCATTTCCGCGCGCTCCTAATCCACTTCGGTTTGGATATTTGATCCGAGGAGCCTCTGGTCCGATAGCACTAACCATCACGTGGGCATAGTATGGGCGTTCTGCGTCGTATACTTCAGCCAGAGCTTAATGGACGTCAGCGACTGAGCGGCGCGCGCTGAATTGGACTGGGAACGCAATCGCGCTTGTATAAGGGGTTGCTAGGTCTGCTTTCAGCTGCGTACGCAACGTGCAGGAGTTCCCGGGGCGAAGGCCCAAGACCCCTGGGCGCATAGGTTTAGTCCGGCGTGCTGACCTCTCTGTTAGGTATTCGGTCGGGTTGCGGTGTGTTGCTTAGCCGAGGCCGGGCATGACCCAGAAAAGTGTGTCCGGCCAGAGTTAAGCGAGCGTGGTGGGTAAGTTGGTGCACCCCTGCAGGGAAGAAACTTCTATCGATAGCCTGTCCTACGGTAACGGACACTCGGAGTTGTATCCCGATCGGTACAACTAGAACATGTGATGAGAACTGGATAGTACGGCTCCGGGATTGCTTTCTCGCAGGGAGTCGAGAAAGGATCTCAGGTCGACGTTGATGATACTACTACTACTACTTTATATTATGTTCATCTGTTCTCGTCTATTGCTGCAAGACTGTCGAAGATTGTTGACGATGCTAGTCTTCGATAGGACTAGGCTTCCCCCTCTATTCTGGCATTTCTGCAGCCCAGTCCACATATACAGCCCCCTTTGAAAATGATGCATATGTAGTGTAGATCCCTGCTTGCTGAGTACTTCGGATGAGTACTCACGTTTGCTTTATTTTCTTTTTCCCCATATTCCATTTGATGCCACCAGACGACGGAGCCCCCGAGTCAGACGCCCTAGCCGACGACCAGTACTACTACCCGCCTGGCGAGTATTACTACTACGAGGAGCCGACTGACGACCAGGAGTAGGATCGGAGGGTCCAGGGCAGGAGGCCTACGCCTTTCGATCATAGTATTTTATTTTACCCCGCCTCTGTGAAGGCCTAATTCTCTCTATGTAATATATCTGTACCCAGATATCTAATGCTTCCGCTGACGCTTGTATGCCATCGAGCTATGTATTCGAGCCCTCCAGGCCCTGGCTTGTAATATTAAGCTTGTATGACTTTAATTATGTTTTAGAGTTGTGTTGTGATATCTTCAAGTGAGTCCTTAGGCTTGATCGTGCGCATTTGTGTGTATGATTAGTGCACGATTAAGCCGGGGTCGTCACACGCCCCTGCCGCGCGCACGCGCACGCGCCCGCGCCCGCGCGCCGCGCCCGTGGCCCCGTGCCACTGGCGTGTGGGCCAACCCCCCTGGGTCGCTGACGAACGGGGCCCGCTGCCCAGAAAAACAAAAACAAAAATAGAAATGAAAATAAAATAGAATTATTAAAATTAATAATTAATTAATAAATTAATTAATTAGTTAATTAATTAAGTTAATTAACCCTGTTTAGGTTAATCTAATTTAGTTAATTAGTTTAATTAAGTATTAATTAAATAGTTAATCACTAATTAACTAACCAGTCTATGACAGGTGGGACCCACGTGTCAGATGACTGCTGACATCAGCATGATGTCATGCTGATGTCATCAACTACTGTTTCGGATAATGTTTAATTTAAATAAATAATTAAATTCCAGAAATTAATAAAAACTTTAGAAAATCATATTAAATAATCCGTAACTCCGATGAAAATACTTTATACATGAAACTTGCTCAGAATTCCGATAAGAACCCGAATACGCCCTCTGTATTCCTGTCAGATGCCTCAAGCTATGAGAACATTGAACTTTTAGACCGATTTCGATAAATGAATAGTACCCAACTTTAATTAAATAAATCCGAATAAATTCCTAAATTAACCAAGTCATTTAGTTAAGAAGTAGAACACCCCGGCATATCATTTAGGCATGTCATACATATTGTTTGCATTATTGCCGTGAATTTATTGTTTCTCTCCCCCTCCTTCTCTCTCGATAGACGCCGAGACCGACGACGCTGCACCTGGGTACGACTACACTACCGACGAGCAGCCCGTTGACGACCCCTCTCTCTTGCCAGAGCAACCAGGCAAGCCCCCCCTCTTTGAGCATCCAGATATCGCCCATTCTATTCTCCTGCTTGCATTAGATTTTGCTACTGTTAATGTATGCTCCTATTTTGATGCATAGCCTGCTGTTGTAACCTGTTCATTGTTACCTTACCTGCCTATGATAAACTGTTTAGTATAGGTTGTAATGAACCATCAGTGACCCCACCACCTTATCCTTGTTTGCCCCTGCTTGATCATCGACGACTCGATCAACGTGATCATCGACCAGAGACCGACACCTCACTTCACACCCCCTTAGTTGTACGACTCTGTGTAGTAATTATCGAGTGCCGAGGGAGATACCTCGTAACGCACTCCCGATGAATACTCTGCAGTGTAGCTGTTCGGTCGTGGTCATCGAGGGTGATTCCTCCTTCTCCACTTCCGATACGACTCTGTCGTGCAACCCTCAGTGTGAACCTCGAGGGTGATGCCTCATACGTTCACCCTGACGATTTCGTCGAGTGGAATCCGCCGAGGGTGATTCCTCGGGTTTCCCCCTTGATGTTATGACCACACGATTACTTGACCTTTGTTACAGGCGGGTCCACCCTGCTGGGTACCCTCTGGGGATCTATGATTTTTGGGTGTGCCGGAAGGGCACTCGAGTGTGATATTGTGGCGGAGCATCAGAGACTCTGATTGTCTCCGCGTGATACTAATTGAGCCTATTGGATTTGGGTGTGTGATCTGAGTGGGTCGACGTGCCCTATATGCACTACCTCCACGCGGGATAATGGTTATGGGACCCTCTGCGATGTACGTTTCTCCCTAATGCTCGTCTGACGTCACGATTCACCGTGCGGGCTGATTGTCGGGATTGGGCTGGATACTTCAGTGACGAGCTCAGTGTCGCGCCTGCACCCCGGCCAGTCTCGCAACGCGCAGGGTGCCCAGGGCGATGGCCCGAGACCTTTGGGTGCATAGGTTAGTCCGGCGTGCTGACCTCTCTGCCGAGCCTAGGTAGGGCGTTGCTTCATGTTGATCTTCCGAGGACGGGCATTAACCAGCAAGTGTGTCCGGCCAGAGTTGATCGAGCGTGTTGGGTAATAGTAGTTCACCCCTGCAGGGATGAATCTTCTATCGATAGCCGGTCCTACGGTAAAGGACGCTCAGTTTGTGTATCCCGATCTACTACTTAAACTGGATACTTGTTACTTAATTGAAGCTTCGGGATCGCTTTCTCGCTTGGGAGTCGAGGAAGGATCTTTAAGCTGTACTTCAACATGTTTGCTAAATAAAATGCTATTCTACTGTCTTCTACTGCTGCAAGATGATGGCCTTGTGAAGATGTTTGAAGATGCTAGTCTTCGATAGGACTAGGCCTTCTCTCTATTCTGGCATTTCTGCAGCCCAGTCCACTTATACAGCCTTTCTCCATTGATAATGTTGCATATGTAGTGTAGATCCTTGCTTGCTGAGTACTTCGGATGAGTACTCATAGTTGCTTTACTTTCTCTTCTCCCCATACCCCACCTTGATGATACATCAGACGAAGGAGTCCAGGAGCTAGATGCCACCACCGGAGCTTACTACCAGGAGGGTCCAGAGGGCACTTACTACTGGATTGAGCCAGCCGACCAGGAATAGGATCGGAGGCTCCCAGGCAGGAGGCCAACGCCTTTCAATCTAGTGTCGCTGTTTGTGCTAGCCTTCTTAAGGAAAAACTTGTCTAACTATGTTTGTACTCAGATAATATTTGTATCACTGACTTGTGTATTCGGATCTTCGGATCCCTGGTCTGTAATATTGTGGACCTCCGTTTAAATTGTGTTAGAGTTGTGTTGTGATATCTTCCCGTGAGTCCCTGTGCTTGATCCTACACGTTTGTGTGTATGATTAGTGTATGATTGAGTCGAGGGCGTCACAAGTTGGTATCAGAGCCGACTGCCTGTAGGAAGGCCCCTTCAAATTCCTTGGCCAAAGTTGAGTCTAGACATTGAAAAACTAATTTACTAACTTGGCTGTGTGTCTTACGGGCCCACGTCGCCAACTGGGTGGTATTAGGATCTTTTATTCCTCGTCTATACTCTGGGACTCTGATCTCTCTTCTACTCGGGTTAAATAAATTTTACTAACGCCGACACTTAGGATCTCGTAAATCCCATCTACCCGGAGAGCAGGATATCTGTGCGATTTCGCTGTCATTGATCTGATTAGTCTGATAATCATTTACCTTTCCATTGTTTTGTTTAACCTTTCTCTCCGAGTTGTGTTAAACTTCTCATTGTCATTTGACAAATCTGAATTTCCTCTGTTTCAGATGGACCGTTTGTTTCCACCACGTCCTACGACACAGCTTGGGCTTCGCACTTGGGCTCGTGATGCCCCTGGGTTTCCAGCTATTCTGATCGCCCTCCTGATCAGACTTGGCTACCGCTGGTACTCCGAGTACATGGTCTACGAGGATTACCGCGAGTTCAATGAGGAGCAGTACCATGCTGATGTTCGTATCTATGATCACCAAAATGACTCAGACACCGAGCTACACCTTTTCCACGGTATCGGCATGACGATTGAGATGGCAGTTGTGACGACCCTGGCTTAATCGTGCACTAATCATACACGCAAATGCGCACGATCAAGCCTAAGGACTCACTTGAAGATATCACAACACAACTCTAAAACATAAATAAAATCATACAAGCTTAATATTACAAGCCAGGGCCTCGAGGGCTCGAATACATAGCTCGATGGCATACAAGCGTCAGCGGAAGCATTAGATATCTGGGTACAGATATATTACATAGAGAGAATTAGGCCTTCACAGAGGCGGGGTAAAATAAAATACTACGATCGAAAGGCGTAGGCCTCCTGCCCTGGACCCTCCGATCCTACTCCTGGTCGTCGAACGGCTCCTCGTAGTAGTAGTACTCGCCAGGCGGGTAGTAGTACTGGTCGTCGGCTGGGGCTTCTGGCTCAGGGGCTCCGTCGTCTGGTGGCATCAAATGGAACATGGGGGAAAAAAGAAAATAAAGCAAACGTGAGTACTCATCCGAAGTACCCAGCAAGCAAGGATCTACACTACGTATGCAACATTTTCAAAAGGGGGCTGTATATGTGGACTGGGCTGCAGAATTGCCAGAATAGAGGGAGAAGCCTAGTCCTATCGAATACTAGCATCTTCAACAATCTTCGACAGTCTTGCAGCATCAGGAGAGAGCAGATGAACATAATGTAAAGTAGTAGTAGTAATATCATCAACCTCGACCTGAGATCCTTTCTCGACTCCCTGCGAGAAAGCAATCCCAGAGCCGTACTATCCAATTCTCATCACATGTTCTAGTTGTACCGATCGGGATACAACTCCGAGTGTCCGTTGCCGTAGGACAGGCTATCGATAGAAGTTTCTTCCCTGCAGGGGTGCACCAACTTACCCACCACGCTCACTTAACTCTGGCCGGACACACTTTTCTGGGTCATGCCCGGCCTCGGCTAAGCAACACGCCGCAACCCGACCTAGGCTTATAAGAGAGGTCAGCACGCCGGACTAAACCTATGCCCCCAGGGGTCTTGGGCCATCGCCCCGGGAACTCCTGCACGTTACGGGGCCACCGAGAGCAGACCTAGCAACCCCTTATACAAGCGCGGTTGCGTTACCAGTCCAACTCGGCGTGCGCCGCTCCTTACTGACGTCCAACAAGCTTCGGCTGATGTGTACGACGCAGAACGCCCATACTATGCCCACGTGATGGTTAGTGCTATCGGGCCAGAGGCCCCTCGGATCAAATATCCAAACCGTAGTGGATTAGGAGCGCGCGGAAACGAGCAGAGACTCACAATCGATGTGACCCCGTCGCCCCGTCTCGAGGACTTGCGGCAAGGGCTAAGAATGCCCGGCCACGCCTCGTAGTTATCTCGCGGGCACCATCCAGGTCAACCCGACTCCACATCACTTCGCGTTAAGCTCGCGCGGGTACCCCTCAGGGCCGACCCGTCTTTAGTATCATAGTTTAGTGCAAGTCATAATATCCAAGGTAACTGTGTGTCTGACACCGAAGGGAACCCTGAGGAATCACCCTCGATGGAATTCCCGCTCGATGTTATCATCAAGGTGAACGAAGGAGGAATCACCCTCGAGGTCCACCTTGAGGAGTTGCGCGACGACGTCGTTATCGGGGGTGGTGTAGAAGGAATCACCCTCGCTTACCACGACCGAGTAACTAACCTACAAGGTTAACATCAGAAGTGCTGACGAGGTATCACCCTCGGCACTCGATGATAACCCAGCAGTGTCGGCAACTAAGGGGAAGTGATGTGCAGTGCCATGGTCTAGTCTTCAATCCCGATGATCGGGTCTTCTGATATCCAGCAGGGCAGTCGGGATCAAGTGGGGGTCTCTGTCGTGTCTCTACCCAGCCTATACTAAGCAGTCTAGGATAACCAGTAAGGTAACAAAGCAGGGTACAATAATCAGGCTATGCAGCAGATATAGGAAAACAGTAGCAGTAGCAGTTCTAATGCAAGCATAAGAGAGAAGAGAATAGGCGATATAGGCATGCTCAAAATGGGGGTGCTTGCCTGTTTGCTCGGGGGCAAGGGCAAGGTCTTCAGTAGTATCGTCGGGGACGTAGTCGTACTCCTGTGCGGCGTCTGCCTCGGGAGCTACGTCAACGTCGAGGGCTACCGAGAGAGAAGAGGGGGAAGAAACAGGTAAACATAATGCAACACGGTGCGTGTGATGCTATGATGCAGTGCAGGGTTGCCTAAATATGCATCTAAGTCATTTTAGTTATTTTTAGAATTATTCTGGGATTTAATATCCGACGTGTGTGCACTATTCATCTGTCGGATTCGGGTCCGGAGTTACGAGTTCTTCTACGTAGGAGGTTCTGATGGAGAAACAGACGGCACGATCAGACTCGGCTCGTCGTTCTGAGCAACTTTCATGTTTTAACTTTTTCGATCCGAGCTACGGTTTAAAAGTTATTAATTTTTAAAGTTTATTTGAATTCCTGGAATTATTTTATTTATCCGAAAATGAATTATGACGTCAGCATGACGCGCTGCTGACGTCAGCAAGTCAACAGTCGGCTGACTAAGTCAAATATGACATGTGGGTCCAGTGGGACCCACATGTCAGCCTCTGTTTACCTAAACAGTGAGTTAAACTAATCTAATTAGCTAATTAGGCTTCTGGTCCCACATGTCATAGACTCATTAGGGTAATTAGTTTATTTTTATTTCTAAAACGTTTTAATTAGATTAACAGGGAGGTGGGGCCCACGTGTCAGCGACTGGGCCGGTCCAGTCAGCAGGGCTGACCGGTCAGCTGGCCGGTCGGGCCCCTGGGGCCCACGGGTCAGTGACCCAGGGCGACCCACGTGGCGGCCACGTCGGCGCCGGCGCCGGAACGATGCCGGCGACCAGAAATCACGGCGGCAATGCACAGGACTCGCCGGAACTCGGCTACAGACCACCAAATGAGACGGGGCCGGTCGCACTCGAAAGCGCAGACGACGCCGCGTCGAACGGTGGGATGGGTTGGCCCCGGGGAGGTCGGAATCGCCGCCGGCGACGAGTGGAGGCGGCGGTGGCATTCGGGTGTGGTCGGAGTCGCGGCTCTGGGCCGTTTCCGAGTGATTTTCGCGGCTAGGCGGGTTGCTACGGGCGCCAGGAGCTCGTGGGACAAGCGGAGGAGCTCGGGCAGCTTCACTCCGAGCTCAACGCCGGTAATGGCGCATGGCAGAACGTGGCGGCGGTGACAGCTAGCTAGGACGGGGCACGCAGCGCGAGGAGGGGAACGGAGAGGGGGAAGAGGCTCACCGAGTGGTCACGTAAGACCCGCGGAAGCTTAGTAGCTGCAGCGGTGGTCGGGGACGACGGCAAACACGTCGGGGCAGAGGAAGAAGACGACGTGGTTGCGGGCGATGCGGTGGATCCAAGCCCCAGCTGCAGTCACCAGAGGATGGGGAAGACGACGGCGGGGCTCTACGGCATCACGGTGCGTCAGCGCGACGGCGGTGGTCGCGGCAACGACTGGAACGCGGCGGCGATGGCGCTCGGTCTCACTGGATCTGGCGGGGGAAGAGAGGAGGAGAGCGAGCGAGCGAGGGGACGAGGGAGTGGATAGGAGTGGACGGGGCCGAGGGCGTCGCCGTTATCCCCTCGGCGGCCCCTGTAGCGCTGCGGTGTCGGCCAGCGACCGGCGAGCTCGTCCTCGTCCACGGTGGCGTCGACACGGGGAGGAGAGAGAGCTAGTTGGGCTGGTGGGCTGGGACCAGGCACTGTGCACGTAGGCCTGTGCACAGTGGCCCATCTCTCCCCTTTTCCTTTTCTGCTTTCTTTTTCTTATATCAATTCTGTCTTGAAATAGTTAGGGCACTTTTACATTTTTGTAAAATGTGAGAGTTGTCCCAAATATTGCAATGCAATATTATCTCTCACCAAAAAGTGGTTTGGACTGATTTGAAGTTTGTTTGAATTTAATATGATTTTAAATATATCCAATATCCTGTTTTTGGGTCTGTTCCAACTTGTTTGAGTCATTTATCCAACTCCAAACATTTTGATGTTGATTTTAGAAAGGTTTCTGGATTATTTACCATTAAATGAACATTTTTCCAGCAGTGTTTGATCAACCTTATATTTCACTTATGAATTTAAGTTGATTTTTAAAAATAGAGTTGATTTACTTTGGTTAACCACTATGTTTAATCACTGCATATGATATGACTTGGCATTATTAACAGCTGATCATGGTGGCTATTACATAGGGGTGTTACAAGTTCTCCTCCTCTAAAAGAAATTCTCGTCCCGAGAATTTAGGAGGTAGAAGAAAAGAGTCCGGGATATTCTTCCCGAAGATGATCCTCGCGTTCCCAAGTGGCTTCATCTTCAGTATGATTCGACCATTGCACTTTTAGGAACTTGGTCGTCTTCTGACGAGTACGACGCTCAGCTTCGTCGAGGATGCGGATCGGATGCTCCTTATAGGAAAGATCATCTTGTAGCTCGAGCATCTCATGATCCACTGCACGATGCGGGGATTCCTTGAAGCACTTACGGAGTTGCGACACGTGGAAGACATCATGAATATGGGAGAATTGCGGTGGCAACTCCAATTTATATGCCACCTGTCCCCGTCTAGCCACGATGCGGAAAGGACCAATATAGCGAGGAGCTAGCTTGCCCTTGATTCCGAAACGACGGGTGCCCTTCATTGGAGTGACACGAAGATAGGCTTGATCACCAGGTTGATAGATCACACCCCATCGCTTGCGATCATAATTACTCTTCTGACGGTCTTGAGCTGCTTTGAGGTTCTCCCGTACAATTCGGACTTGTTCTTCGGCATGCTGAATGATGTCCGGTCCAACAAGAGGTCGTTCCCCAGTTTCTGACCAATTCAGAGGGGTTCGACATTTACGTCCATAAAGAACCTCAAATGGGGCCATTTTTAAGCTGGCTTGATAACTGTTGTTATAAGAGAACTCGGCATACGGGAGAGATTCCTCCCATTTCTTACCGAAGGATATAACACAGGCTCGTAGCATGTCTTCAAGCACTTGATTAACGCGATCAACTTGGCCTTGAGATTGGGGATGATAAGCTGAACTCCAGGTAATATGAGTTCCCATTGCTTTCTGGAAACTTTCCCAGAAATGGCCAGTGAAAATGCTGCCACGGTCTGAACTGATTTCCTTGGGAATACCATGGAGTGAAACAATTCTGGAGATATATAGCTCTGCTAACTGACTAGCAGTAATAGTCTCCTTAACTGGCAGAAAGTGTGCAACCTTGGAAAGTTGGTCAACGACGACAAGAATAGCATCGTGACCCTTCTGAGACTTGGGAAGACCAGTGATGAAGTCCACTTGCACTTTATCCCACTTCCATAGAGGAATAGGGAGCGGTTGCAGAATTCCAGCAGGTTTCTGATGTTCTGCCTTCACGCGACGACAAACGTCACACTCGGCAACATAACGAGCAATATCTTGTTTCATTCTAGACCACCAGTACCTTTAACGAAGATCTCGATACATTTTGGTACTACCCGGATGGATAGATAGCGGTGTATCATGGGCCTCCTTCATGACTTTGTCAGTCATCAGCTCGAAGCGAGGTACTACAATGCGGTCTCTGAAATATAATGTACCATCTTCAGCAACTGAGAAATCCCGATACTTAGCAAGGTGAAGCTCCTTCTTCATCAAGTCAATTTCAGCATCTTTGGCTTGCGCTTCTTTAACAGCCTTCAGAAGGTCTGGCTGTACCACAAGGTTATTAAGAGAACCCTGGGGAAGAATTCGCAGATTCAGCTGAGTCAGTTCTGCGTGAAGACGAGGTTGAGCTTGCCTAACCATGAGGTTGTTGCAATATGACTTGCGACTCAGGGCATCGGCCATTACATTAGCTTTGCCCGGGGTATAAGAAATACCGCAGTCATAATCCGCAATAGCTTCTAACCATCGTTGTTGTCGGAGATTAAGATCCGGTTGAGTGAATAAGTATTTCAGACTTTGGTGATCGGTATAAATTTCACACCGATTACCCAGAAGGTAGTGTCGCCATAACTTCAATGCATACATCACTGCTGCAAGTTCAAGATCATGCACTGGATAATTCTCTTCATGTGGACGCAATTGACGTGAAGCATATGCAATTACTCTCCGCTCTTGCATTAGGACGCAGCCTAATCCCTGACGAGAGGCATCGCAATATATGACAAAGTCCTTGCGAGAATCAGGAGGAGCAAGCACTGGAGCAGAAGTGAGCTTGTCCTTGAGGGTTTGGAAACTTTCCTGACACTTGTCTGTCCACTCAAACTTAACGCCTTTGTGGAGCAGATTAGTCAGGGGCTTGGCGATCTTGGAGAAGTTCTCGACGAATCGGCGACAATAGCTGGCTAGACCGAGAAAGCTTCGGACCTGCTTGGCATTCTTCGGAGGGGTCCAGTCAAGGATAGCCTGAACACGCTCCGGGTTAACGGCAATACCGTCCTTGGAAATCACATGTCCAAGGTAGGTCACTTCAGGAAGCCAGAATTCGCATTTAGAGAACTTGGCATACAGCTTGTGTTCTCGAAGTCTCTCCAGAACAAGACGAAGATGTTCGGCATGTTCTTCTTTGTTCTTCGAATAAACCAGAATATCATCCAGATATACCACGACGAATTTGTCGAGGTAATCCATGAATATGTAATTCATTAGGCGGGAGAATGTAGCTGGAGCGTTTGTTAAACCAAACGACATGACTGTGTACTCGTAAGAGCCATAACGAGTAACAAATGCAGTCTTCGGAATATCCTCTTCGCGGACACGGATCTGGTGATAACCCAACCTCAAGTCGAGTTTAGAAAACACCGAAGATCCAGCGAGTTGATCATATAAATCGTTGATCCGGGGAAGTGGATATTTATTCTGAATGGTAGCCTGGTTGATAGGACGATAATCTTGGACCAACCTATTCGTCCCATCTTTCTTCTTGACGAAAAGAGACGGTGCTCCCCATGCAGAGGAACTGGGGCGAATGAAACCCTTCCTTAAGGATTTATCAATTTCCTCCTTAAGCTCGATGAGGTGGTGCGGAGGCATCTTGTAAGGACGCTTCGCAATAGGAGTGGTGCCAGGCTTCAAGTCGATGACGAACTCGACAGCTCTAGCAGGGGGTATTCCTGGAAGTTCTTCTGGAAAAACATCTAGGAAGTCACAGACAACTGGGATATTCTCGATCCCATCAAGCGGAGAAGCATTCAACGCGTTCAAGGCATAAATTTGAGCCTCAGCGTTCTGAGTGATATGAGCATGGTAATTCACCATCTCATTCGAGGGGTGCAAGAGGTGAACAACTTTGGTGGCACAATTGATTGAGGCATAATGGGCCTTCAACCAATCCATTCCCAGAATAAGGTCAATCTTGGACGATTTCAGAATAATGGGAGACGCACTGAACTCCAACCCTTCGATTTCAACGGGAACATTATAGCTAACTGCAGAGGTTCGGCAACCACCCGCGGGAGTGTGTACCAATAAGGGTGTGTTCATGTATTCGCATTTAATGTCATGCATGCGTGCAAAATGTTCTGACATGAAGGAATGCGATGCTCCTGAATCAAATAAAACGGATGCAGGTACTGAATTAACGAGAAGTGTACCCATCACAGTATCTGGTTGATTTGGAGCTTCAGACATGTTGACGTGGTAGTACTGCCCACGACCATAAGAAGGTCTGGCATTATTGTTGCGCTGCTGAGGAATACCACGGCCAATTCCACGTCCCGCAGAAGGGAGAGCTAGTTGATTCTGATTCTGAGAACAATCTCTAGCACGGTGACCTGGCTTGCCACACTTGAAGCATAGTCCGCTGTCAGGACGAGGTGCTGGAGCTCGAGGTGCTGGAGCTGGCAGGGGCTGTCTCGGTGGTGGAGGTGGCAGACGTGGTGCAGCATAAGAAGGTCTGTTCGCAGGAGCTGCTGAACGGAACATGCCTTGGGGAAACCAGATGCGTCGCTTCTGGGAAGACGAGCCCGAAGATGAGCCCGACTCACGGGTGCGTCTGGACGCTTCCTTGTGCTTCTTAAGTCCAGTTTCAACCATGATGGCCTTATTCACCAAGGTGGCGAAATCAGGGTAATCTTGAACAAGAAGGGCTAACTGAATGTCATGGTGTAGTCCTTCACGAAACTTCTCCTGTCTGCGTTCATCAGTAGGAATGTCCTCTTCAGCGTAACGAGATAAGTCTAGAAACTCACGCTGATAGACTTCCACAGTCTTGTTTCCTTGGACAAGGCTACGGAACTCAGCCTTCTTCCTAGCTATGATAGCTAGAGGAATGTAGCGGGCACGGAAAGCAATCTTGAACTCTGCCCAAGTGACGACAGTACCAGGCGGCAGAGTCTGTCGGTGAGTGGCCCACCATTGGGCTGCGGGACCCTTAAGAAGATATATCGCAAAAGTGACATAGTTAATTTCGGCGACACTAGCAGACTCCATCTCATGAGAGATATCACGCAGCCAGTCATCTGCATCCAGTGGGTTGACTGTGTTGCGGAAAAACGATGGACTGAGCCTCATGAACTCTGGTAAGGTAATGGATGGTTGCTGCTGATTAGCATCAGGACGAGGGAATTGCTGCATAATCCCCGTCATAAACTGGCGGTTGAGTTCAAACTGTTGCATCATCGCTGCCATGTAATTAGGTGGTGGCGGCGGTGGCGGGTTGTTGTCAGCCATCCTGCTATTCCAACAGGGGTATTTCAGCGATAGCTTATGCAAGTGTTTAACAATAAACATGAGGTAACTCGACATTATTGAAAGAGTGCAATAGATGCTAGAAGTAGTCATTAAGATGTACAGATCCATACATAGTCGGTTACATTCGGGCAGCATAACGGCGCAAATTGAAAAGCTAGACATGCTAGGCGGCACGCAGGCACGCGGTAAGAAAGTACACAACGGGACATAGCAAAGGCTACATCAACGTCGGAGAAAACCACTGAAACGGGGTAACTGCAAGTGCGGACGATGGACGTTCGTCGCAGAAGGATCCTGCGCTCCATGGGCACTCTGATGCAGAACCCGGTCTCGAGAAGAAAGAAGAGGTCCACGTGCAGGCGTGTGACCTCCCACAGCAGGCCAGACGATCCCTGATGGCATCTCAGTCCTGCTCGGGTAAAGAATGTACTCCGGATGCATCCCTGCACGAACAGCTGGTAGCAACTGTGTCATAGCCTCGTAGTAGCGTGCTCGAGTGGCAAACAACTCAACAGCAAGTGCACGAACAGTGCGATCCAAAGCCTGAGTGCACTGAATCAGAACCTGCGGGTCGTAGCGTCGAGACTCGTACGGGGCACAGATAGCTGTGTAAAATCCAGTAGCATCTCCAACAGGTGCATACGGAATGTACCGAAACACAGTATCATCCAAGTTAGCATTGTGCTCTCCTCGGAGACGTGCGACAGCAGAGTAGGCGGCATCATGTACTGCCATCTCAATCATCACGCCTAATCCATGAAAAAGGTGTAGCTCGGTGTCTGAGTTATTCTGCTGATCATAAATCCAAACTTCAGCATAGTACTGTTCCTGGTTGAACTCGCAATAAACCTCATAGACCATGTACTCGGGATACCAGCGGTAACCCAGTCTACTCAGGAGGGCGATCAGAACAGCTGGAAATCCAGGGGCATCACGAGCCCAAGTGCGAAGCACAAGCTGGGTCGTAGGCCGCGGTGGAAATAGCCGATCCATCTGAAACAGAAAGGTTCAGGGTTGTCATAAGACAATGAGAAATATAACCAATCTCGGAAGGAAAGGTTAAACAAAACAATGGAAAGGAAAATGATTATCAGACTAATCAGATCAAAGACAGGGAAATCGCAGTGAATCCAGCTCTCCGGGTGGATAGAATTAACGATAACCTAAATGTCAGTGTTAGTAAAAAATTTTAAACCCGAATAGATGAGAGATTAGAATCCCAGAGTAAAGACGAGGAATAAAAGATCCTAATACCACCCAGTTGGCGACGTGGGCCCGTAAGCCACACAACCAAGTTAGTAAAACAATTTTTGACCACTAGACTCAACTTCGGCCAAGGAATTGGAAAGGGGGGACTCCTAGAGGCAGTCGGCTCTGATACCAACCTGTGACGACCCCGGCTTAATCGTGCACTAATCATACACGCAAATGCGCACGATCAAGCCTAAGGACTCACTTGAAGATATCACAACACAACTCTAAAACATAAATAAAATCATACAAGCTTAATATTACAAGCCAGGGCCTCGAGGGCTCGAATACATAGCTCGATGGCATACAAGCGTCAGCGGAAGCATTAGATATCTGGGTACAGATATATTACATAGAGAGAATTAGGCCTTCACAGAGGCGGGGTAAAATAAAATACTACGATCGAAAGGCGTAGGCCTCCTGCCCTGGACCCTCCGATCCTACTCCTGGTCGTCGAACGGCTCCTCGTAGTAGTAGTACTCGCCAGGCGGGTAGTAGTACTGGTCGTCGGCTGGGGCTTCTGGCTCAGGGGCTCCGTCGTCTGGTGGCATCAAATGGAACATGGGGGAAAAAAGAAAATAAAGCAAACGTGAGTACTCATCCGAAGTACCCAGCAAGCAAGGATCTACACTACGTATGCAACATTTTCAAAAGGGGGCTGTATATGTGGACTGGGCTGCAGAATTGCCAGAATAGAGGGAGAAGCCTAGTCCTATCGAATACTAGCATCTTCAACAATCTTCGACAGTCTTGCAGCATCAGGAGAGAGCAGATGAACATAATGTAAAGTAGTAGTAGTAATATCATCAACCTCGACCTGAGATCCTTTCTCGACTCCCTACGAGAAAGCAATCCCAGAGCCGTACTATCCAATTCTCATCACATGTTCTAGTTGTACCGATCGGGATACAACCCCGAGTGTCCGTTACCATAGGACATGCTATCGATAGAAGTTTCTTCCCTGCAGGGGTGCACCAACTTACCCACCACGCTCACTTAACTCTGGCCGGACACACTTTTCTGGGTCATGCCCGGCCTCGGCTAAGCAACACGCCGCAACCCGACCTAGGCTTATAAGAGAGGTCAGCACGCCGGACTAAACCTATGCCCCCAGGGGTCTTGGGCCATCGCCCCGGGAACTCCTGCACGTTACGGGGCCACCGAGAGCAGACCTAGCAACCCCTTATACAAGCGCGGTTACGTTACCAGTCCAACTCGGCGTGCGCCGCTCCTTACTGACGTCCAACAAGCTTCGGCTGATGTGTACGACGCAGAACGCCCATACTATGCCCACGTGATGGTTAGTGCTATCGGGCCAGAGGCCCCTCGGATCAAATATCCAAACCGTAGTGGATTAGGAGCGCGCGGAAACGAGCAGAGACTCACGATCGATGTGACCCCGTCGCCCCGTCTCGAGGACTTGCGGCAAGGGCTAAGAATGCCCGGCCACGCCTCGTAGTTATCTCGCGGGCACCATCCAGGTCAACCCGACTCCACATCACTTCGCGTTAAGCTCGCGCGGGTACCCCTCAGGGCCGACCCATCTTTAGTATCATAGTTTAGTGCAAGTCATAATATCCAAGGTAACTGTGTGTCTGACACCGAAGGGAACCCTGAGGAATCACCCTCGATGGAATTCCCGCTCGATGTTATCATCAAGGTGAACGAAGGAGGAATCACCCTCGAGGTCCACCTTGAGGAGTTGCGCGACGACGTCGTGATCGGGGGTGGTGTAGAAGGAATCACCCTCGCTTACCACGACCGAGTAACTAACCTACAAGGTTAACATCAGAAGTGCTGACGAGGTATCACCCTCGGCACTCGATGATAACCCAGCAGTGTCGGCAACTAAGGGGAAGTGATGTGCGGTGCCATGGTCTAGTCTTCAATCCCGATGATCGGGTCTTCTGATGTCCAGCAGGGCAGTCGGGATCAAGTGGGGGTCTCGGTCGTGTCTCTACCCAGCCTATAATAATCAGTCTAGGATAACCAGTAAGGTAACAAAGCAGGGTACAATAATCAGGCTATGCAGCAGATATAGGAAAACAGTAGCAGTAGCAGTTCTAATGCAAGCATAAGAGAGAAGAGAATAGGCGATATAGGCATGCTCAAAATGGGGGTGCTTGCCTGTTTGCTCGGGGGCAAGGGCAAGGTCTTCAGTAGTATCGTCGGGGACGTAGTCGTACTCCTGTGCGGCGTCTGCCTCGGGAGCTACGTCAACGTCGGGGGCTACCGAGAGAGAAGAGGGGGAAGAAACAGGTAAACATAATGCAAACAAATGCAACACGGTGCGTGTGATGCTATGATGCAGTGCAGGGTTGCCTAAATATGCATCTAAGTCATTTTAGTTATTTTTAGAATTATTCTGGGATTTAATATCCGACGTGTGTGCACTATTCATCTGTCGGATTCTGGTCCGGAGTTACGAGTTCTTCTACGTAGGAGGTTCCGATGGAGAAACAGACGGCACGATCAAACTCGGCTCGTCGTTCTGAGCAACTTTCATGTTTTAACTTTTTCGATCCGAGCTACGGTTTAAAAGTTATTAATTTTTAAAGTTTATTTGAATTCCTGGAATTATTTTATTTATCCGAAAATGAATTATGACGTCAGCATGACGCGCTGCTGACGTCAGCAAGTCAACAGTCGGCTGACTAAGTCAAATATGACATGTGGGTCCAGTGGGACCCACATGTCAGCCTCTGTTTACCTAAACAGTGAGTTAAACTAATCTAATTAGCTAATTAGGCTTCTGGTATCACATGTCATAGACTCATTAGGGTAATTAGTGTATTTTTATTTCTAAAACGTTTTAATTAGATTAACAGGGAGGTGGGGCCCACGTGTCAGCGACTGGGCCGGTCCAGTCAGCAGGGCTGACCGGTCAGCTGGCCGGTCGGGCCCCTGGGGCCCACGGGTCAGTGACCCAGGGCGACCCACGTGGCGGCCACGTCGGCGCCGGCGCCGGAACGACGCCGGCGACCAGAAATCACGGCGGCGACGCACAGGACTCGCCGGAACTCGGCTACAGACCACCAAATGAGACGGGGCCGGTCGCACTCGAAAGCGCAGACGACGCCGCGTCGAACGGTGGGATGGGTTGGCCCCGGGGAGGTCGGAATCGCCGCCGGCGACGAGTGGAGGCGGCGGTGGCATTCGGGTGTGGTCGGAGTCGCGGCTCTGGGCCGTTTCCGAGCGATTTTCGCGGCTAGGCGGGTTGCTACGGGCGCCAGGAGCTCGTGGGACAAGCGGAGGAGCTCGGGCAGCTTCACTCCGAGCTCAACGCCGGTAATGGCGCATGGCAGAGCGTGGCGGCGGTGACAGCTAGCTAGGACGGGGCACGCAGCGTGAGGAGGGGAACGGAGAGGGGGAAGAGGCTCACCGAGTGGTCACGTAAGACCCGCGGAAGCTTAGTAGCTGCAGCGGTGGTCGGGGACGACGGCAAACACGTCGGGGCAGAGGAAGAAGACGATGTGGTTGCGGGCGATGCGGTGGATCCAAGCCCCAGCTGCAGTCACCAGAGGATGGGGAAGACGACGGCGGGGCTCTACGGCATCACGGTGCATCAGCGCGACGGCGGTGGTCGCGGCAACGACTGGAACGTGGCGGCGATGGTGCTCGGTCTCACTGGATCTGGCGGGGGAAGAGAGGAGGAGAGCGAGCGAGCGAGGGGACGAGGGAGTGGATAGGAGTGGACGGGACCGAGGGCGTCGCCGTTATCCCCTCGGCGGCCCCTGTAGCGCTGCGGTGTCGGCCAGCGACCGGCGAGCTCGTCCTCGTCCACGGCGGCGTCGACATGGGGAGGAGAGAGAGCTAGTTGGGCTGGTGGGCTGGGACCAGGCACTGTGCACGTAGGCCTGTGCACAGTGGCCCATCTCTCCCCTTTTCTTCTTCTGCTTTCTTTTTCTTATATCAATTCTGTCTTGAAATAGTTAGGGCACTTTTACATTTTTGTAAAATGTGAGAGTTGTCCCAAATATTGCAATGCAATATTATCTCTCACCAAAAAGTGGTTTGGACTGATTTGAAGTTTGTTTGAATTTAATATGATTTTAAATATATCAAATATCCTGTTTTTGGGTCTGTTCCAACTTGTTTGAGTCATTTATCCAACTCCAAACATTTTGATGTTGATTTTAGAAAGGTTTCTGGATTATTTACCATTAAATGAACATTTTTTCAGCAGTGTTTGATCAACCTTATATTTCACTTATGAATTTAAGTTGATTTTTAAAAATGGAGTTGATTTACTTTGGTTAACCACTATGTTTAATCACTGCATATGATATGACTTGGCATTATTAACAGCTGATCATGGTGGCTATTACATAGGGGTGTTACAGCAGTCCATGATGCCGCCTACTCTGCTGTCGCACGTCTCCGAGGACAGTTCAGCGATATCTTGGATGACTCTGAGTTCCGATACATTTCGTATGCCCCTGCTGGAGATGCTACTGGATACTACACAGCTATCTGTGCCCCGTACGAGCCACGTCGCTATGACCCGCGCGTTCTGATTCAGTGCACTCAGGCTCTGGATCGCACTGTTCGAGCTCTTGCCGTCGAGTTGGTTGCCACTCGAGCACGTCTCTACGATGCTATGACGCAGTTGCTACCCGCTGTTCGCGCAGGGATACGTCTGGAGCACATCCTTTATCCGCGCAGGACTCAGATGTATGCTGGTATTGATTGGCCTGCTGTTGGAGGTCATACACCTGCACGTGGACCTCTTCTTACAGCTCGAGACCGGATTCTGCATCAGAGTGCACATGGAGCGCAGGATCCTTCCGCGACGAACATTCGTCATCCGCACTTGCAGCTACCCCGTTTCGGTGGTTTTCTCCGACGTTGATGTAGCCTTTGCTATGTCTCGTTGTGTACTTCCTTACCGCGTGCCTGCGCGCCGCCTAGTATGTCTAGCTTTTGAATTTACGCCATTATGCTGTCCGCATGTACCCGACTCTGTGTATGGATCTGTATGTCTTAATTGACTACTGTTATGTATCTGTTACACTACTTAAATTGTTGTCGAGTTACATCATGCTTGTCACTAAACGCTCGCAATTGCTTTTACTAAACTACCCCCTGTTGATACTTAGCAGGATGGTTAGACCAGGTGGTCGTGGTCGTGGTACCCCTGAACACCCACCACCGCCAGACTATATGGCAGCCATGATGCAACAATTTGAGCTTAACCGCCAGTTCATGACTGGAATCATGGCTCAGTTTCCGCATCAGAACAACCAGAACCACAACCCAGCTTCAATAACTTTGACAGAGTTTATGCGACTCAACCCAACTCAGTTCCGCGACTCTGACAAGCCACTGGATGCTGATGACTGGCTCCGCGACATCACTCACGAGATGGAATCAGCTAATGTCGCCCCTACCAACTTCGTCAACTTCGCGGCCTTTTTGTTAAAGGGACCCGCAGCACAATGGTGGGACACACACAAAGCGTACTCTGCCTATTGGAACAGTCATCACCTGGTATGAGTTCCAGGCTGCTTTCCGTACACGTTACATCCCTCAGGCAATTATGGAACGCATGAAGACCCAGTTCCGTAACCTCACTCAGGGCAACAAGACTGTCGAAGCTTATCAGCGGGAATTTCTTGATCTCTCCCACTATGCTGAAGAAGACATCGCCACAGATGCACGCAGACAAGAGAAGTTCCGTAGTGGACTGCACCCCGACCTCAAGCTTGCACTTGCTGCTCAAGACTTCAATGACTTTTCAACTCTAACGAACAAGGCAATTCTTGTTGAGACCGCTCAGATGGAATACAAGGACTGGCAGAAGCGCTATCGTGATGCTGGCTCATCTTCGGGCTCAGCATCGAAGCGTCGAGTTTGGATTCCCAACAATGCGATCCGTTCCAATGCCTCTGCACCAAAGAACAACTATGCTGCACCACGTCTGCCTCCTCCACCATCGAGGCAGCCAAAAGCTCAAGCTATTCAAAACAATGCTCCTCTTATTCCTGAAGATGGTCTGTGCTTCAAGTGCCGCAAACCAGGTCACCAGGCTAAAGACTGTCGCCAGAATCAGAATCAGTTAGCCTTTCCTCGTGCTGGCCGTGGCAATGGTCGTGGCAACAATCAGACCCGCAACTATAATACTGGGTCTGCTGCACATGGTCGTGGACACGCTTACAACATTGACATTGAAGAAGTCCAGGATCAACCTGCTACTGTGATGGGTACTCTTCTCGTTAACTCAGTACCTGCTTCTGTTTTATTTGATTCAGGAGCATCACATTCATTCATCTCTGGAAAAATTGCATTCATGCATGGCATTCGATATGAGAAAATGCATACTCCGTTAGTTATTAAAACTCCCGGAGGTCACTGTCATGCTGACGTGATAGCACCTGACGTTACCGTCGAAATTAAAGGGTTGGAATTCCTTGCCTCACCCATCGTCTTGAAGTCTTCCACCATAGACCTCATACTTGGAATGGATTGGTTGAAAGCTCACATTGCTTCGATCAATTGTGCCACTAAAGTCGTCCAACTTCTTCATCCCACCGATGAGATAGTGAACTATACCGCCCGCATTACTCGGGACGCCGAAGCTCAGATATTTGTTCTGAATGCTTTGAACGCCTCACCTCTGGAAGGGATCGAGAACGTTCCTGTCGTTCGAGATTTTCCAGACGTCTTTCCAGAAGAACTTCAAGGAATACCCCTGGCTAGAGCTGTCTAGTTTGTCATTGACTTGAAGCCTGGCACTGTGCCTATCGCCAAGTGACCTTATAAGATGCCTCCGCATCATCTACTCAAGCTTAAGGAAGAAATCGACAAGTTGCTTAAGAGTGGTTTCATCCGCCCCAGTTCCTCTGCTTGGGGAGCACCTTCACTCTTCGTTAAGAAGAAGGATGGAACTAACCGTTTGGTTCAGGATTATCGGCCCATTAACCAAGCCACAATCCAGAATAAATACCCACTGCCCCGGATCAATGATCTTTATGATCAACTCGCTGGATCATCGGTGTTCTCTAAACTCGACTTGAGGTTGGGTTATCACCAGATCCGTGTCCGTGAAGAGGATATTCCCAAGACTGCATTCGTCACCCGTTATGGCTCCTATGAATACACCGTCATGTCATTTGGCCTAACGAATGCTCCAGCAACTTTCTCCCGTCTGATGAATTATATATTCATGGATTACCTCGACAAATTCATTGTGGTTTATTTGGATGATATCCTGATATATTCTAAGAATAGAAAAGAACATGCTGAACACCTCCGTTTGGTACTAGAAAGGCTCCGAGAACACCAGTTGTATGCCAAGTATTCCAAGTGTGAATTTTGGCTTTCTGAAGTAACTTACCTTGGTCATGTAATTTCCAAGGATGGAATTGCTGTTAACCCTGAACGAGTTCAGGCTATTCTTGACTGGACTCCCCCGAAGAATGTTAAGCAAGTTAGAAGTTTTCTCGGACTTGCAAGTTATTGCCGTCGATTCGTTGAGAATTTTTCCAAGATTGCAAAACCATTGACAAATCTGCTTCACAAAGGTGTTGAATTTGAGTGGACAGAAAAATGTCAAGAAAGCTTTCAGACACTAAAAGATAAATTGACATCTGCCCCAGTATTAGCACCCCCGGATTCCCAAAAGGATTTCGTGATATACTGTGATGCCTCCCGTCAAGGATTAGGCTGTGTCCTAATGCAAGAACGCAAGGTGATTGCTTATGCCTCCCAACAATTGCGTCCTCACGAAGAAAATTACCCAGTGCACGATCTCGAACTTTCTGCGGTTATTTATGCCCTGAAGCTATGGCGACATTACCTTCTCGCTAACCGTTGCGAGATATATACGGATCATCAAAGTTTGAAGTATTTATATACTCAACCGGATCTGAACCTTCGTCAACAAAGATGGCTCAAGACAATAGCCGATTATGATATGAATATCTCATATACCCCTGGCAAGGCAAATGTAATGGCCGATGCTTTGAGTCGCAAGGCTTATTGCAGCAACCATGTGGTTCAGGAATCACAACCTCTTCTTTATGAAGAGCTTCGCAAATTGAACCTCCATATTGTTCCACAGGGTTATCTCAATACCCTCGTTGTCGAACCAGATTTAGAACACAGCATCAAGACTATGCAATGGTATGACTCTGAAGTTGAAAGGATCAAGCGATACCTTGAAAAAGGAAGACCGTCGGAGTTCCATCTTGATAATGATGGGATCCTATTTTTCCAACACCGTCTCTTCGTACCTAAGTTCAAAGATCAGAGAGAACACGTTATGATGGAAGCTCATGACACTCCTCTGTCAATTCATCCTGGTAGCACAAAGATGTTCCGTGACATTTGTCAGAGATATTGGTGGCCTAATATGAAGCGAGACATTGCTCGTTATGTTTCTGAGTGTGACGTTTGCCGCCGCATTAAAGCACAACATCAAAGGCCCGCTGGAACTCTGCAACCCCTTGCAATTCCTGAATGGAAATGGGACATGGTCCAAATGGATTTCATTACTGGTTTTCCCAAATCCCAGAAGGGTCATGATGCTATTTTTGTCGTCATTGACCGATTCTCCAAGGTTGCTCACTTTCTGCCAGTTAAAGAGACAATCACTGCTAGCCAGTTAGCAGACTTGTATGTTTCCCGAATTGTGTCACTCCACGGTGTTCCGTTGGAGATCAGTTCTGATCGCGGCAGCCTCTTCACCTCCAGATTCTGGAATAGTTTCCAAGAAGCTATCGGAACACATCTGTCGTTCAGTACCGCTTTTCACCCTCAGTCACAGGGTCAAGTCGAACGAGTTAATCAAGTGCTCGAAGATATGCTTCGAGCTTGCGTCATCTCCTTCGGTAAGAAATGGGAGGAATCTCTCCCGTATGCCGAATTCTCTTACAACAATAGCTATCAGGCTAGTTTGAAGATGGCACCGTTTGAAGTTCTATACGGTCGTAAGTGTCGAACCCCTCTGAATTGGTCAGAAACTGGGGAACGCTCACTCGTCGGACCGGACATTATTCAGCAAGCTGAAGAACAAGTCCGCATTGTCCGTGAACATTTGAAAACTACTCAGTCTCGTCAGAAGAGCAACTATGACCGAAAGCACCAGGAAATGGTCTATCAACCTGGCGAGCAAGCTTACCTCCGTGTCACTCCGTTGAAAGGCACTCATAGGTTCGGAATCAAAGGCAAGCTAGCTCCTCGCTACATTGGACCGTTCCGTATTCTTGCCCGTCGAGGAGAAGTGGCATATCAATTGCAGTTGCCGCCAAATCTTTCTCAAGTGCATGATGTCTTTCATGTATCCCAACTTCGTCGCTGCTTCAAGGATCCTATTCGAGCTGTGGATCACGAAGTGCTTGAATTACGGGAAGATCTGTCTTATCCAGAATATCCCATCCGTGTTCTTGATGAAGCTGAACGTCGGACTCGTCAAAAGTTGATCAAATTCCTCAAAGTTCAGTGGTCAAATCATTCTGAAGATGAGGCCACTTGGGAACGTGAGGATCGTCTTCGTGAAGAATACCCCGCTTTCTTTCAGTCTTCCTCTTCATTCTCTGGACGAGAATTCTTGATAGATGAGGAGAATTGTAACACCCCATGTCATTAGCCACAGTAATCACTTTTGATAATGACAAGTCAGCATATTTAATAGTGCATAATCATCATTAGCATCATATTGCATTTCAACTCCTAACTCAAATTCAAATTTAAATGAAAGTGGAAAATAAAAGTTGCCCAACATAGAAACTAAAATGTTCGATAAATAGCAAACATTGCAGAGACCATTCTAAAATTGTAACCAACAATAAATAAATTAATTAGGTGGCTCAAACTTTACCAAAACAGCAAGGATTAATGCATTTTATTTATTATAAAAATTGTGTGAACTCAAATTGACTCCAAACTAATTTTTGGTAGTAGTAAAAGATGCCTAGTAATTATTGGAACAATTCCTATGTTTTACAAAAATCATTTTGAGGCCTAACTATTTACTAAACAGAGACATGTAAATAAAAAGAAAAAAAAGACAAAAGAAAACAAAACAGAAGAATAAAAAAAAAGAGAAAATCCCCCCCCCCGGCCCAACTGGGCCAAGGAACAAGGCGGCCCAGCCCCCCCCCTCTCTATATTGCCTCCCCAGGAGGCCACCGAACCCTAATCCCCCCCACCGACACATCCCCCCCCTCGCTCCCCCCCCCCCGATCCATTCTGGATCGGGCGCTGGCCCGATGCCGCCTCGCCCTCGCATCGACGCCGCTCGCCGCCGGACGCCGCCGGACCTCGTCGCGCCTCCCCCTCTCCGTCGTCGACCTCGTCCCCGTCCTACCCCTCGAGCTCGAGCACCGCTGCCGCCCCCCTACAGCTCGCGGTGAGCACCGCGCCGCCCGCGCCCCTCCTCTCCCCTCGGTCACCGCCGCTCGCCCGCACTGCCTCTGCGCTGCCGCTGCTCGCGCCGCCACGCACCCGCGCGCGCGCCCGCCCGCTGCTCGCGCCACCGCGCCCCCATGCCGCTGCTCCGCCCGTGCTCGCCCGCCGGCCTGCCCGCGCTCGCCCGCCCCTGCCGCGCGCCCGCGCACCGCGCCCGTTGCCTGCGCCCGTGGCCCCGTGCCACTGGCCTGTGGGCCAACCCCCCTGTGTCGCTGACGAACGGGGCCCGCTGCCCAGAAAAACGAAAATAAAAAAAGAAATGAAAATAAAATAGAATTATTAAAATTAATAATTAATTAATTAATTAATTAATTAGTTAATTTATTAAGTTAATTAACCATGTTTAAGTTAATCTAATTTAGTTAATTAGTTTAAGTATTAATTAAATAGTTAATCACTAATTAACTAACCAGTCTATGACAGGTGGGACCCACGTGTCAGATGACTGCTGACATCAGCATGATGTCATGCTTATGTCATCAACTACTGTTTCGGATAATGTTTAATTTAAATAAATAATTAAATTCCAGAAATTAACAAAAACTTTAGAAAATCATATTAAATAATCCGTAACTCAGATGAAAATACTTTATACATGAAACTTGCTCAGAATTCCGATACGAACCCGAATACGCCCTCCGTATTCCTTTCAGATGCCTCTAGCTATGAGAACATTGAACTTTTAGACCGATTTCGATAAATGAATAGTACCCAACTTTAATTAAATAAATCCGAATAAATTCCTAAATTAACCAAATCATTTAGTTAAGCAGTAGAACACCCCGGCATATCATTTAGGCATGTCATACATATTGTTTGCATTATTGCCGTGAATTTATTGTTTCTCTCCCCCTCCTTCTCTCTCGATAGACGCCGAGACCGACGACGCTGCACCTGGGTACGACTACACTACCGACGAGCAGCCCGTTGACGACCCCTCTCTCTTGCCAGAGCAACCAGGCAAGCCCCCCCTCTTTGAGCATCCAGATATCGCCCATTCTATTCTCCTGCTTGCATTAGAGTTTGCTACTGTTAATGTATGCTCCTATTCTGATGCATAGCCTGCTGTTGTAACCTATTCATTGTTACCTTACCTGCCTATGATAAACTGTTCAGTATAGGTTGGTAATGAACCATCAGTGACCCCACCACCTTATCCTTGTTTGCCCCTGCTTGATCATCGACGACTCCATCAACGTGATCGTCGACCAGAGACCGACACCTCACTTCACACCCCCGTAGTTGTACGACTCTGCGTAGTAATTATCGAGTGCCGAGGGTGATACCTCGTAACGCACTCCCGATGAATACTCTGCAGTGTAGCTGTTCGGTCGTGGTCATCGAGGGTGATTCCTCCTTCTCCACTTCTGATATGACTCTGTCGTGCAACCCTCAGTGTGAACCTCGAGGGTGATGCCTCATACGTTCACCCTGACGATTTCGTCGAGTGGAATCCGCCGAGGGTGATTCCTTGGGTTTCCCCCTTGATGTTATGACCACACGATTACTTGACCTTTGTTACAGGCGGGTCCACCCTGGTGGGTACCCGCTGGGGATCTATGTTTTTCGGATGTGCCGGAAGGGCACTCGAGTGTGATATTGTGGCGGAGCATCAGAGACTCTGATTGTCTCCGCGTGATACTAATTGAGCCTATTGGATTTGGGTGTGTGATCTGAGTGGGTCGACGTGCCCTATACGCACTACCACCATGCGGGATAATGGTTATGGGACCCTCTGCGATGTACGTTTCTCCCGAAAGCTCGTCTGACGTCACGATTCACCGTGCGAGCTGATTGTCGGGATTGGGCTGGATACTTCAGTGACGAGCTCAGTGTCGCGCCTGCACCCCGGCCAGTCTCGCAACGCACAGGGTGCCCAGGGCGATGGCCCGAGACCTCTGGGTGCATAGGTTAGTCCGGCGTGCTGACCTCTCTGCCGAGCCTAGGTAGGGCGTTGCTTCATGTTGATCTTCCGAGGACGGGCATTACCCAGCAAGTGTGTCCGGCCAGAGTTGATCGAGCGTGTTGGGTAACAGTAGTGCACCCCTGCAGGGATGAATCTTTTATCGATATATAGCCGGTCCTACGGTAAAGGACGCTCAGTTTGTGTATCCCGATCTACTAATTAAACTGGATACTTGTTACTTAATTGAAGCTTCGGGATCGCTTTCTCGCTTGGGAGTCGAGGAAGGATCTTTAAGCTGTACTTCAGCATGTTTGCTAAATAAAATGCTATTCTACTCTCTTCTACTGCTGCAAGATGATGGCCTTGTGAAGATGTTTGAAGATGCTTGTCTTCGATAGGACTAGGCCTTCTCTCTATTCTGGCATTTCTGCAGCCCAGTCCACTTATACAGCCTTTCTCCATTGATAATGTTGCATATGTTGTATAGATCCTTGCTTGCTGAGTACTTCGGATGAGTACTCACGGTTGCTTTACTTTCTCTTTTCCCCATACCCCACCTTGATGATACATCAGACGAAGGAGTCCAGGAGTCAGATGCCACCACCGGAGCTTACTACCAGGAGGGTCCAGAGGGCACTTACTACTGGATTGAGCCAGCCGACCAGGAGTAGGATCGGAGGCTCCCAGGCAGGAGGCCAACGCCTTTCGATCTAGTGTCGCTGTTTGTGCTAGCCTTCTTAAGGCAAAACTTGTCTAACTATGTCTGTACTCAGATAATATTTGTATGACTGACTTGTGTATTCGGATCTTCGGATCCCTGGTCTGTAATATTGTGGACCTCCGTTTAAATTGTATTAGAGTTGTGTTGTGATGTCTTCCCGTGAGTCCCTGTGCTTGATCGTACACGTTTACGTGTATGATTAGTGTACGATTGAGTCGGGGGCGTCACATAAGCCGCCTTCGCCACCGTTTGATCTGCCTAGATCTGACGTCTCCTAGCAGTTTCGGTGGACAGAGCTCGGAGCAGTCGGATGCGATGATTGGCATCTTTTCATGGCCTTGGGGCGTTTGGGACCACTCAAATAGCTGCGCACACACACATGTACGAACCTTGCGTGTGATTCGAAAAGCAACATGCGAGGGTCACGTGGCTGGGCCCATCGCCTACAAACAACTCCACAACAAAGTGTTAAAATAAACAATCTTATGCAACAAAAACAGGATCGTGACAAAGCAATCTGAGGTATACACCATAAATATCTAGGAAAAAGCATAAAAAAGTACAAACGATGTAGCAAGTATTTACAAAGGTTGTGAAAAACGAGTAGTGACTCACACGTAGGAAGAAGTTTGTTACAGTTGGGCCGACCGGCTTTGTTGCACTGCTAAAGCTAACGTCGAGCGGCATGGAGCTGCGGTGGCGGGGCTTTTCGGTTTTGGCTGCCTACCCCGGTAGCATGTCACGCCCATCTTGCAGCAATAGTAATTGTCCCTTGCGGCAGTGGAGGTCGTCTCTTACAGCGTTTCACACCTTGCTCACAACAACGACGATCAACCATTGCAGCGTCACATGTCTCGACCACAACAACGACGACCGACCATTGCAACGTCTGCGTCCGCAACAATGACTACCGGACATTGAAACGTCATGCGTCCGCAGCAATGACAAACGGCCATTGCAGCGTCATGCATCATATAGCAGCAAAAAGTACTAGGCGTTGAATTTAAAAATAAAAGAGTAAAATGCATCATAAGTCCTATAACTATTCGAGGTGTGTCAAGTTAGTCCTAAAACTTCAAAAGTGCAGATTCAGGTCCTAAAAGTTTATAAGTTGTTCATCACAGGTCCTACGCAGGCCAGACCGGGTCTGACTTGCTTATGTGGCAAGTTGACCATCGCCACATCGGCGCGCGCGCCACGTCAGCAGCCTGTTCATAGCATGTTCACAATACTGTACACACATATCGAGTTTTCCTAAAAAAAAATTAAATTTATTTTCTACAAAAAATTACACGAATGCACTGTTACGCACTGTTCATAATCAGGAATTTCCCAAAAAGTTCATTTTCTAGGAAAAAAATCTCCGAAAAGTCCGGAAAATTCATTAAAAATACGCTGTTATGCACTGTTCATATCTGGAAATTTCCAAAAATGCCGAAAAAATCATTTTTGGGGAATCTGAATTTTTCAAAAGCACTGTTCACAATCTGAAATTTCCCAAAAACACTGAAAAATTCATTTTCTAGGAAAAAAAATCCCCAAAAAGTCTGGAAAATTCATTAAAAATACGCGGTTGTGCACTGTTCATACTTGGAAATTTCCAAGAACTCTGAAAAATTCATTTTTGGGAAATCTGAAATTTCCTAAAACACTGTTCATAATCAGAAATTTCCCCCAAAAAATGAAAGTTTCAGCTTCTACAAAAAATATTCCACGAAAAACCCAAAAATAAAAAATCTAGATTTATGAACAGTGCGTAAACAGTGCATTCATGTAATTTTTTGTAGAAAATGATTTTTTTTAAAATTTAGGAAAACTCGATATGTATGCACAGTGCGATGAACAGTGCTGCTGACGTGGCGCGCGCGCCGACGTGGCGATGGTCAACTTGCCACATAAGCAAGTCAGACCCGGTCTGACCTGCGTAGGACCTGTGATGAACAACTTATAAACTTTTAGGACCTGAATCTGCACTTTTGAAGTTTTAGGACAAACTTGACACACCTCGAATAGTTATAGGACTTATGATGCATTTTACTCAAAATAAAATGTACTAATACAGGCGTAGTAGTAGTAGTAGTGGGAACCCGCATCATGCACAGAAGCCTGCATGCCGCGCTCTCATCACGGAACACGCGCGAGCGGAATCAAACGGCGGAGCGGGCGGCTGATGCCACGCAAGAAATTAGTCGGTTGATTATAACATTTTCCCAATAAGCTAAGCTTATTGCCTACTATTACAGTTGTCAAGGAATTTCCTATTACGTGTATGTATGCAGCGTGCTCCCATAAATTGGATCCATTATGCATTTTTTTCATGATTGATTCCGTAATGTATCTCTCCATACACAACAAATAATAGCTTCTTAAAAGTTCAAATTAAGTCCAAAAGTATTGAATTTTTTTATGCTCGTCTTGCATAAGGAGAGTAGGTCGCCAAGTACGCAATATCAAATGGAAGGTATAAAGGAACAAATTAACTTGGTTGAGTTACGAGCTTAATCAAGTGAATTTAAACAAGAGATGCGGATGTAGATTGAGTTTGAACTATATGACATAAGGGTGAGAGCAGACCAAGTCTAACATATATCTATATCTATACCTACTAATAAAGCAAGGTGATAGTTTTGGTTTCGTCCCATATCTAATCCTATGTCAAGTGTCTTATACACGAAGTGGTACTAATTACCCGTAGTCCAGATAAAAAAACGGTTGGCGTCTAAAATTCGTCCGCAAACAGCCCACTTGGGCCACACCCGCCAATGAAGCCGGCCCATGTGACTGTCCCCCGCTAGGCCAACAAAAATAGATAAAAATACCACCCCTGTTGTATCTCGAACTACGTACACAAATTGGCCTAAGGACTCGGCATCGATTCATGACACATGCATGTTGCATATACGTGCTACGTGCTGGGCTAGTTAAAAAGTTGTGACATGCATGATGCAACACGTGCCACCACGGGGTATGGTCTAACTAAAGACTGTGTATTCATATATATATATATATATATACGAGGACAAGATCGATCTTGTCGGCATCGGCTCAGACACTACGGTGGGCACTCTGCGTCAGCTCCAATGCGTCCATGAATGAGGTTGTAGCCGCGCCCACACGCGGGACGAGGACGGTGGCATGCACGGCCAGAGGAGGACTGCATGGCGGCGCACGACCCCGACCTAGCTCCCAGACGACAGAGGCATCGACGCTATACGCGCCGCCGCCGCCGCCGCCGACTAGGTCACTCCCGACCACGACCCGCATATTGGGTTGCAAAGATACATTGTATATGAAAGCTACCTAACCACGAAGCAAGAACCTGGCTTAAGTTTAGTAAGTGGGAACTAGATGTCGATTCTCTAGATTATCGAACGCTTAAGTTCTAGACCTAGCCGCCTAGGCCCCAACGGGATACTAAATAAGACACTTTTCATATAGTTGTTATTGCTCACTGAAATAGTTCGTCTAGATTGGAGCTGTCGGAAGACATTTGAGTATCTATGTTGTTGCACAAATTTAGAGCACGATGTGTTTGGGGGGGAGGGGTTAAGGAAGAAGATGAGTGAACTAAACGTCACTCTCGGTTTGCACCGTAATTGGTGTTCTCTTCCGTTGCAACGGACGGGCCCTTTTGCTAGTAAAGCACTAAAGCAATTTTCAGGTGACTCAAACCCTCTGTTTTAGGTTTACTTATATATGTATTTTTACATGAATTTTAAACCTCTTTCATAATAAATTAGTAGAATAGTCCATCTATTTTTTGTAAGTTTAAATTTCATGAATTTGAAAGTTCGGAAAAGTTGAAGTTGAATTTTGGAAAAATATTCCTTTGAGCCAGAGGAAACAGGGCAGGTAGCCCAGCAGCCCACAACTACTCGTACACCTTCTCGCACACAGCTCTGACCTCTTCCTCCTCCCCTTCTCTGATCCTTCACAGGCGGCGACCCATCTCGTTTGCCGGCGGCGACCCATCTCCTTCGCCGCCGACGGGAAACAAGCTGCACTGTGAGTCCTCCGTCCTGCACCTCCTCTACCCGTCCCTCGTTATTCTCCTACGCTCCTACGTATGGTTGTGCTCAAGGCCTTGCCATATTCTTTATTTCAGATCTGAGCTTATTTCCTCCTCCACGCTAGACCTCTCCCGCCATGTAGCAGCTGCCTTCTCCTAGTGCAGATCACTAGACCGCAGCCCTGCCTGCAGGTGTGATATTTTCTTCCCCATAAGAAACGATTAAATATCTTACGAGTACCTTGTCGAGGTAACACCAACCGGGACCAAAAAGCATCCACGCGTCAGCAGCTGGGGTTTTTGTTTTTTTTTTGAAAGGGGGAGGGGGGGGGGGGGGGGTTGGGGTTTTGGAGGGTTAATTTAGGGGTTTCATATATTGTGTTAGCTAGCTAATAGAGAGAAGTGACCTCTCTTATCTCCATGCTTGGTCGACGCTAGGTACTATACGTATAGAGAGAACTCGACACGCTAGCTAGTAAGCATATGAAGGAACCATTAAGTACACAAGATCGTCATGAACATATACAGAGAGAAGTGATCGACCTCTCCTTCTCCGAGAGATTGGTCGAACAACAAGTTTTCGTATATCTATCCGACGCTACTAGCTACATATATACAATATAAGATCTCTTACAATCCCTAACATCTAAAGTCAATTTCCACATGGTATTCTCCGGCTGGATTGATGACGTGGTCAAGAAAGAATCCCGCCAATTCCTCTTGAATTGCTCGTATGCGAACTTGTGGTAGGAGTTCATCCCGCAGCTGCCAGATCTAAATTGAAGAAGAGGGTCAATACATGTGTATGAATGAAACTCAACACAAATGATGGTAATAAAATAAAATTGTGAATATTTTTGCTTACGCACATCATATTGTTTTTGAGAGTACCCCCGCTTATTAAAGGCCGTCGCGTTGTAGATGAACTCGCAAACGTAGTATCCACAGAAATCATTCCCGGCTTCCTGCCACAAGCACTTTACGAGAAATAGAGGTCAATCAAACTGATAAGCAAGCATGCTAAATGGTATTGATGAAACTAGCTAGAATCAATGGGAGATGCGCGGAACTAGGTAGTAGTACTTACTTTCGGGTGTGTAAATCGCAGCTCGGTCGGCAGTCCCGAAGCTCTTGCGGTGAACTCTTTCCAAACCCTGCCACACAAAGAAAATAATTACTTGATATCAGGAAATGAATAAAGTTGCCGATCTGGTGCCATAATGATCGATTGAACTTACTTCTGGAGCATTTCAGTCATGTCCGCATACTCCTGGGGATCTTTTCGTCTCGAGTCTAAGACGGTTACTACTCCCCGCTCAAGCTTAATCTCTAGCAGAATAAAGTGAAAGCTGCGCACGCATGCATAACTCATCAGTTACATTACTATAACCTCGAGTAATAAGGGAAACCGAATATGCAGAAGACAGTAACACTCACTTGAAGTTGTAAGGAAAGAGTATTTTATCTTTGTTTTGATTTTTGAGCAACGATTGTAGCAAGTTGGCCTCGGTTTCTTCGACATTTGTTTGAACCGTCCATTCATGTATGACATTTGGGTTAATGAACCCAATGTCATAGATTTGTGCATTTCTGCATTCGATGATCTTCAATCTGCATAATATAGTGAGGATAATTATATATACATGCAATGAAAGAGCTGAGCTATATATAGCGACTTAATTACAGAAGTAGTACTTACAGACAGTAGCAAGTCACGATTGATTTGTCGAGGGCCTTTTGATTGTATAACTGGAAAAACTCATCAAAATCAACATTAATATAATCCGATCCAACGAAGTCGTGCTCCTCTTTAATTCTCATCGTCAAAGCATCCATCCTAGAGTTGCTGCAGGTTTCCATGTACCATTTATGGAATTTTTGCATCATCGTTGTTAGAGCACGACTTCCATCTTTGACGAGAGGCTTCCCGTACTGGTATCTGAATTCGTCCACCTCTAACATATCAAACACTACATCATCACCCAGGTAATCATCAGGATTGGTACCGGGCACCATCCCAGGCAGATTAGCGACGATATCGCTAGACACCTTGAGCGGGGGGTATGATTGGTTCTCCTGTTTGCCGAGCTGGGGAATTTTTTTCGCACTTCTTCGTTCTTCTAACATTTTATCACTGGAAGTAGTTCCCGACCGGGGCGCATGTGCATATGTCTTCTTAAGAGCGCGGAGATAGTTGTCATCCGGCGGAGGCGGTGGTGGTCGCTTCAGGGCATCGATAGTGCGCTTCGCTTTCACCGGATCTATCGTCTCCTTCGGAGGTGGAGGTTTCTTTGCAAAAAAGTCCCTCAGTTCGGCAGCACAAATTTCCTCGCTTTCCTTGTCAGTCCTCTCATATGGTAACTCTCATATGGTAACTTTTTTAGAGGCTTGAGAGATGGACCGTATCTGAATTGCCTCCCGCATCTGCTTGTACTGCTAGCCGCCGGAGCGGCGGCGTCTCTCTTCCGCCGTGGCTGACGCGGCGGAGAAGGAGGCGGAGTGCTCCGACACGCCGGAGGAGCCGGAGCGGTGGCGTCTGTCTTCCTATGTTGCTGACGAGGCAGAGGAGGAGGCGGACTGCTCCGACGCGCCGGAAGAGGCGAAGGAGGAGGCGGAGTGCCGGCCTCACGCGCCGGAGGAGCCGTAGAAGGAGGCGGAGTGCCTTGATCACTCGCCGGAGGAGGAGAAGGTGGAGTGCCCTGACTCGCCGGAGGAGGAGGAGGAGGCGGAGGCGTCCATTTCGGAAGCTTGATGTGCTCCTTCCGCCATAGACATGGAGTCTTCAGAGCAAGACCCAGCTGAGTCTCCCCTTCACCTGTAGGGTGGTCAAGCTCGAGCTCCTCAAATCCTTCCGTTACTTCATCCACCATCACAACAACATAACCATGTGGAATCGGACGGCAGTGAAAAGTTCTGTCGGGTTGAGGAGGTGCAACAGAGCCGACAGCCGCCTTGACTTTGAGGTTCTACCATTGCGTCATAAGCTGGCAATGTTGAGCCTTCGTGATAGCATCCACGGGGTAGCTAGGAGCCGTGAAGTCAGGCTGCTGAACGGGCTCGGTGGAAGCCACACTGCTTCTCCGCTGAGATGGCGGGGTAGCTTCTGGGGTAGCTCCGGCAGCTCGCTGGCTCTCAACTTGTTCCTCTAGCTTTTGTACTCTTGCATTCAGCTTCTGCATTTCAGTGAGCTCTAGTTTCCTCTTCCTCTCCCGGGTTTTGTAACCGCCTGCGCCGGGAAACCCAACCTTCCACGCAACGGAGCCTGGCGTGCCTCGTGTTTGTCCAGGGTGCTCAGGATTCCCGAGGGCCTCGGCCAGCTCGTCATTCTCTCTGTCGGGAATGAACGTCCCTTGCTGCACTGCAGCGATACACTTCTGAAGCTTCTTGACGGGTATTGCAAGTTGCTCGTCCGTCCAAACGCACTTCCCTGTTTCAGGGTCCAAGGTTCCCCCAACCCCGAAGAACCAAGTCCTTGAACGGTCTGGCAAGTTCAATGTCTCTGGTTCGACCCCTTTAGCAAGCAGGTCATTCTCAGCTTTGTCTCATAGCAGCCGGGCTTTGAGGTAGCCACCTGACCCCGTGCGATGGTGAAACTTCTTCTTTGCAGCATTTATCTTATTTGTCTCTGACATCTTCTTACTCTTGCCCGATGTCTTGTAGGCCACAAATGTGGGCCAGTGATCTCTTATCTTCTCAAATCGGCCGGTGAATTCTGGAGTCTTCCCTTTGTCGACAAACGTTGATTTCAACTCTTTCTTCCACCTGCTGAATAGATCTGCCATCTTCTAAAGAGCACACGCCTTGACCAATGGCTCTATAACTGGCTTATCCGGATCCTCCTCTGGCGGTAGGGTGAAATTTGCCTTCAGCGAGGTCCAAAGATCATCTTTCTGTCTATCGGTGACATAAGAAACTTGAGGGTCTTCGTTCTTCTTAGGGTCATTCCATAGTTGGATGCTGATCGGGATGCTGTCCCTAACAATAGCTCTGCACTGAGCAGAAAATGCATCCTTGGTCCGCCTCGGTTCAATCGGCTGGCCATCATTCGCGATTGCTGTGATCGTGAACCTTTCATCCTGACGCAACCTTTTCTTCGGGCCTCGTCTCGTTACCGAAGTTTGGCTCGATCCGGAGGGCTTTAAAAGAAGAAAGAAGAGTTAATATATGTACATACCAAAACAACTAATGCATCAATTGTTGAAGAGTTACCAGAGTTCTCTCATGAATGTCCGACGTCCGGACCGCCTCTCTCATGAATGTCAAACAAGGGATTTAACAAAATGGCGCCATTCTGGATGTGCAGAAAATGGTCCATATTTTTTCTGATCTCACCTACCCTTCTATATGTCACGTTGTCAGTGTCAAAGGATTCAAGAAAACCATGGCTTCATCATTAGCCGGAAGTAACAGTCGCATAATGGTACGAAGCTCTCCAAAATTATTTTGGAACGGAGTCCCGGATAGGATAATTAGTTTTTTGGTATGAAGTTCAGCAAGAGCCTTCCGAATATCGCTATTTGGAAGGCCTTTGCTGAAATTCGTACCAAAACGCGAATTATTCTATCCGGAATTCCGTTCCAAAACAACTTTGAAGAGCTTCGTAGCATCATACGCCTGTTACTTCCGGCTAACGATGAAGCCATGGATTTCTTCAATACTTTGACAGACAACGTGACATATAGAAGAATATATATATATATATGAGATCAGAAAAAAATTGGATCAACTTGTGCACATCCATAATGGGGGCATTCTTGATAAATCTCGACCCTCGACCCCTCGACGACCCTCGACCCTTGACCCCTCGGCGATCCTCAACATATGAATTTATAAAGTGCACTTGATATGTTTTGAGGACTCCTCCCCCCCCAACACGAGAACATTTTAACTTAGTAAATTTCTATGAACAAAAAAAATCATCATCGAACAAGCTTAATATGAGTTTTAACATAAACATTCATCGAGCGAGATCATGATGAACAAAAATATCACACTAATTTCTATGAAAAAAAAATTCCACAAACATCTCATCTCGTCTCCACAAAACATCTCATACATCTCATCTCATCTCATTTCATCCAAAAAAAATTCTTTGCATATTCCTTGCATATGAACATACATACATTTACTTTTTTTCTTAAATGTAACATATGAACATTTTCTTAAATGAGCATATGAACATTTTCTTAAATGAGAATATGAACATACATATCACCAAAAAAATAGACCTTTTTCTTTGCATATGAACATACATCCATATTCAAAATGTTCATATTCTACAATCTTAACCAAAAAAAATGCAAAAAAGAGCATTATACAGCATATACAGAGAGCATACATACATACATCGTAACAAAAAAAATGAAAAACAAGCCGGTGGTCGGCGACGGCGAGGTCGGGGACGGCGATAAGAAGGAAAGGGGGAGGAGGCAGGGGCTCACAGCGCGGTCGTAGGGAACGGCAGCGGCCGGGCTCAGGGAGGGCTCGAGGTCGCTGGCCGGAATCGGTGCGGCGGCAGACGAACGGCGTCGGGGATGAAGGGGTCACGGGCGCCGGCGTGGTGCTTCCCCACGGCGACGGCGACTGTGGGGGCGAGCCTCGGCGACGACGAGCGCGGGCGACGGTGACGGCAGGTGGCATCGGGGCAGCCTAGCGGCGTCGATGTCGTCGGCGTCGTCGGGGGCTAATGCGAGATGAGAACTGAAAATTCCTAAGTGCTACCTTATATACCCAGAGCATTGGTCCCGGTTCGTGGTACCAACCGGGACCAATGCCCCCCTTTAGTCCCGGTTGGTGCCACCAACCGGGACCAAAGGTCAGTTTTCAGCAGCCCAAAGGGCGGGAAACAGGGACCTTTAGTCCCGGTTGGTGGCACCAACCTGGACTAAAGGGGGGCATTGGTCCCGGTTGGTTCCACGAACCGGTACAAATGCACCCCTTTCGTCTCGGTTGGTGCCACCAACCGGGACCAAAGGCCTTGTGTTGGCGTGGTGCGGTGAGATGTTTAGTCCCACCTCGCTAGCTGAGAGAGCTCGAGAGCAGTTTATAAGCGCTGTTGCGCCCACCCTCTCGAGCTCCTCTCAACTGCAGGCTTTTGGGCCTAATCTGTCACTCCTTGCCTGTGGGCCTATTGGGCCTGCTGCGGGCCTGAATCCTGGCCCAACAAACTGGTTGGGTTTCTAGTCGTATTCAGGCCGTGGTGGCCCAGTAGGTGGCATTTTTTTAAATTTTTCCATTTTTTTGTTTTCTTTTTTGCTTTATTTATTTTATTTTGTTTCTACTTACAGCTAAATACTTACTGTTTTTCAGTGATTCTTTTTGCTTTTAGGTAATAAAAATTATAAACTTTCTGTTAGTGCCATTAGTTTTCCAATTTGAATAGTTTAAATTTAATTTTTTTAAAATTTGTGTGATTCACTAGTTTGTGAATAACTTTACTATAAAAATAGATTTTTGAGTGATTATTTTTCTTGCTATTTAATATTACTGTGTTTTATCATTATATTCAATTTGGTAATTTTTTAGGTTATTTGAAATGTCTGTTTAATCAAAAACAGATTTTGTTATTTTAGTTTGCTATTAAAGTTTCTAACAAAAAAATTCTTTATGAAATTGTTTTTGCTATTAATGTTTTGAAACAAAAAAATACTTTGATAATTTTAGTTGCGTAAATTTTATATAATTTTAGTTTCAAAAATAATACAGGTTTATAAAAGCTTTTTAGTTGATTCCTTTTGCTTTTAGAGTTTCATAAAAGTTTTCTAGTTCATTCTTTTTGGTATTAGAGTTTCATTAAAGTTTTCTAGTTCATTATTTTTGCTATTAGAGTTTCATAAAAGTTTTCTAGTTCATTCTTTTGCTATTAGTTCATTCTTTGAGCTAAATGACCCTGAAATTGAAAAGCACTTCAAATGAACTGTGAAGAGGTTGAAAGTTGGCATGGTATCATCATTTCACCCACATAGCATGTGCTAAAAATTTGAGAGGGTTACGGCAAAAACTGGATGCACTTCGTGTACAAAATGGACAATCTCTTTCGAAGTATCAGGGTTTCGGAAGAAAACTCATCTGTTACAACAGGGATTTCATTTTTTTGAACTTATTTGAACTCCAGACTTTTTGTGTGTTCAAAATGCACCATTCAAAGCCACATCATCAATTTTCAACCCTTTCTAACTTCATTTGTTATTTTTCATGCATTTACTGATTTTTTTGAGCTATATGACCCTGAAATTGAAAAGCACTACAAATGAACTCTGAAAAGGTTGAAAGTTGGCATGGTACCATCATTTCACCCACATAGCATGTGCTAAAAAGATGAGAGGGTTACGGCAAAAACTGGATGCACTTCGTGTACAAAATGGACAATCTCTTTCGAAGTATCAAGGTTTCGGACGAAAACTCATCTGTTACAAAGGGATTCCATTTTTTTGAACTTAGTTGAACTCCAGACTTTTTGTGTGTTCAAAATGCACCATTCAAAGCCACATCATCAATTTTTCTTCGCTTGTGTCCTTTGCTTCTTGTGCCGTAACCATGGATAATCTTCATCATTTAACAGGGTGCTTGTGTCAGCCTTGACTTTGAAGGGAGGAATTTCATGAAACTTTTCATAATCTTCAGACATGTCTGTCTTGCCCTCCAATCCCACGATGTCTCTTTTTCCTGAAAGAACTATGTGGCGCTTTGGCTCATCGTATGATGTATTCGCTTCCTTATCTTTTCTTTTTCTCGGTTTGGTAGACATGTCCTTCACATAGAAAACCTGTGCCACATCATTGGCTAGGACGAATGGTTCATCTGTGTACCCAAGATTATTCAGATCCACTGTTGTCATTCCGTACTGTGGGTCTACCTGTACCCCGCCTCCTGACAGATTGACCAATTTGCAATGAAACAAAGGGACCTTAAAATCATGTCCGTAGTCAAGTTCCCATATGTCCACTATGTAACCATAATATGTGTCCTTTCCCCTCTTGGTTGCTGCATCAAAGCGGACACTGCTGTTTTGGTTGGTGCTCTTTTGATCTTGGGCGATCGTGTAAAATGTATTCCCATTTATCTCGTACCCTTTGTAAGTCAATACAGTCGAAGATGGTCCCCTAGCCAACGAGTACAGCTCATCAGAAACAGTGTTGTCACTCCTGAGACGTGTTTGCAACCAACTGCCGAAAGTTCTGATGTGTTCACATGTAATCCAGTCGTCACACTGCTCCGAGTGTTTGGAGCGCAGAATGTTCTTGTGTTCATCGACATACGGGGTCACCAAGGTAGAGTTCTGTAGAACTGTGTAGTGTGCTTGAGACCAAGAATGCCCGTCCCTACATATTATTGAGTCGCCTCCTAGCATGCCTTTTCCAGTCAGTCTCCCCTCATACCGCGATTGAGGGAGACCAATCTTCTTAAGGTCAGGAATGAAGTCAACACAAAACCCAATGACATCCTCTGTTTGATGGCCCATGGAGATGCTTCCTTCTGGCCTAGAGCGGTTACGGACATATTTCTTTAGGACTCCCATGAACCTCTCAAAGGGGAACATATTGTGTAGAAATACAGGGCCCAGAACGACAATCTCGTCGACTAGATGAACTAGGACGTGCGTCATGATATTGAAGAAGGATGGTGGGAACACCAGCTCGAAATTGACAAGACATTGCGCCACATCACGCCTCTAGGTCTTTCCAGTAGGGTAGGTCCCAAAATATAGATTTCTTCTTCCACATGGGTGCGCATCCCTCAGCGTCATTCGGAACAGATAGTCCGCCGGGACCCTTTCCAAAGATTACTTGTAAATCATTGATCATAGCAAGTATGTGATCACCGGTACGGATGGCGGGCTTCTTCCGGTGATCTGCCTCGCCTTTGAAATGCTTGCCTTTCTTTCGACATTGATGGTTGGTCGGAAGAAATCGACGATGCCCCAGGTACACATTCTTCCTGCATTTGTCCAGGTATATACTTTCGGTGTCATCTAAACAGTGCGTGCATGCGTGGTATCCCTTGTTTGTCTGTCCTGAAAGGTTACTGAGAGCAGGCCAATCATTGATGGTTACAAACAGCAACGCATGCAGGTCAAATTCCTGCTGTTTGTGCTCATCCCACACACGTACACCGTTTCCATTCCACAGCTGTAAAAGTTCTTCAACTAATGGCCTTAGGTACACATCAATGTCGTTGCCGGGTTGCTTAGGGCCTTGGATGAGAACTGGCATCATAATGAACTTCCGGTTCATGCACAGCCAAGGAGGAAGGTTATAGATACATAGAGTCACGGGCCAGGTGCTGTGATTGCTGCTCTGCTCCCCAAAAGGATTAATGCCATCCGTGCTTAAACCAAACCATACGTTCCTTGCATCACCTGCAAAGTCATCCCAATACTTTCTCTCGATTTTTCTCCACTGCAACCCGTCAGCGGGTGCTCTCAACTTCCCGTCTTTCTTACGGTCCTCTCTGTGCCATCGCATCAACTTGGCATGCTCTTTGTTTCTGAACAGACGTTTCAACCGTGGTATTATAGGAGCATACCACATCACCTTGGCAGGAACCCTCTTCCTGGGGCGCTCGCCGTCAACATCACCAGGGTCATCTCGTCTGATCTTATACCGCAATGCACCGCATACCGGGCATGCGTTCAAATCCTCGTACGCACCGCGGTAGAGGATGCAGTCATTAGGGCATGCATGTATCTTCTGCACCTCCAATCCTAGAGGGCATACTACCTTCTTTTCTGCGTACGTACTGTCGGGCAATTCGTTATCCTTTGGAAGCTTCTTCTTCAATATTTTCAGTAGCTTCTCAAATCCTTTGTCAGGTACACCATTCTCTGCCTTCCACTGCAGCAACTCCAGTGTGGTACCGAGCTTTGTGTTGCCATCTTCGCAATTGGGGTACAACCCTTTTTTGTGATCCTCTAACATGCGATCGAACTTCAGCTTCTCCTTTTCACTTTCGCATTGTCTCTTTGCATCAACAATGACCCGGCGAAGATCATCATCGGGCACATCGTCTGGTTCCTCTTGATCTTCAGCTTCCCCGTTGTAGCATCACCATATTCAGGGGGCACATAGCTGTCATCATCCTCTTCTTCTTCGCTGTCTTCCATCATAACCCCTCTTTCACCGTGCTTGGTCCAAACATTATAGTGTGGCATGAAACCCTTATAAAGCAGGTGGGTGTGAAGGGTTTTCGAGTCAGAGTAAGACTTCGTATTCCCACATATAGGGCATGGACAACACATAAAACCATTCTGCTTGTTTGCCTCAGCCACTTCGAGAAAATTATGCACGCCCTTAATGTACTCGGAGGTGCGTCTGTCACCGTACATCCATTGCCGGTTCATCTGCGTGCATTATATATAATTAAGTGTGTCAAAAACCATTACAGAACATCATGAATACAGAAGTGACCAAATTAATTAATAGAAGTTCATCATCACATTAAAACCAAAGTACATACATAGTTCTCACTGAACAACATATAGCTCTCCAGAGCATCTAATTAAACCACACATTGAAACTATGTAAAACATTTCAATGCAACAACAAATGCGATAATAATCGCAACTAAGGTAACAATTGATCCAACGGCATAATGATACCAAGCCTTGGTATGAATGGCATATTTTTTCATCTTTCTAATCTTCAAGCGCATTTTATCCATCTTGATCTTGTGATCATCGACGACATCCGCAACATGCAACTCCAATATCATCTTCTCCTCCTCAATTTTTTACAATTTTTCCTTCAAGTAATTGTTTTCTTCTTCAACTAAATTTAACCTCTCGACAATAGGGTCGGTTGGAATTTCTGGTTCACATACCTCCTAGATAAAAGAATATATGTCACGTTGGTCGGCATAATTGTCATAAACACTAAATGAACCAAATAGTTATAAAAGATAATATATACCACATCCGAATCATAGACAGGACGAGGGCCGACGGAGGCGGATACCAAAACCATCGCAATATATAATAACAAACAATAATAAAAATAAGAAAATTACACAAGTATCTATCTTAATCATACAAGTAAGAACTTTTTTCTTTTACAAAGAAGATAAGACCAAGAGGCTCACCACGGTGGTGCCGGCGACGAGATCGGCGCGGGCGATCGACGGGGGTGAGGACAGGACGGACCGCCAAACCTAGACAAATCTCGAGGAAAATGGAGCTTGGACAAGGAGCTTCGAGAGGACAAAGCTTAAGTGTGGCTCGGGCATTTCATCGAACACCTCATGTGCATAGGAGGTGAGCTAGAGCACCACAAAGCTCTCCCACAGCCACCCCAAAAAACAGAGCACTCCACTGCTCTGCTCGCGGGCGAGGTATATATATAGGCATCTCATTGGTCCCGGTTCGTGGCTGGAACCGGGACTAAAGGTCCGCCTTTGGTCCCGGTTCCAGCCACGAACCGGGACCAATGGTTGTGGGCCAGGAGCGAGGCCCATTGGTCCCGGTTCGTGGCTGGAACCGGGACCAAAGGGGCCAGACGAACCGGGACCAATGCCCCACAAGGCCCGGCCGGCCCCCTGGCCTCACGAATCGGGACCGATGCCCCCTTTGGTCCCGGTTCGTGAGTGAACTGGGATTAATGGGCTAGCCCTGCCTGGACCAAAGCCCTGTTTTCTACTAGTGATTGGACGACCTTGACAAGTTAGAACTTCTAACCTGTGACGAGTACGAGGAGCTGCTCCACCCCATCCTTAAGCCTTTAATTTATCGCAACAATCCTCATACGAAGTAAGTGGTACCTTGTAGTTTTCATCTTTGCATGGTTTGAATGTTAATTCTTATGTGCGCAAAGTTAATATTATTCTTGGCTTCCTTTTAGGTATGCAAGCATTTTACCAGCTTACAAAACTGCACCTAAGAATGATAAGTAAGATCTTCCGAGAGGCAGCTGATGGATCATCCTTGTTTTTGTACTAAACATTTTTACTTATCATAATAATTTATATGATCACCAAACTTATGACACTTCCTGTTAATATACCCTTTACATACTACATTAAATGTTATTTTCAATTATAATTAATTATAACAACACAACAATCTGCATATTTTCATAAATTATTAAGTCGATATTATTTTATATTTTTAATTTAGTTTGACATATAGGAAAAAAAATCTTTTATCACCATATTAATACATAAGCAGGTCAAAATGATCAAGTTAACCCCACAAATTAGTTGATGCTCCTAGTATTTATAGGGTACTTATATGTGTACTGGCATATCGTGTTCTTAAATATCTATACAACTCGTTTGAGAGTATTAGATTTATGAATCTTACAAATGATTCAGAGAGGTTTCTAGAGTATAGAACTACCTTGTTTCGAAGTGTGGAAGAAATAACTCTTTAGTGTATGAGGTGACAACAAGCAATTTCTCCTGGAATCCCTCGCTTATTGATAGTGTTGGTTTCTTGGTCAACATAGTCCTTTCTTCACATCCATCACGATACTTGGTATTGAGACCTCCGTGATACCGCTTGTAACACACATGCATATTTTGAATACAAACTTAGTCATGTTGTAGTGTTGCTTGTTTAATTATGTATATTTGTGTACACAAGCAACTAATGTAAGATGTCCAGATTATGTACCCAACCCGCAGATACAAGCAACTCAACCCCTCTCAAATTAGCTTGGAACCGAGCTTCTAATATGGGCTGATATGACCCATATCAGAACATGTTTGTCTTGTCCCTACTGATATAAAATATTATTTAAAAAATTCCTTTGCACAAAAATTGATCCATATATCGACTAGCGCCAATTTTTAACACGATATCTCCACATATATTTATGGAACTTCTAAAACATTGTAAACAATATTATAAATTTGTGAATTCATCAAGTTGTCAAATTTATGCATTTTTTTGCAAGGACACTTGTCTAACATACTTTCTAATATTACATTAAGGAATGCATGCAATCTCTGGTTAATCCTCAAAGCCAACCACTGGTTAATCCTCTCGAACACAACACAATCTAGCAAGATATTTTTGTCTCCACATGCTGATTTTGAAATAATATATTGCGCTAACATTGTACAAGCCAGATTGCTTCGTACGATACCATTAGGCATGCACCCGTCGATATGTGGTTGGGTGCATGTAGATAAAGGAACCAGATAAAGAGTCCTTAGGCCGTGTATGACGGTGTAACATCAGTCTTATTTTATAGAGCGGATCTTTGGAATCTAGGTACAATTGAGCCCACTTCACAAAATTTCAAAAAATAATATTTTTAACTTTGAAAAATTACAAAATCCCACACATATATAGGTATTGGCTAGAAATTTACACAAGTATATTTTCATGAAATAATATGACCATATGTGACGTGGGGGTATCTGTGAACATGAGGATGCTCCACATTAAGTTTTGAAAGTCAAACTCTAGCATTCTCATTTTCTTATTTTCATGCATGTTTTAAATGGACATATTATTTTACGAAAAATTGCATGGGAAAGTTTCAACTCAATACACATGTGCTTGTTTGTTTAGAATTTTAAAGACTTACCAATGCATTTTTGCCAACTTAATGAAAGTGAATATGCCAGAACCCATGACCGTTCCAGTATTGTTTGTCTTCTTTTAGTGAAGATAAATAGAATAATCACGTAAAATAAAGAAAAAATGCCTTCTTTTAACCAATCAGCATTAGTACAATCTCTCTCAGTCACAAGTTTTATAACAAAAACTCTAATCACGACACAATTCTTTTGGCATGCAAGAATTGTTTACTAGAGACATCTCTAAGTAATTACATTGCATAACATGTTTTATTGCCATCTCTAAATGATGTGAACAACTATGAAAATGCTACCTTCTCAACCGAAAATTGACTTCCGAGCACGGGTGCAACGGAGCACTTTATTTTGAAGTTCAAAACAACACATTTTTACGGTTTGAATTTTTTCAAATTTTTGGGTGCATGAACATATAGCTATGCAGTATATCGGGCCAAAATTTCAGCAATATACATGCTTGCATGTAAAGGATACAAAAAAGACAAAATACATGAAAATCAGGGGCTTGTTTTTTTGGTGTTTTGGGGCAGAAATTTTGTCTTTTTTGTGCAGCACGTAATACAATGTATTATTGCACGAAATTTCACAGGTACTTAGACCACATGCATGCGTATTCATGTAAAAAAATCATTTTTTTTTAATCTTTTAAGCATCTTTTTAGAGCAGTTCAAAATAAAGTGCTCCGTTGCCCCCATGTTCTGAAAATCCATTTTACTTCTCAACACCTTATATGCCCCATATTGCCTAGCCTAGGGCTGGCTTGCAGATGAGGAAATTTGTGCATGGTTCCACGATCTGCCTACTCACCTCGTGGGCGAAGACAAGGACCTTTCCTCCCAGAAAAGTGAAAACTACCGAACCATTGGAGTTATTGGTCACAAGAGAGATCGCTTGCAATTTTGTGGTTGTCATCTAGTGGCTAATGCAATTGTAAAACCTGTTTCTTGAAGAAGCAACACAAGAGTTGGTCACAGTTTCATATGAACCATAATGGCAAGGTTCTCTCTACAGTAGTGTTTCTGGATGAGGATTGTTTGGTTAATGACATCATCACAGTATCATTCATCGGTACGTCCATTCCATTAGTGTCATCACCCCAGGTCGTTTCAGGTTTCCTCTTGCAATTGAGTCTTGGAGCTAGAGCTGGAGCCATACTGAGAAATTTGGAGATCCTGCTGTGCACAAAGGCGGGCTCTGTAAGTTTCCCTGGGATGAACTGCGTGGCTTGTTGTGCTATCTTGTTGGACATGTCAACCGCAGTCACCAACGCGGGCTTATGATAATAATTGACCTTGGTCATGAAGGAGACGACGTCCTTGCCATTGTCGTGCAAGCTGATGACGGGCAGGCTCGTGTGGTGCTTCTCAAAGGTCTGAGGAAGAGGCAGGTCTTGGTCGTCGTCGAACTCGTAGGGCGGCAGTTGGAGAAGCGCCGGGTCTATGGTGCTGCCAACCTCGGACGCATGAACCACCTCGCTGTCCTGGCGCCAGCCAGAAGAAGGATGAGCAGTGTCCATGCTCCATGTGGCTGCCTTCCAGCCGTCGTATGAGGGCACAACGCGGCCCCATTCGCCACCGTGGCGGTGCATGGTGACCTGCAGATGCAGCTGGACGTACTTGATGCGGCAGCCTCCGTCGACGACAGCGACGTCGCGTGAAGCCCGTGGGCAAGTATAGACCCTCCTGACGGGGTTGGGTTCGAGGGGCGGCGGCATCGGGTAGTAGCGAAGCACTGGGGTGGTGTCGAGCACATTGCATTGAAAGATGCCCTGCCGAAGGTCGACGAAGCACATTGAACCGTGTTGTCCGCCGATGGAGATGGCCTTGTGTGTCGCGTACTCCTGATACTGAAAGCCGCCACCTTGCTGCTGCTGTTGTTGGTCCAGCGATAAGGGGAGCTCCTGGAGGGACCACTTGTTGGTATCGGAGCTATAGAGGTAAAGGTGGAACAAGTGAGCGGTTGCTGATGGTTTCTGCTTGCGGAAGAGCCCAGCGACGACGTAGGAGGCATGCTCCTCTTCCTCCTCCTCGGGACGGTAACCGCCTTGGCCGGGTTGGGGTTGGGGGCGGGGCCGCAGGACGAGGCCGAGATGATAGCCGTCGTAGAAGCGGTGCAGATGATCAGGGACAGGATCGGGCTTGGGAAGCCGCCTGAGCAACGGTCTTATGCCTCTGCTGGCGTCGCCGGCATGATAGATGTAGTGGTCGCGCCCGCGATAGGACGAAAACTGTCCGACTTCGATGGCGAGGAGGGCGAGCCTGCCCTCCGTGGCGACGAGGACGGGCTCATAATCGAACTGGGATCCGATGCAGTGGGCGCACAGGTAGGAAACCTGCGGCGGGTCGGCGACGACGAAGGTGACCTGGATGGTGACGCCGCGGCCGTTGTAGTTGTCCGTGGCGTTGCAGGTGGCGGTGCTCGCGTTGGTGACGTCGGCGATGTAGGCCACGCGGTCGATGAGGCATGACGCCGGCGGAGGATTGCCCCTGCCGTCGACGACGGCGGGGGGTTGGGCAGGCGGATTCAGCGAGCCACGCATGAATTCGCCCATATCCGCTCCTCTGGTGTTCCTTCTGATTTGCTTTGCTGGGCGGACGGCGGGTGGATTCTTAAGGAGGAGAGATGTCCGAATCAAATCAGAGGAGGAGACGGAGGACGAGCATAAGATGGACCGGAGATGGAGAATCCGAACGTGGGAAGAAGGGAAACCAACGCTCCCGCTTGAGCTCGGCTGGAGGCAGAGGCGGCTGGACTCGAATAAATAAATTTACCGGAGCCGGTATGCACCGGTTGGAAATCAACCATCCATGCAATTCCTCAAGATTCGTGCGCTCTGACAAGTATAAATACAAAAATCAATCACGCCTCTTATACTTGCTGAATACACTGACATGCACTGACATGTAGTACCAAAATAGATGCTTGCCATGCAGCTTTGTCACAGGAGAGAGAGAAATTTGGAATGGAGAGACCGGGCATGCATGATTCTCTCTCCCCACATTAATGTCATACATTTTATTTCATCCTTATATTTTGAATGATTGATATATTTTAAATCAAATGTCTATTTTTGAAACTTTTTATATATTTGAAATCCTGTTAACAAGACCATTAGAATAAGATCAATCTTGGATATATTTGAACTACTTTTTTAATATATTTCAATTATTTTTGGAATCACTTTCATAAAACATAAAATTGTTTTGCTATTTCATAAAAGTGTTTCCTCCAGTTTCGCAAATTTCAAAATAATAATTTCACTCATTTTAAAAACCTAATTTCACTCATTTGTAAACATCGGTTTCACTTATTTTAAAACACATATTTCACTCATTTGATAAAACATATTTCACTCATTTTGAAAAGATGGATTTAGGCCCATTCAAAATGTGAAAATTAAATGAAAATGAAATAACAAGTTTCACAAAAAGAAGGAGGTTCACAAAATTCATATCTCAATTTAAAAAACTAGTTTCACTCCATTCTTAATTTTTTACGCATTTCACCTATTTCAAAAATAGCTGCTTCCACTCATCTGAAGAATGTGATGTCACTCATTTTAGAATAATAATTTCACTCAGCTGAGAAAACATATTTCACTTAGTTGAGAGAACATATTTTCACACATTAGAAAACACAAATTTTACTCGTTTCAAGATACTAGTTTCACTCGTTTCAGAAAACTGGTTTCAATCATTTTAAAAAAACCTCATTTCTTTACGTTCAAAAAACAATTTCATTCATCTGAAGAAACATATTTCACTTAGTTGTGAAAACATATTTCACTTAGTTGAGAAAACATATTTATTTCACTCGATGCAAAGAACCGATTTCAGTTATTTCAAAAAACCTATTCCAACAGTTCAAAAAATTATCAATTGAAAAAATAATTTCACCCGCTTCATAAAACAGATTTCGCTCATTTATAAAGATGATTTGGAATAATTAGTTTCAATTTAGAAAATGGTTATACTTTTTCGGAAAAGTGATTTCACTTCTTTCAACAAAAAATCATATAAAAACACAATTTCACTTATTCAAAGCAGTGGTTTCACTGAATTAAAAAACTTAATTCACTTATTTCAGAAATCTCATTTCACTCATTTAAAACGTTGAAAATGAAACATGTTTGAAATGCATCCAAGTTTGATCTTATACTAAAGCTCTTGGTGTCAGGAATTCAAATATATAAAATGTTTCAAAAATAACAGTATAGTTTAAAAGGTACAGATGATTGAAATTGCTAAAGAGAGAATAAAAGGAAAGGATTATACCACTCCACCACATGCAACGTCAGGGAAGTCTCTCTCTTTCACCTGACACGGCCCCACTGACCTGACATTGATTTGACTAAAACAGAAATACAAGAGATGAGTTGAACTAATACTTTGATATACACATGCATATGGTCCCACAACTTTACATATGGCAGTACCTCATTGGTTGCAAGACCACCGGTAGCTACCGGAACCGGTAAAAATGACTTTGCGCGGCTGGACTCTGGAGTAGCACATCGCTCCTCTACCTCTAGAGCAGTCTCGATCCAACATCAGATCTCTACTCTACTTTTTCTTGAGAGAGAAAAATATCTCTACTCTACTTGCAGCCCTGCTACCGACTACAATCAATCTTTACAAGTTAGAGCATCTCTAATAGATGGTGTAGATAAAAAATAACTAACCTTTACATTTTGAGACCCAAAACCCCCTCTTCAACAATGATGCAGATGTAAAAAAAAAAATTACATCTCCGTCTTTCGGAGATGTAAAATACAAAACCTCACGATACAAATTTACATTTCCAACCATCCGAGATGTAAACGGCTAGCCGCGCGCGAACCCCAACTATCCTAAAATTTCCCCTCCCTTCTCTCGACCGGCCGCCTACCTCGATCCATCGCCGCGCCGCCGACCCGCTGTCGACAGATCCGGCCTCCCCACCGCCGCCGCCGCCGTCGGATCCGCCGGCGCTTCGCCGCATTTCGGCCAGACTTTGCCTGCAAATCAGCCGCAACGGCCGCTTTGTCACCGTGCCGCCGTCATCACGCCGCCGCCCGATTCGAGCTCCGCCGCATTGCCCCGCGTCAGTTCCACCCCCGCTACCAGATTTTAAGCTCGGCCGCCCCTTCATGGCGCATTTCAAGCTCGGTCGCCGCCTGATTTGAGCACAGCCGCAGCCCCGCCCGCTCCTCCTCTCGACTTCACGCTTGGCCGCCGGCGCTGGATCCGCGACCGCGCCGCCTCATAGTCTCAAAGGTCGGCCGCCCCTTCCCGCTGCATTTCAAGCTCGACCGACGCCTGATTCGAGCGCTGCTGCTGCCTCACCCGCTCCTCCTCTTGACTCCACGCTCGGCCATCGGCGCTCGTTTCGCAGTCGCGCCGCCCCACAGTCTCAAAGCTCGGCCAACGCCGGTCGACCCGCGACCGCGCCTCCCCTATGCCACCGAAGCTTGGCCGCCGTCACTTCGAGTAGTAGTTTTACATCTTCAAATATGCATCATCTGTTGGAGCACTACTTTTACATCTCCAAAATACATCATCTGTTGGAGTTGGCTCGTTTTTGGAGATGTAAAAAGCATTTTTTGGAGATGTAAATTTTTGCATCTCCTGTTTTACATCTCCAAATTTGCATCTTCTATTCGAGATGCTCTTAGTTCTGGCCCAAACAAAATAAGCCCATCAAAGGTGGTTATTCATGCATTTCCATGTAAATCCTTTCATATTCGAGAAACACATTCCCTGAAAACAAAAGCCCCCAGTTCTCAAATATAAGGTGTAATTTTTACTGCAAATTTACCTTCGAAGGACGAAAGGCAAATAAAGAAGTAGATAGTTTAGCTAAGTTTGATTATGACTCTGTGTTTACTAGCTGAAGACCATCCAACATGCCACCTAGCCAGTCCCTGTCACACCACCTATTGAGGGGTACCATTGCTGCATAAAAGCCAAGAATTTAAACACAGAGTCATAATCACACCATAGTAAGATCTTTTCGATAACCATCTTATTACATGTCGTTCACATGGTCAAAGTCATCATTGCTAACACCAACACGAAGTGCACCTCCTTCTACCGGTACAGTGAGCCTAGGCATTCAGGAAGTCACCCAGATACGAGGCATGTTACTCAGGCCCTAGAGCCTCACATACATAGCTCCTCAAGAGCGGGCGGTGTGACACGTGAAGAAGATATGCGTCTGGGATTCGGGCACCACGCAAAGGGGTCACATGACATCATGAGGCACCTATCGCTTTTCCCACCTCCATGCCCGATGAGAGGCGGTCCCGATGTAGCTACCAAACAAATATCTTGATTTTCAGTGACAACAAAACTTTTCGTAATGGGAGGACCAAGCAAGGGTCAGCAAAACGACAAAGAGCTCGATCCACATTGATCAGGAAAGATCTAAAAAAATTGACATGGAGGTAATTTACCGGAAGTAACTTGCATCAAAATCACACCCTAGTGTCGAGTGACTCTGGATAACAGGTACATCAATGTCACACCCCAATGTCCAACCTATAGCCAGGGACCGACGGGATGTTAAACATATGTTGTTTGGTTGTCCCAAAACTAAAGATTTGTGAAGCAGACTTGGTATGTAAGATATCATTCGCAAGTCATGTGCGGTTAATCATGCAAGAGAGGTGGTACTAGAACACCTACTAAGTACTAGCAGAATGCCTGTGCATTCCTACGGGCTCTAATGTGTATAAATAAATCACACAGATGATTAAGGTCGAAGCTCTTTTCTCCTTCATACATCCAGGCGTGTTTAGACATCAAACATGCACCCAGCGGGCTTCCAAAGTCCAACCGTCCGGACAGCCCGTACTTCACCAAGTCCAACCCGTATGTGGGGAAGAAATGTGGTTGTCCAAACTATCCGCCATGTTATCTCCAACATGCGGTCCCAACAAAAAAACTGCATCCCATGATGCACCCTTCCTTTTCCTGTCGGACACTCCCTATTCCACTCGATTTCCCGCCTTAGCGGGACATTTCTCTCTAGAGTTCTCTCCTTTAAAACCGGATGAAGCCCACCCACCTTCACCATGGTGTCCTCTTTCCTTCAGAACACACTTCCTCACGGATCGCCAAGGAGGAGTCTCCCACCAACCGCCCCGCTCTCCAGTCTGATCCCCTCCCCTCGTGTTGCTGCCGATCCACCACCGCCATCAAGGGGGACGAGGCATGCGCCGCCCGTGACGCCCCTGAGCGAAGAAGGCGAATCCGATGTCTCCTAGGCCATTGCCACGTTGTAACATACAGTTGAATATCATGCATTACCACGAAACAAAAATATGATGTCCGTTGTTGGGCATGCAACTAATACGCCACCGTGTCCATTATTAGCTATTCTAGCAACCAACCAATGCATTTAACTTTCTATCCTACCCAAAAATTGTATGACTTGATGAAAGAAATGAACCGCTTGCTCATGCAATTTGCTGCAAGGCCATCTCTAATGAAATGCAATCTGCCGCATTTTCTAAAGTAGGAAAACTGTTTTTCTCAGAGTGTCGTAACTGAACAGACTAACCCCAACCCTATCATGCTCACTCTCAACCCTCACTCTTGTCACAAAATCCACTAACTCATGTTCAAAGTGAGCCTGTGGTCGACATCGCCGTGGCAGGCAAACGGTGGCGGTCGCCTTCCTATCTTAGTGCTAGTACCTTTTGGTTCTATATTGGACCCACCCTGCATCCCGGGCTCTACCAGGATGGACCCACCCTGCATTTCAAGATCTACCACAATGGCGCCAAGCTCATGCGTTGCCATGGAAAAAGAAAGCTATGAATAGAAATGTTCGTCCAAAGCATGAAAAATCTCAATGTTTCTCTCCTCTTCCCTCCCTCGCACGCACATGCTTGATTCATAGTACAAATTTATGTATCCGTTAGAGAAGAGCAAGCAAAAAAAGTCCCCCTCACTTTCTATCTCCTATACCTAAAACTGCTTTTAGGTCAACATATTTATACCAAATGAAAGCGAGGGCATATCAAGTTGGAACCTTGAGTTCCCTTCAACGAAAGTTAGGGCCATGAGCTAAATACGAGAACCTAAAGAGATTACATTCAAAATGTTCTGAGGTACCGGAGAAAACCATCTAAAACCTGAAAAAAAAATCTACCTGAAATATAGATATTTGATTAATATTGCATGGATACAACAAGCAAGAAAATATAATGAACAAAGAGAAAATTTAAAGCGCACGCCTAATGAACGAATCAGGTTTCATGAGGCTCACATGAGAACTTGAGCTTATTTTTTCTATTTTAATATCTGAGTAGTGCAAACTATAAATGTCACATGACCAAGAAAGGGAAGTTCAAAAACCAGTTTATCCTTGTAGTTGCATCTTGCATGTCACTGTAAGGACAGATAAGAGATAAATATTAGGCATAATTTACTAACACTGTCAATAATTAATCTTTATGGTGCAAAATATCTTGATTAAGATCAGGAAATATCCAAATTGGACCCATTTATGAATGAACCACAACCCACTATCAAGAGCACAGAAAAAAAAAAGATTTGTACAAGATAAAGCTCACATGGGATATTTGCCCCATTTTTCCTCCCTAAACATGACCAAGACATGCATTTGCACTTCCATGTATTCTGAACACATTTCTACCACAGCTAGAGGCATCATTCAAAACAGAACAACAACAATTTCTCTAGGGTATCCACTAAAGGCAAGAGTTGTTTTATTCTCTTGGGCATATGGCTGAGCATTCCGCATGGAAATAGTAGATGTTGGGAGTTGAAGATCGAAGGAAAATCTTTGCACGTGTTGTGTTCTTGCTCACACCTAACTGGCCCTGCAGGCTGAAGAAAAAAATCCAAACTTAAACATAAGCAACAAAAGAACAATAACTTATAAGAAATGAAAAAGCAAGGAAGCACACACCTACAGGCCCAAACAGAATATAAGACGCAACTGCATTATGATTTAGCCACGACAGAGAGTCAAGAAAAATCAAAACAATCGGGTGAAAGAGGCAACCTCCCCTGTTGAAGTCTTCGATGAAATTTGGGTCCCACAATAATAATGCAAACCTTCACCTATAACTTAAAGGTATTGACAAATCATTATGCACTTAGGAGTAATAATTGTCAAGTGCTTAACTTTTGAAATTGGAGTGCCAAAATTTATTATCCGAAGTTATACACAAAGATAGATCAATAGACATCTTAATTCCAAATGACATAATTTTTCTGACTGAATCATCATTTTAGTCAACACCTTTTGTACTTCAACAAATACTAAACGCAAAACAAGCAAACTTCGGAGGCTGATTCTGACAATTACCTCTAGACAAGTAATCTTGAACTCCTATGGTCCAATCAGAATAACTGAAAAAAACTGAGGATAATACAGTAACACTACAAGAAATGTGTCAACTTGCGACCATCAATATTGGTCATCGAATGGTCATTTTTTTTCATTTGCGACCTTTTTATGACCAAAAACAGTTGGTCAAAAGCTGACCGTCTTTAATGAAACTCGACGACCTTTGTTGTGAAATGGTCGTAGAAGGCAACGCCCAAAAAAAAGGTCGTTGGTTCTACAACGAATTCTTTTGGTCGCTGGTTGTCTGCCCAGGCCACGTCGGATCCAACATGGCAAGCTAACATGGCAAAATTGCGACCAATTGAATTGGTCGTTGATAAGAATCAGCCCGGTCCAATTCGGTGTCTATATGGGCCAAGACCATTAATTCACCCATTTAATGTATTTTTTATTAATTTTGGTTAGCCACATGGGCCAAGCCCAACAATTTGGCCTTTTTATTTTCTGGGCCATGGCCTTTTTGCGGACCATTTCATTAAGCCTATTTTTCTGGTTTTTCAGAAATGCACAATGTTCCGATCCACTATAGTTTGGGCCGCAACCTTTTTAGAGCCCAAATATTATTTTGTCAAGTAGAACATTTTGTCTTTTTCATTCACTGATCTCAATTTACACATTTGAACAGCAAAAAATCAATAAATCTCTCAATTAACTGATTAAATCCTTAAATCATCCAGTCAAATACTCACAAGAGCACATACACGCCTGCACATCCAACAAGTGCACATACAATCAAAAACAGATACACAAGCACAAAAACTTGGTGGCAACATCAACTAAAACTGTGGCGCACATCTCCAAGCTTCTTCTGATCTTCTGTCACAGCAGCAGCAGCCTCGACGACATTAGATCCTGATCTAGATAAACTATTAGTGAAATACACTGGAAGTAAATAAAATTCTTTCAAGAGACTAAAATTTTCTACATACATGCCCAAATGCCCCAGTTCAGTAAACACTAAGCATGGCATAACAAAACTTCCAACAGCTTGAATGCAACAGATTAACCTGATGTTGTTCTACAATAGTAACCTATACGTACCTGCATGGTACATTGGTACAAAGTGTAGGTAATGAAATGAACATCACTATAACACTCACCTGAAGAAAATTCCTATTCTACTACCACGACCATCCATTCAACTAACAATACTAGTAAGTGCACAGAGACTAACATCACAAGGCAAGAGACAATTATGACAATTTTAACAAGTTGGAGAAATCGTTTAATCAGTTTTGGTATACTTAGGTTATGAGCCAAAATAGACCAAGCAAAAAAAGCAGTAACTGGTGATGCATGAGCATGAATATGGTACAGAATTGAGCATATTAACGTTAAGATTTGGGCCTTCCAACTTTATTGGTCATACATACATATGCATAATTGAGCATGAATCATTGGTCTTAGTTGTATGAGACTAGTTGGACTATGTATTCTAAGCTCCAAGCAAGTTACAGAAGAAGCTGAAGATGAATCGTATATAACAAACTAAAAAATCAAATAGAAACCCAAAAATTAAATACGAGTATAACAGGAAGGATTACAACAGGTTCAATTCAATCAATTTCCAAGAAACAACCAAGGTCATAGCTTGATTTGCCGCACCAAATCCAGCACCCTTGGATTGGTGTGCTAATTTGCAACACCAAATCGAACAGGAATATGAATAGAAGCGAGTTTGGAGGAGGGAATCATACCCTAGGTCGCCGGAATTGGAAGATGGTGCTGCGTGGTCGGCCTCTACCTAGCAGCAGTAGCAGGCTTGGCCTTGAGGTCTGGCGCGTCCACATGAGGGGCAATAGCAGGAGTACCCCTCCTGGTTCCTCAGCCCCCTTGCTAGGGCTTTGAGGTAGCAGGCCTCATTGTGCATACTAGAAAATGCCAGAAGAGTTCAATTGTTAAACTGAGAGCAGTCACAAATTTGATGCACAGATAATTGCAAGGGTAAATTGCCAACACAAGTTGCAGTGCTCACATCGATCAGTAGTTCCAATGTACAGTTCATGGCATGTCAGGCACAAATTGTGGACAGCAAGATGCAGGGACAAGTTAATTAACTGTTCAGCAGCATCAATGGTGATGTTGATAAAACATCATTAGCACTGTGCATGTCCAAATTATGCAACATCGATTGCCACTAGACATAAATAGTCACCAGATGGGCATAAAATCCACACCATACTAGTTAAGCTTTGTTGCAGTTGGCACACCAATGAAAATTTGAGGATGCTAGGCTTATGCGCCAAACTGAACATCACACTGCACAAAAACTATTAGCACAGATGCAGCAGCCGAAACCGGCATCCAACAGGGCATGCAAACAATTCATAGCACAATCATATATGCCCCATGCTAGGAGAACCAGAGCATCATAGAGTACTACTGACTGACCCCAAAACAGAGCATCACAGCAAAAAACTTCACCAGGAGCCATCCATCACACACACAACCCACCATCCCGAGATCTCAATTCTCACGGTTAAAAAGCAAGCAAGAAGAATAGATCCGGAGGGAGGGAGGATGGACGGCGCATGTTACTTTGATTCGCTCGGAGAGGACGGAGGGCATGGTCTGCTTGTACTTGGGCACCTCGGTGAGCAGCTTGTCGTAGGTGGCCTAGTCGAAGAGCACCACGTTGTTCACCTTCTCCTTTTGCTTCCCCTTGCTTCACTTAGTCTTCTTCTTCTTCTTCTTCTTCTTGCCATCCACGGCCAGCTCTTGCCGTCCCCTGTTGCTGCGCATCGTCGTCCACGGCTAGGTCTAGCCACTCCATGGCGTCGGGGTAGGGGAAGAAGAGGCCATCCCGCCCATGGTGTCTCGGTGCTCGAGCGAGGACAGCATCCTGGATCTGGGAGGGAGAGAACACGAGGTGAGGAAGTGAGGGAGGGCTATGAGGAGGAGGAGATGGAGTGGAGGGATGCACCTGAGTCGCTGGACCACGCCGGGTGAAACCCTAGCGACGGGAGACGGTCGCAGGTGGTGCTGGAGGACGCGCGCGCCGGATCTCGCCAGACAGGAGGAAGGAGCGGAGGGAGGGGATCCTTGTTGTATGCTTGGCACTGTCGATTCCCGCCTGAGGTCGCCGGGATCGGAGTGCGGGGCTGTGGTGGCGGCGAGGAGAGTCATGCGGGGGAGAGATGGGGACGAGGGAGGAGTGCGGGGCTGTGGCCTGTGGGTTGTTGGGCTTGGTGGGGTGAGAGGGTGAGGGGGGAGCGATGTCGTTGGATGCGGGAGCATTGGATGGTGCTCGATCCACGATCCGCGTGACATGCTTGTGAACCAATCAAAACATAGTAAATGTTTGCGATGTCCATGACCATTTAAGTAGGTCATAATCGGCTAAAAATAAAGTGTAGATCTCTTTGGCTAACAGAACCAACTCTTTTGGCACCGTCTTTCGGCGGTTCCCCTCTGCCGGATCCCCTCCGCCGGTGACTTCTTGGTTGTCGGGGGTGAGGAGGGTCGTCGGATCCCACGTGTGTGAATCATTTTAGCTTTAGGTTCTAGGGTCCTAGTAGCTTAGGTTTTTGGATCATTCGACGTCTTGACTTCGAGGTCGGCGGCGGCGATACTGAATATAGAAGCTCTGGATTTTTATCCATCGAGGCCGCTAGCAAGGACCTCGACCCATAGAAGAGCAGGGCGTCAGGGAGGTGGTCGCGAGCAAGGAGGTTGTCATCGTCGCCTTCCTAGTGACCGAAGGCCCGTGGTCATACCCGCCATTTTGACCGCATTTTGAAACGGGCATAAGAAATTCAAAAAAGTCAAAAAAATGAAAACTTTCGCATTGTGGCATTATATGTGACCTAGTTTACAGGAAAAATAACAAACCTTGACTATGGTAAATGTCTTTAAAAAGTGTTGTCAGTAACGAGCTATAATGTTAGAAAGATCCATGGCTTTCAAGACAAATGGCCAATGTTATGGCAACATTTATGACATATTTGTTCAAATGAGATTATATTTTGCAAAAATTTGCATCTTCAAATGAGAAACAATGTTGCCTAAGGAAGTTTTCATTTTTTTTGCACGGAAATTTCATTTTCCATTTTTCGAGTGTCCAAAATGAGTTTTTTTTGTGAAGGACATACCATATATTTGTTGCAAAATTGGACCAAATCAATTTTCTAAAATATTAGGCCATATTTATTGTACAATTGACCAAAATGGTTGGGTGTCAAAAGTTTTGATCCACCTCTTGTGAAAAAGACAAATTTCCGCCGATTCAGGTGGAAGCGGGTCAAATTTGAACTGCAGCTACCTTATAGTTTTCTATTTTTTTGCAAAAATAATTTCTAGGTACATAAGTATCTATTTAATCAGAGAAACACCAAAAGTTTTCCAAGATTCAACCACTAGCTAGGAACGGTCATGCTCGCTGTTTTGACCGCATTTTGAAACGGGCATGAAAAATTCAAAAAAAAAAATCGAAAACCTTCGCATTGTGTCATTATATGTGACCAAGTTACCAGGAAAAATAATAAACATGTAATACGGCAATTATTTTAAAAAAGTGTTCTCATAAATGAGTTATCATTTGTGAAGATTCATGGCTTTCAAGCCAAATGATCAATCTTAGGGCCGTATTCATGGCACAGTTTGTTCAAATGATCTCATATTATGCACAAGGGTGCATCTTGGAATGACAAACAATGTTGCCTAAGAAAGTTTTCATTTTCTTTGCACGGAATTTCATTTTCTATTTTTTGAGTGCCCAAAATGAGTTTTTTTGTGAAGGACCTACCATATATTTGTTGCAAAATTGGACCAAATCAATATTATAAAATACTAGGCCATATTTAATGTACAATTGACCAAATGTTTGGGTGTCAAAAGCTTTAATCCACCTCTCGTGAAAAGATAAATTTCCGCCGATTCAGGAGGAAGTGGGTCAAATTTGAACTACAGCTGCCTCATAGTTTGCTCTTTATTTTTTTCAAAAATCATTTCTAGGTACATAGGTATCTATTTAATTAGAGAAACACCAAAAGTTTTCCAAGATTCGACCACTAGCTAGGAACGGTCATGCCCGCCGTTTTGGCCGCATTTTGAAACAGGCATGAAAAATTCAAAAAAAATCAAAAAATTGGAAAACCTTCGCATTATGTCATTATATGTGACTGATGTCGCTTGAACTACGTCAGTATTTCCCCAAAGATGAAGGGATGATGCAGCACAACTACGGTAGGTATTTCCCTCGGTTATGAAACCAAGGTATCAATCCAGTAGGAGAACCAAGCCACACTATGTAAACAGTACTTGCACACAAAGAGCAAATACTTGCAACCCGACGCTTATGAGGGGTTGTCAATCCCTCTACGGGTAACGGCGCCAGAAATTGTCAAGTTGACAGGATAAAAATTGTGTAGATTGGATAAACAGATCTCGCTAAAACGCGAAATAAAATAAGTAACAAAAAAGTGCAGCAAGGTATTTTTGGGTTTTTGGGATAATAGATCTGAAAACAAAAACGAGTAAAATAGGTCTCAAAGCAAATATGATAAAGAATAGACCCGGGGGCCGTAGATTTCACTAGTGGCTTCTCTCAAGAAATAGCACACGGTGGGTAAACAAATTACTGTTGGGCAATTGATAGAAGATCGAATAATTATGATGATATCCAAGGCAACGATCAATATATAGGCATCACGTCCAAGATTAGTAGACTGACTCCTGCCTGCATCTAGTACTATTACTCCACACATCGACCGCTATCCAACATGCATCTAGTGTATTAAGTTCATTGGAAAATGGAGTAATGCAATAAGAACGATGACATGATTTAGACGAGATCTATTCATGTAGGAATAGCCCCCATCTTGTTATCCTTAATAGCAACGATACATGCGTGTCTTGCTACCCCTTCTCTCACTGGGAAAGAACACCGCATGGTCGAACCCATCACAAAGCACCTCTTCCCATGGCAAGACAAATCGATCTAGTTGGCCTAACTAAACCAAAGATTCGAAGAAGAAATAAGAGGCTATAAATAATCATGCATATAAGAGATGAAGACTCAAATAATATTCATGGATATAGATCTGATCATAAACTCAAAGTTCATCGGATCCCAACAAACACACCGCAAAAAAGAGTTACATCAAATAGATCTCCAAGAGACCATTGTATTGAGACTCAAAAGAGAGAGAGAGGAAGCCATCTAGCTACTGCCTACGGACCCATAGGTCTATGATGAACTACTCACGCATCATCGGAGAGGCACCAATGAGGATGATGAACCCCTCCGTGATGGTGTTTAGATTGGATCTCATGGTTCTGGAACTTGCGGCGACTGGAATTGTGTTTCGTCGACTCCCCTAGGGTTTCGGGAATATTTGGTAATTTATAGGGCGAAGAGGCGGTGCGGGAGGTCACTGAGGGGGTGATACATCTCCAACGTATCTATAATTTTTGCTTGTTCCATGCTGTTATATTATCATTCTTGGATGTTTTACAATCATTTTATAGCAACTTTATATCATTTTTTGGGACTAACCTATTGACATAGTGCCCAGTGCCAGTTGTTGTTTTTTTATTTTTTATTTACTTCGCAGAAAATCTATACCAAACGGAGTCCAAACGCAGCGAAACTTTTTGAAGATTTTTTCTGGACCAGAAGGATCAACTTGGGCCGAAGAAGTACCAGAGGGGTACCCGGAGGGGTGCACAACCCACCTGGGCGCGCCTGGGGGCCCAGGCGCACCCTAGTGGGTTGTGCCCACCTCGGCCGCCTCCCGTACTGCCTCTTTGCTTGATAAATACCCCGAAAATCCAAAAACCCTAGGGGAGTCGACGAAACACAATTCCTGCCGCCGCAAGTTCCAGAAACACCCAATCCAATCTAGACACTGATGTCTACTACACAACTTGTTCTTGTAGACTCGTGTTGGGCCTCCAAGCGCAGTGTTTTGTAGGACTGTAGCATTTTTCCCTCAAGTGGATGACCTAAGGTTTATCAATCCGTGGGAGGTGTAGGATGAAGATGGTCTCTCTCAAACAACCCCGCAACCAAATAACAAAAAGTCTCTTGTGTCCCCAACACACCAAATACAATGGAAATTTGTATAGGTGCACTAGTTCGGTGAAGAGATGGTGATACAAGCGTAGTAATGATAGTAGATATTGATTTTTGCAATAGGAACAATAAAAAACAGCAATGCAGCAATTGATAAAATGGATCACAAATGGTATTTTATTGCTTGAAAATGAGGCCTAGGGTCCGTACTTTCGCTAGTGCAATCTCTCAACAATGCTAATATAATTGGATCATATAACCATCCCTCAACGTGCGATGAAGAATCATTCCAAAGTTCTTATCTAGCGGAGAACATAAGAAGAAATTGCTTGTAGCTATTCTTTTCGATCGATCTATCCAAGAGTTCATACTAAAATAACACCAAGTTATTCTTTCCGATCGATCTATCAAGAGTTCGTACTAAAATAATACCAAGTTATTCTTTCCGATCGATCTATCAAGAGTTTGTACTAGAATAACACCAAAGCAAATTCAGATTCATAATACTCAATCCAACACAAAGAACCTTAAAGAGTGCCCCAAGATTTCTACCGGAGAAACAAAGACAAGAACGTGCATCAACCCCTATGCATAGATTACCCCAATGACACCTCGGGAATCCGCGAGTTGAGTGCCAAAACACATATCAAGTGAATCAATATAATACCCCATTGTCACCACGGGTATTCATAGCAAGACATACATCAAGTGCTCTCAAATCCATAAAGTATTCAATCCGAGAAAACAAAATCTCAAAGGGAAAACTCAATTCATCACAACAAGATAGAGAGGGGAAAACACCATATGATCCAACTATATTAACAAAGCCCGTGATACATCAAGATCGTGCCATCTCAAGAACACGAGAGAGAGAAAGAGAGAGAGATTAAACACATAGCTACTGGTACAAACCCTCAGCCCCGAGGGTGGACAACTCCCTCCTCATCGTGGTGGCTGCCGGGATGATGAAGATGGCCACCGGTGATGATTTCCCCCTCCGGCAGGGTGCCGGAACGGGGTCTAGATTGGTTTTTCGTGGCTACAGAGGCTTGCGGTGGCGGAACTTCTGATCTAGGGTTTCCCCGAGGGTTTTTCGAATATTTGGTAATTTATAGGGCGAAGAGGCGGTGCGGGAGGCCACCGAGGTGGGCACAACCCACCTGGGCGCGCCTGGGCCCCCAGGCGCGCCCTGGTGGGTTGTGCTCTCCTCGGAGCTCCCCTCTGGTACTTCTTTGGCCCACCGGGTGTGTTCTGGTCCAGAAAAAATCTCCAAAAAGTTTTGCTGTGTTTGGACTCCGTTTGGTATTGATTTTCTGCGATGTAAAAAACAAGCGAAAAACAGCAACTGGCACTGGGCACTATGTCAATAGGTTAGTCCCAAAAAATGATATAAAGTTGCTATAAAATGATTGTAAAACATCCAAGAATGATAATATAATGGTATGAATACTTCATAAATTATAGATACGTTGGAGACGTATCAGACACCATCACGGAGGGATTCATCATCCTCATTGGTGCCTCTCCGATGATGCGTGAGTAGTTCATTGTAGACCCCACGGGTCCGTTGTTAGTAGCTAGATGGCTTCCTCTCTCTCTCTCTCTTTTGATTCTCAATACAATGGTCTCTTGGAGATCTATTTGATGTAACTCTTTTTGCGGTGTGTTTGTTGGTATCCGATGAACTTTGAGTTTATGATCAGATCTATTTTATTCATGAAAGTTATTTGAGTCTTCTTTTGATCTTTTATATGCATGATTGCTTATAGTCTCGTATTTCTTCTTTGAATCTTTGGTTTAGTTAGGCCAACTAGATCGATTTTTCTTGCCATGGGAAGAGGTGCTTTGTGATGGGTTCGATCTTACGGTGCTCAATCCCAGTGACAGAAGGGGACATGACATGTATGTATCGTTGCTATTAAGGATAACAAGATGGGGTCTATTCCTACATGAATAGATCTTGTCTACATCATGTCATCGTTCTTATTGCATTACTCTGTTTCTCCATGAAGTTAATACACTAGATGCATGTTGGATAGCGGTCGATGTGTGGAGTAATAGTAGTAGATGCAGGCAGGAGTCGGTCTACTAATCTTGGACGTGATGCTTATATAATGATCATTGCCTGGATATCGTCATACTTATTTGAAGTTCTGTCAATTGCCCAACATTAATTTGTTTACCCGCTGTATGCTATTTTTCTCGAGAGAAGCCACAAGTGAAATCTACGGCCCCCGGGTCTATTCTTCTTCATATTTGCATTCTGATCTATTATTTTCCACTTTTATTTTTAGATCTATTATTCCAAAAACCCAAAAATACCTTGCTGCACTTTTTATTTATTTATTTTATTTTGTTTTATCACGAGATCTATTTATCCAATCTACCACAAATTTATCTATCTTTTTACCCGGGAGGGATTGACAACCCCACTTACGCGTCGGGTTGCAAGTATTTGTTCTTTGTGTGCAGGTACCGTTTACGTAGTGTTGCGTGGTTCTCCTACTGGTTCGATAACCTTGTTCTCATCATTGAGGGAAATACCTACCATAGATGTGCTGCATCACCCCTTCCTCTTTGGGGAAATACCGACGTAGTTCAAGCGACATCGAAAGGAATTTCTGGCACCGTTGCCGGGGAGACATCATCAACATATATCAGGTTCCTAATCACAAATCTCATCTCCTTGCAATTTACATTATTTGCCAGTTGCCTCTCCTTTTCATCTCCCCCACTTCACCAAAAAATTGCTGTTTTATTCGCCCTCTTTTTCGTTCGCGTTTTCTCGTCAGATCTGTTTTTGGTTGCTATCTCGTTTGCTACCTTTGCTTGTGTTACCATGTGCCTTCTATTTGCTTGCATCTTCGCTTGCTAAAAATCTATTGATATGGATCCTCATCCACTTGCTAATCTTTTCAAAAGATCTGATTATGTTGAACCAATTGCTAGTGAGTTGAGTGCACTTGATTATCTTTATGAAGTTTTGCTTGAGATTCGTGAATCTGAAAATTGTGATGAAGAAATTTATGAAGTGATTCATGATAGCTCCTTTAATGAAAATCATGATTGCAATGATTTTACTATAAATTCTATTAATGTCAATTGTTCTAATAATATGCAAAACCCCTAGCTTGGGGATGCTAATTTTGATATGTCCACTACTTATTGTAATGATCATGATTGGGGTGATTCTTCTTATGATCTTGAAAATTTATTTAAACCTTATGATGAATATGTTTGCGATAATATTGAAAGTGGGTTTGGAAGAGTGTCAAATCTTGGTAATAATGATCCCACTACTTTGGAGTATGTTCAATCTTATTAAATTTTTGATAAAAGTGGGCTTGGAGAGGTCATGACTTTAGTTGATGTTAATCCCACTATCTTGGAAGATTATAAAACTTTTATGCATGTGGATCATGAAGAGAAAATTTTATATGATAGCTATATTTTTGAATTTGATTATGATCCTACATGTAATTATTATGAGAGGAAAATATGGTTGTAGAAATTTTCATGTTAATAATTCACCTCTCGTTATGTTGAGATTGCTATTGTTTCTTTCTTCTTCCTTGCATTTGCTACATATTTCTTGTCTTGATAATTTGTTTGCTTATCAAATCCTTATGCATCAGAAGTATGTTAGACTTAGATGTGTTTGTCACATGTATTATGATGCTCTCTTTGTGCTTCAATTCTTGTCTTTCATGCGAGCATCATCAAAATTATCAATGCCTAGCTAGGGGCATAAAACGATAGCGCTTGTTGGGAAGCAACCCAATGAATAAAATTTATTTTTGCCTTTTTCTTTCTATTCTTGAGTGTTTGCACAATTATTCCTCTGTTATGATTGTGTTTTTTATGTTTTAATTATTTTTTGTGCCAAGTAAAGCCTTTGGGATAGCTTTGGTGATAGTTGATTTGATCTTGTTGAAAAACAGAAACTTTTGTGTCCATTAAAATAATTTTATAGATTTACAGGAGCGACGAAAAATTCTGAATTTTTTACACAAGATTTATATTCAAATTTTGTATGTTTTTCTAATTTTTCAGAAGTTTTTGAGTTACATAAGTATGACAACAATTCGCATCTTTATAGACTGTTCTGTTTTTGACAGATTCTGTTTTCTTTGCATTGTGTGCTTATTTTGATGTATCTATGCTTTGTATCGGTGGGTATAAGCCATGGTAAAGTTAGAATACAGTAGATATAATGCAATAACAAAATTTGAATGGGTTTTCTACAGTACTTAAAGTAAAGATTGGTTTTCTTATACTAACGGATCTCATGAAGGTTTTGTTAAGTTTTGTGTGATTGAAGTTTTCAAGTTTTGGGTGAGATCACGATGGATGAAGGAAAAAGGAGTAAGAAGAGCCTAAGTTTGGGGATGCCCATGGTACCCCAAGGCAATATTCAAGGAGAATCAAGCAGCTAAGCTTGGGGATGCCCCGAGTGGCATCCCCTCTTTCTTCTAACGACCATCGGTATTTTACTTGGAGCTATATTTTTATTCGTCACATATCATGAGTTTTGTTTGGAGCGTCTTGTATTATATGATTCTTTGCTTGTTTTTCTTTTTGTTTTGTGTGAAGAATCCTTGTTGAACACACCTATTTGAGAGAGCCAAAATTATGCTATGATTTGTTAGAATTGCTCTATGTGCTTCACTGAAATTCATTGAGCTGTGGAATTGCTCTAGTGCTTCACTTATATCTTTTTAAGCATGGTGTGCTTTAATGTTTTTGAAGAAATGCTCTCATGCTT